>JASVEL010008947.1:0-88248 GCA_032618575.1 Nicotiana noctiflora | reverse complement strand
TTCTATATCGTACCCTCTATTTCCGTTGGATCTTGTTAGAGGCTCTAGACTTGTGACTCCGGATCTTTGGGAGTGTCAGTATTTTGTTCAGTATTATTATTATTGGAGTTCTTAAACTAATATATTCTTCTTGGGTTGTCCATTTGGGGACTGGTATTGTGTTATAATTAAATTGTTGGTCTGGCTGGCCTAGCTTGATTGTTGGGCGCCATCACGACCGGATTTGGGACTCGCGAGTCATGAGCCGGTTTAGTAGGCTTTCGCGGATCGGTACGTAGACGTCCGTATCTTTCCTCGGAGGGCTACAGAAACTTTAGGAAAAATCTCATTTTCTTGGATTCATATCGTGCGATTTGTGTTGCCATGAAATTAAACTTTTCCATATTCTATTCTCTCGCAGATGGCGAGAACCCGGGCTAACGAACGTGGCGGACGACCACCATTGGCACCCAGAGGTCGTGGTCGTGGTAGAGGTAGGGCAGCAGTACCAGCACCTGCTGACCCACCAGCTGACCAGACTCAGGGTCAGATTCCTGCACCAGTGGCCCAGACTCAGGACCAGATTCCAGCGGCAGACGCTCCGACAACTCAAGTTCAAGCACCGGTAGTGCCCATTGTCATACCAGGTCTTCGGGAGACCTTGGCTCGGATCTTATCGGTGTGCACGGGCTTGGCACGGTAGTTGCAGCTACTGCTGCAGTATCTTCTTCACAGGCAGGGGGAGGGAATCAGACCCCCGTGGCTCACACACCCGAGCCAGTTCAGCCAGTTGCACCCGTTGCACCAGCTCCTGCATATATGGTTCCAGTTATGCCCGACGATGAGCAGCGTCGTTTGGAGAGATTTGAGAGGCTACAGCCTCCGACATTCAGTGGAGCTGAGGGCGAGGATGCCCAGGGTTTTCTTGACAGATGTCAGCGCATGCTTCGCACCGTGGGTATTCTAGAGTCCAGCGGTGTTTCATTCACCACTTTTCAGTTCACATGTGCAGCATTTCAGTGGTGGGAGGATTTCGAGAGGTGTAGGCCCGTTGGGGCAGTGCCCCTCACTTGGCAGCAGTTCTCCACGGTAATTTTGGAGAAGTACGTGCCTCAGTCTTAGAGAGAGGAGTTGCGATGTCAGTTCGAGTGGTTGAAGCAGGGAGATATGACGGTTAATCAGTACGAGATGAGATTCACACAGTTGGCCCGTCATGCCATGTGGATGGTTCCTACAGACAGAGAGAGGATTCGGAGATTTATTGATGGCCTTATTTATCCCATCCGCATATTGATGACCGGGGAGAGAGTTTCGACAGTTAGCTTTGAGGAGGTGGTTGATGCTTCCCGTCACATTGAGACAGATCGCCGCAGAGAGCGGGAGGAGAGAGAGGCTAAGAGGCCTCGTGGTACTGGCAGTTACAGTGGTGCTCCGTCTAGGGGCCAATTTCAGCATAGCAGAGGTTGCTCTTTCAGGTCTCATCGGTCTGGACGTACAGAGTCCAGTGGGGTTTCATCTGATCGTGGTCGTCAAGGCCAGCAGGGTTATCAGGGTCAGCAGAGCCGCCAGCAGAGTCAGCCTGCACTGAGTGCTCTTCCAGCTCAGAGCTCTGCTCCTGTTTCCTCAGCACAGGATTCATCGGTAGCGAGGGGTCCTTAGCATCCCCTTCTCCCATCTTCAGGCCGTTGTTTTGAGTGTGGTGATTTGGGCCATATCAGGAGAGAGTGTCCTCAGTGGCTTCGTAAGCGGTCTCAGCGGAGGGATCAGCCTTCGTCTTCTACTCCTGTTTCTTCAGCGCCAGCACAGTCAGCTAGGACTGGTGGCCAGGTATCCGGAGGTCGCCCCAGGGGCGAGGATCGTACTGGTGGAGGTCAGGCTCGTTTTTATGCTTTTCCGGATAGGAAGGATGCTAGTGCTTCAGATGCGGTCATTTCAGGTATTATCTCAGTCTGCCACAGGGATGTTCTGTCTTATTTGATCCCGGATCCACCTATTCTTATGTCTCTACTTATTTTGCATATCATTTGGGTATGACCCGTGGTATTCTTGATTTGCCCGTACATGTGTCTACCCCAGTGGGGAATACTGTTGTTGTGGATCAGGTATATCGATCCTGTATTATTACTATTGGGGGTCTGGAGACCCGAGTTGATCTATTACTACTGGGCATGGTAGATTTCGATGTTATCCTAGGCATGGATTGGCTATCTCCTTATCATGCGATTCTGGATTGTCATGCCAAGACAGTCACACTAGCTATTCCAGGTAATCCGAGGATCGAGTGGCGTGGCTTGACTGATTATGTGTCCGACGGGGTGATTTCTTATATAAAGGCCCAACGAATGATTGGCAAGGGTTGTTTATCTTATTTGGCCTTCATTAGAAATGTTGAGGCCGAGACACCCAGTCTTGATTCGGTCCCCATTGTGAGGGAGTTTCCGGATGTATTTCCAGCAGACCTGCCGGGCATGCCGCCTGACCGAGATATCGACTTTGGTATTGACTTGGTGCCGGGCACTCAGCCCATTTCTATTCCTCCCTATCGCATGGCACCAGCAGAGTTAAAAGAATTGAAAGAACAGCTTCAGGAACTCTTAGATAAGGGTTTCATTCGTCCAAGTGTGTCACCTTGGGGTGCACCGGTGTTGTTCGTGAAGAAGAAAGATGGCACAATGAGAATGTGCATTGATTACAGGGCAGCTGAACAAGGTAACAGTGAAGAATAAATACCCATTGCCTCGTATTGAGGACCTATTTGATCAGCTCCGGGGAGCTAGTGTATTTTCTAAGATTGATCTTCGATCGGGTTATCATCAGTTGAAGATCAGGGACTCGGATATTATGAAGACAGCGTTCAGGGACGCGATATGGGCACTACGAGTTCCTGGTGATGTCTTTCGGGTTGACTAATGCCCCAGCAGCATTCATGCACTTGATGAATAGTGTATTTCGACCGTACCTTGATTCTTTTGTGATTGTGTTTATTGATGATATTCTGGTATATTCACGCAGCCAGGAGGAACATGCACATCATTTGAGAGTGGCATTGCAGAGGTTGAGAGAAGAGAAGCTTTATGCAAAATTCATTAAGTGTGAGTTCTGGCTTGATACTGTGGGTTTTCTGGGACATATAGTGTCCAGTGATGGTATTCGGGTTGATCCACAGAAGGTCGAGGCAGTGCAGAATTGGCCCAGACCTTCCTCGGCTACAGAGATTCGGAGTTTTCTTGGCTTGGCAGGCTATTATCGCCGGTTTGTTCGGGGTTTCTCATCTTTTGCTTCACTATTGACTAAGTTGACATAGAAGAATGCTCCATTTGTGTGGTCTGATGAATGTGAGGAGAGCTTTCAGAAGCTCAAGGAGGCTTTGACCACGGCTCCAGTACTTGTGTTACCATCGGCCTCGGGGTCATATACGGTGTATTGTGATGCTTCCAGAGTTGGACTCGGTTGTGTGTTGATGCAGGAGGGTAGAGTTATTGCATATGCTTCTCGTCACCTAAAGCCCCACGAGAAGAACTACCATGTTCATGATTTGGAGTTAGCTGCTATTGTTCATGCCTTGAAGATTTGGAGGCATTATCTATATGGTGTATCTTGTGATGTATATACAGACCACCGCAACCTTCAGCATTTGTTTAAGCAAAAAGATCTAAATTTGAGGCAGCGGAGATGGCTTGAATTGCTTAAAGACTATGATATTACTATCTTGTATCATCCCGGGAAAGCCAATGTAGTCCCAAATCGAGGGACATGACCGGCGCCTGACCGAGTTGCCCCAGTCAAGCGGACCCGGGTGCCTTTCATTCCCACGCGTTAACCCTGTGTTGATTGTTTCTCATTAACCAAATATTTTACCAATAATGACTGATTTCATAATGCATAAACATAACCATGTGATTGATTCACTAACAAGTTCATAATTTATATTTACAATGCCCCATACATATACATAGGCCACAATCCCACAGTTTACATGTCTATGGAGCCTCTAGGATACAAAAAGGGAAATACAATACTTGCCGGTAACAAGGCTCCCGCTATACCTTACAAAACCAAAATGAAATCTAAACCGAGTGGCATGAACCACACAAGGCCCCGAGGAAGAAAGGGGCTCACCAAAACGGGCGGTGGAAGGAGAAGGATACTACTGCCGATGAGCTGAAGTGCCTGCTACTGATCCACCTACAATCATGACACGAATGTAGCGCCCCCGGCAAAAGGGACGTCAGTACACTTGAATTGTACTGGTATGTATGGACAAACTTTGTCCCAAGTAAACTCAAGCCATTAAATTACATCAACAATTAATTAAGCCAGCCAACCATGATTCCACATTTTCCTCATTTCAAATAATTCTCACACAAAGCACTTTCTACGATCAACCAATTTAACAATAACCAATCAATCACGTAAAGCACAAGTAGTCAAACAAAGGGGCAATCAGTGCCCCACAGGTTGCAAACTCTCCTGCTGTCTCCTTTCACAATTTCACATTATTGATTTTTTTGTATCAATTTTCAATAGCGATTTTGATCGCTTTCCATCCTTATTGCCCCTGACCACCCTTATTACCTCGGCCACCCTTATCACCCCAACCCACACCTTATTTCCCCACGTTGCGGCGCGCAACACGACCCCGCCTTACAGTTGAAAACACAACAATTTCAAACAGGAGATAAGGTACTACACACAATTTCAACAAGTTCAAATAAGCAACTTACACATTGGTTCATGTTCTCAATTTCTTCTCAAGCAAATATCAAAACCAAGTTACAAGTATTCCAAAATCGAAAATGCCCACATAATCATGTTCAACAATTTACCACAATTAAGGTGTTTCAAATTCCTTCCACAATAAGCCAAATATGCCATCACAATGGTTGTTCCCAATTCTTTACCAATCTCGATTACCTTTTTATCTTTCAATTCATATTTCATACCACACCACACGTAGTTCAACATCAATCAAATGCTCAGACAAGGAAATCAAAGAATTTCGTAAAATTTCTCAATTTGACACATGCCAAAACAATTCGCACACATTTGGGCGATTTTACAAGAATCAAAATTAGCCATACATACCTGGTGATGAGTTTTCTTCCGTTAACTTCCTACTTTATGCTTACCCACGCTATCTTACTCTTGCCAACCTTGTTCTTTAAGACTCTTACTTCTACTCACTTCTTTTTACTAAAAATCAAGTTCAATAATCATGCATGAGTGTAAAAATTCTATTTTTAAAAGCTATTATATGCAAACCTCTCTTTACCCAATTAAAACTGAAAATCAAAGAAAATAGTTAGGGTTTTTACCTTGAAAAGATTGGGGATTTTGAATCCTTGCCCTAAGATCCCTGGAATTAAGATGGTTGGAACAATCTTTGAAGATGAAAGATTTCTCTCTCTAAAAACCCTCTCTTCTCTCTCTAATTTTGGTAAGATGATATGATAAAATGAAGAAGAAGTGTGTTATATTAAAGAAGAGATCGGATCAAAATGTTACAAAAATCTGGGCCGGGATCAATTATGCGGTGCACTATGCGACCGCAGAATCAACATGCGGTCCGCATAGTGACCGCAGAATTGCCCCAAATTTTACACAGGTTCTGTTAAGGAATGCGGCTAGAATGCGGTCCGCATGCTTGATCTGCGGTCGCAAAATGCACCGCAGATTTGACATGCGATCGCATATCGACCGCACTTTTGACACGATTTTTGGAAAACTCTCTGGAACGTTTTGCGGCAAGAATGCGGTCCGCATGTCAGGTTTGCGATCGCATTCTTGACCGCATATTGGACACTTTTCGGAAAAATTAATTCTCTACATTTTTTAAACTTAAATCACTACCAAGGGTCCGAACTGCGGCGAGCTTATTCTACGCATTCCTAACACATTATTCGGACCATGACACCACAGCTACTAGGTTTTATGCACAAAAATTTTACGGGGCCTTACACCAATGTAGTGGCTGATGCATTAAGCCGGAAGGCTATTAGTATGGGCAGTTTGGCATATATTCCAGTTGGGGAGAGACCCCTAGCAGTTGATGTGCAGGCGTTAGCTAATCAGATGGTGTGGCTGGATATTTCTGAGCCCAGTCGGGTGATGGCTTGTGTAGTAACTCGTTCTTCTTTATATGATCGTATTCGAGAGCGCCGGTATGATGATCCACACTTACTTGTCCTTAAGGACAGAGTTCAGCATGATGATACCAGAGATGTCACTATTGATAGTGATGGTGTATTGCGGATGCAGGGCCGGATATGCGTGCCCAATGTTGATGGCCTTCGTGAGTTGATATTGGAGGAGGCCCATAGTTCGCGGTATTCTATTCATCCAGGAGCCGCGAAGATGTACCAGGATTTGAAGCAGCATTACTGGTGGAGAAAGATGAAGAAAGATATTGTGAGCCATGTGGCTCGGTGTCTAAGCTGTCAGCAGGTCAAGTATGAGCATCAGAGACCTGGTGGTGTATTCCAGCGTATTGATATTCCGGAGTGGAAGTGGGAAAGAATAACTATGGACTTTGTTAGTGGACTCCCTCGGACAGCGAGGAAGTTTGATTCGGTTTGGGTGGTGGTGGATAGGTTGACCAAGTCAGCTCATTTCATCCCAGTGTGTACTACCTATACCTCAGAGCGGTTGGCAGAGATATTCATCCGTGAGATAGTGAGATTGCATGGAGTTCCTATTTCCATTATATCAGACAGAGGTACCCAGTTCACATCTCAGTTCTGGAGGACATTTCAGCGAGAGTTGGGTTCACAGGTAGAGTTGAGCACAGCATTTCATCCACAGGACGGATGGGCAGTCTGAGCGTACTATTCAGATATTGGAGGACATGTTGCGTGCCTGTGTCATTGATTTTGGTGGTTCATGGGCTGATTATTTGCCTTTGGCGGAGTTTGCTTACAATAATAGCTATCAGTCCAGCATTCAGATGGCACCGTATGAAGCTTTATATGGGAGACGGTGTAGGTCTCCAATCGGTTGGTTCGAGCCCGGCGAGGCTAGGTTGTTGGGGGTAGAGTTAGTCCAAGATGCCTTAGACAAGGTAAAGGTTATTCAGGAGAGACTTCGCACAGCTCAGTCGCGTCAGAACAGTTATGCAGACCGGAAAGTCCGAGATGTGTCTTATTCGATAGGTGAGAAGGTGTTGCTGAAAGTTTCGCCTATGAAGGGTGTTATGAGGTTTGGAAAGAAAGGAAAGTTGAGCCCAAGGTTCATTGGACCTTTTGAGGTGCTTAGGAAAGTTGGGGAGGTGGCTTATATGCTTGCTTTGCCACCCAGGTTGTCGGGAGTTCACCCGGTGTTCCATGGTATCTATGCTCCGGAAGTATGTCGGAGACCCGTCTCATGTGTTGGACTTCAGCACGATACAGCTAGATGAGGATTTGACTTATGATGTGGAACCGGTAGCCATTTTGGGTCGACGGGTTCGTAAACTGAGATCTAAGGACATAGCTTCAGTAAAAGTGCAGTGGAGAGGTCGTCCCGTGGAAGAAGCAACTTGGGGGACCGAGCAGGAGATGCGAAGTAGATATCCACACTTGTTTGATACTCCGGGTATGTTTCTTAACCCGCTCGCGGACGAGCGTTTGTTTAAGTTGGGGAGAATGTAACGACCCGGCCCGTCGTTACGGGAATTTCCACCCCGTTACCTTGCATTTCCATATATTATGCTTTTAAAACAGTATTAGAGTATATCGGGTGAGTTAGGAGTGATTTGGATTGAAAATGAAACAAATAGCATGTTTGAAGAAAGCTTGAATATGAAAAGTCAACCAAGAGTTGACTATTGAGTTAGAGTGCTCGGAACCGGATTCCGATGATTCGACTAGTTCCGGGGGATCATTTATGACTTAGGAGAACAATCGGAATTGAATTCGGAGGTCCGGTGTAGTTTTAAGCTTGAATTGGCGAATGTTGAATTTTGGCGAAAACCGGATGGTAGGTGATATTTTGATCCGGGGGTCGGAATGGAATTTCGACAATTTCTGTAGCTTCGTTATGTGATTTTGGATGTGTCTGCAAATTTTCAGGTCATTCGGACATCGTTTGACCGGGTTTTGGATTGAATGTTAGTTTTGAAAGTTTTGAAGAAACTTAGGCTTGAATCCGTGGATAATTGGTGATTTTGATGTTTAGTATGGTGTTTTTATGATTGGAACAAGTTCGTATCATGTTTTGAGGTACGTTGGTGGTTTTCGTTGGGGTCCCGGGGCCTCGGGATGATTTCGGACCATCAACCGGGCATTTAGACTTGGCAAAAATCTGCAGAAAAACTGCAGGTTCTGCCCAGGCCCTTAAGCCTTCGCGTTCGCGTGACAAGTGTCGCGTTCGCGAAGGCCAAGCCTTTTTGTGCATCGCGTTCGCGGGAGAGGGAGTCGCGTTCGCGTAGGTCAGGGGTGTTAAGCATCGCGAACGCGTTGCTTGGGTCGCGTTCGCGTAGGGTCGTGGGTGTTGTGCTTCGCGTTCGCGGGAGGTGTATCGCGAACGCGTAGAAGAAATCTGGGCGGCTGGAAACTTGTACATCGCGAACGCGTGGGAGGCGTCGCGTTCGCGAAAGGTAACGAGAATTGTGCATCGCGAACGCGTGGTAAGCGACGCGAACGCGTGGTAAGCGACGCGAACGCGAAGAGTAAGGGGGAACTGTTCTTCGCGAACGCGTGGGAGCTCACGCGAACGCGAAGAACAACGGTCTCTAGCAGTGAATTAAATTGCAGAACAGAGGGGTTACGGATTTACACCCCCAAAACACAAATTTGAGCCCTAGAGAGAAGAAAACTCGAGGAAATCACTGAGAAGTCATCGGGTATTCGTCGGAGGTAAGATTCTTGACTCAAAAACATCATTTTATGGTAGTATTAACATCAATCTTCATGAAATTGGGTGGAAATCTTGAAGAAATGTGGCCTACACGGGATTTTTGGATTTGGAAGGCCATTTGAACTCCGATTTTGATAAATTTTATATGCACGGACTCGTGGTGAGATAAGGATCGCGTTGGTGCTAATTTCTGAATTTTCCGAGCAGTGGGGCCCGGGGTCGGGTTTTACCAACTTAGTGTAACTATGCGAATTTCATATAAATTGAAGTGGGTTATGATTCTTTGACCCGTGTTTGATATAATTATTGTTATTTGACTAGATTCTACACACGAGGCAACGAAATTCTAAGGCAAAAGGCATCGCGGACGAGTCTACGACCGGCTAGAGGTGAGTAGTTTGTGTATATAGTAGCCTGAGGGTTCGAAACCCCGGCTTAGCACATTGTGACGCTAATAGGGCATGGCTCGCACACCGTGGCAGGTGCGGGATTGATTGTGATTGGGGATTGAGACTTGGTCCATCCCGGAAGTAAATGATATGTTGTTAGTGTTGGAAATACACTGTATGTGATATATTTGTGGGTTGTAAGCCTTGTTTGGGGCCTTGTGCCGATCTGTAGCGTCCTTAGAGGACAATATTTATGTGATAGCTATAATTGCTTAAATCACTGATCTCAGTCCTGGAAATTGAAATCACACTTTTGAAATGCTAAGTCACCAGCTTTTACAAATTTAATAAAGTTAAAGTATTTTTCATAAATTATGAATTGAGAACTGGAATTAAGGAAAAATGAATTGTTTGTGACTTAATTGCTTATTGTGGACTGAGCATGGGATCGGGCTACACGCCGCAGTGGTTGATATGAGGATCGGGCTGCACGCCGCAGCAGTATTGCGCTTGGGCTGTAGGAGCCCCTCCGGAGTCTGTACACACCCCCAGTGAGCGCCGTCGACGTTAAATTGGATCGGGCTACACGCCGTAGTGGTTATGTGCATTGCATTGCATCTGTATTCATTGAATTACTCTATGGTAGCTGTATTGTATTGTTGTTGCTAGTTCGTAGGAGAATCGGACTGTAGTGTAGCTTCATATTGTGGTATTTTGTGGATTTCTTACTCTCAGCTACATATATATATTTGTTACTCACTGAGTACTTAGTACTCACCCCTACTCCCTGCACCTTTTGTGTGCAGACTCAGGTATTCAGGAGCAGTAGACGGGCATCTCCAGCGTTTGCAGTGTTACATCGAGTTGCTGAGGTAGCTGCCTACGTTCGCAGAACCTAGCTTCTCCTCTCATTCCAGTTGTTATTTTATATTTTGTATTCAGACTTGAGTACTTCTATATCGTACCCTCTATTTCCGTTGGATCTTGTTAGAGGCTCTAGACTTGTGACTCCGGATCTTTGGGAGTGTCAGTATTTTGTTCAGTATTATTATTATTGGAGTTCTTAAACTCATATATTCTTCTTGGGTTGTCCATTTGGGGACGAGTATTTTGTGATAATTAAATTGTTGATTTGGCTGGCCTAGCTTGATTGTTGGGTGCCATCACGACCGGATTTGGGTCGTGACATTGACTTAAGTCAGGTCGTCTAGACTAATGTGATATGGACTATGTCGGAAAATGGCACAAATTGCGTATTAGAGAGCAACATGGTAGTTGTACCCAGGACCAGCAGACGGCTGGTAGGTATTGCTTTGTCAGTTAGGCCTTTGTGGAGGATGTCAGTGTAGAGGTATCTACCATTGATTCAGTTCCAGTATTGAGGAACGTTGTCAGATGCGTTTCATGTGGCCGAGCTTGAGGCTATATATATATGTTTGCTGTAATGAAAAAAATCGACTCGATATGCATTTCCTTTTTGTGAGATTTATGAGTGGATCGGGTGGCAGGCCGCCACAGGTTATTTGGATCGGGTGGCACGCCACTACAGGTATGGTATCTGGATCGGGTGGCATGCCGCCACAGGTATGTCATTGGAGCGGGTTGCACGCCGCAATAGTGCAATGTGAAAATAAAGTTAGTTATATGTTACCTAGTATACGATACCTCCTGGCTTCTGAGGAAAAGTTCGTATTGAGCATCGCTCGGCGAATGGCACATTGGTTGTGTCCTTTCAGGATTCAATAACGTATATCATTGTATCACCGTGGGTGAGGTTGATTGCTGGGTTCAGACCTAGATCTGTGTGTGGCTGACCATTTTGACCTTGGTAACAGGAGGTGCTTCAGGAGTAATAATGTTGGGACAGAATCACGAATCGTGGCAAGACCACATGATGTTATGACCTCTCGAGGAGGATTCAGGTACTCTATTTCTATAATGCGAGACGCGATCTCAGTTCTATATTAATGATGACACAGAGGAATTGAATTGCAGCTCTTTTGCTGGAGACAGTTGTCATGATTTGAGCTGTCATGATTTGAGTGTGTTCAGACATTTCTATTGGAGCCCATGTTGTGCTCATTGTGCCTTAGGCCGGTGTTGAGGTGTCATATCACCAGTGCGGTGTGTTATAATTGAAATGATCGTTGAAGCCAATAATGAGTGTGAGTATATGTGATTTCAGCTAGTTAGAAAGGTAGTATCGAGGTTCGGCTTCGAAATCTGTTGTGGTATCAGCTAAAAGTGAAATGGATTCATGAATGGTTGACCTGAGATATGGGTTCGATATATCGCGCGTTCGGTTGCCGTGGGCATGATATGAAGGTGTTGGAACAAGACTCTATCTAATGAAAAGGGTTTTTCGGTTGGTATTTGGTTATCGTGGAAAATTGTTGTGATTAGAGACTATTGTCTCGAGTGATTGGGTTGTGTGATACATCATATGATCTCACCCGGGGTGGCGAGTATGGACTATTACAACTGGTTCGGGTGTATTCTGCGTATAGACGGGGGATTCAGATTTGGTATATAATTTCAGAAAGTGCAATGTGGTTTATGGTTCAGTTGGAGCGAGATATTTCAGCTATATGGTGTTGTCGGACTTATGTGAGATAGGGTGATGTATGATCGCCTGAATATATGCTTGGTAAGGTCATTCAGCTATTGGGTTGCTTCTAGTACAACTCTGGGTCCGCTCGAGGACGAGCGTTTGTTTAAGTTGGGGAGAATATAATGACCTGGCCCGTCGTTATGGGAATTACCACCCCGCTACCTTGCATTTACATATTTTATGCTTTTATACCAGTATTAGAGTATATCGGGTGAGTTAGGAGTGATTTGGGTTGAAAATGAATCAAATAGCATGTTTGAAGGAAGCTTGAATATGGGAAGTCAACCTAGAGTTGACTATTGAGTTAGAGTGCTCGGAATCGGATTCTGATGATTCGACTAGTTTCGGGGGATCATTTATGACTTAGGAGAGCAATCGGAATTAAATTATGAGGTCCGGTGTAAAATTAAGCTTGAATTGGCAAAGTTAGTATTTTGGCGAATTCCGGTTGATAGGTGAAATTTTGATCCGACGGTCGGAATGAAATTCCGAAAATTTCTGTAGCTCTGTTATGTCATTTTGGACTTGTGTGCAAAATTTGAAGTCAATCGGACTTGATTTGATAGGTTTCGGCATAGAAAATAGAAGTTGGAAGTTCTAAAGTTTATAAAGCTTGGATTGGAGGTTGATTCATGATTTTAGTGTTGTTTGTTGTGATTTGAGGCCTTGATCAAGTCCATAATATATTATGAGACTTGTTAGTATACTTTGTTGGGATCCCATGAGGCTCGGATAAATTTTGGAATAGTTTTTGGAAGATTTTTGCCGTTTTGAGCATAAATGTAATGATCCAAAGGTCTATTTTAGTTCTAGAGATTCAAATTTGATTTCGAGACTTCGAGAATTAAGATAATGAATTATAGGACTGATCTGGAAAGTTTGGTCTAATTTCATCAAGTCGCGATTGGGTTTTTGACGCGAAGTGTGAATTAATTGTTTAACGAGCAAAATTGATGTTGTACTGAGTAAATGAGATCCAAATTCAGTTTTGTTTGAACCACTGGATCCATATCGAAATTATGGAGCCATAGGAAAAAGAATCGTCGAATTCCGAGTTCGTATGATGGAGTTAGAGCCATTTTAGTGAAAATGGTTGTGTGCTGCAATTTCTGTATTGCTGCTACATTTTTCTGCATCGTATGAATAGTAATTCCCCCGTGAACAGTATCGACGCGCATGAACAGTACCCCGTGAACAGTGATTTCCGAAAAAAATAGTGAGTTGATAAAATCGATTTTGGGTCATTTTTCCACCATTTTTTATCATTTAGAGAGCTTTTGGATGGGGATTGAAGGGAGTTTCAGCTGGGAATCGTTGGAGGTAAGTTTCTTGACTCAAAAACATAATTTTATGGTAGAATTAACATCAATCTTCATGAATTTGGGTAGAAATTGTGAAGGATTGTGGCATAGATATTGAAAATGAAAATTTGGGTTTTGAAAGGCCAATCGAACTCCGATTTTGGTAAATTTTATATGTACGGACTCGTGGCGAGACGAGGATTCTGGAAATATGAATTTTGAATTTTTTCGAGATGTGGGCCCGGGGCTCGGGTTTTGCCAATTTCGTGATTTTTGATATTTTTCGAGTTCTTTCGATTGGGTTATGTTCCATTAGCCTATTATGATATATTTGTACTAATTTTGGCTAGTTTTGACGTGCGTGGATGTCGGTTCGAGGAGCTAAGGCATAGCGAGCATGAGTTTTTGCCGGTTCGAGGTGGGTAATACTTGTAAATGATGTCCTAAGGGTTAGTAAACTACGGACTTGCACATCTTAGTGTTGTGTTGAGGTGACTTGCACGCCGGATAACGGGCGTGGGGTAGAGCACCATTGGGGATTGTGACTTGGTCCGTCCCGCGTAATAAATAACAACACCTAATTGTTTGAAATGAAATTGATGCCTCAATAAAGATATTAATTATCATGTTTGGGCTTCGTGCCGATTATTTGAATCCTTCGGGGATTGGTATCATTGTCTTGATAATACTGTGCATATTTTTATCTAAATTTAAGGTTTTAAATGGTATTTTGCTATTCAACATTTTTATAAGGTTATGAAAAACTTGCACAAGGTCTTAATGACATTTTTAGCTGTGAGCTAATATGATACTTGTTGCCCGCGGGGCTTTCTTGATTATTTGTTAGACTGATTGGGGCCGAGGTCCATATGTTAGGTCATGACGATTTATGTCAGCCTATGCATACATATGCATGGATCGGACTACACGCCGCAGTGGTATATGGATCGGGCTGCGCGCCGCAGCAGGTGTGATATTGATATTGCGCTTGGGCTGCAAGAGCCCCTCCTGAGTCTGAACCCCCACAGTGAGCGCGGGCGCCTTTGCATGGATCGGGCTGTACACCACAGCGTCATATGCATTGCATGGAATACATACATTGGTTTATGTGTACTACGTGGCATAACATTTAGCACTCATACATTACTGGCACACATGCATTATTTGCATTATTGACAAGATCTCCTGGTGGAAATTGTTAAGGAGTGCTGAGCTCGAGGGGCTGATTTGAGTGCGGACTTGCACTGCTTGAGATTGTACCAGGTTTTGGTATGTTATCATGAAAGAAAGAAGCTAAAAATTGAGATTTCTGAATAATCTACTCACATATGATGGAAAGGAATAAAAAGATAGTTCTGTATTGTGTAGCATGAGATAGTGCCTTGCGTGGTTTTCTTCCCTTCAGCATTATTTACTTTTATTACTACTGAGTTGGAAGTACTTACACCCGACTCCCTGCACCTTGTGTGTAGATCTAGGTATATCACAGCAGAGCTGATTCTATTGCGGCTCGGGAGTGCTTTTGGACAATCGAGGTAGCTGCCAGCGTTCGCAGGACCTGATTCTTCAGTTTGTCTATATTTTTGTTCTGACCATCCCACACTTGTGCACAGTTATATTCACTATTTACACTTTGTATACTCTATAGAGGCTTATGACTCGTGACCCCTGGTCCTTGGGGAGTTGTTATTGTTTTTGGGATGTGATCCCTGTACTTGGTTATTCCATTACTGTTGTTCTATTTTTGTTTATGCCTAAAATAGTTTAAGTGAGCTAATAGCTCGGTGTTTCTGTTGATTGGTCGGGCTGGCCTAGCAGTGTGCTGGGCGCCATCACGACCGGTTTTGGGGTCGTGACAAGTACAGTATATTATGCTGGAGTTCTAGCATATGTACACTTGAACTCAAGCATATTATACTAGAGTTCCAGGATAGTATGTTGGAACTCCAACATAATATGCTGGAGTTCCAGCATAAATACACAACAACTCCAGTATAATATACTGGAGTTCCAACAAGTATAATGCTCCAGTATAATATAGTGGAGTGTGGAGCACCAGTGCTCCAGTCTCTACTATATTATATTGGATACAGCAAAGTATACCGGTCCAGCATAATATGCTAGAGTTCATACACAAGTGTACCGAACTCCAAGATATTATGCTGGACCGGTCTCATTGAAGCAAAATAATGGCTACTTTTTATTGACTTGGTAAACGGTGGCTATTTTTTATTTACCAGTCTGAAAATAGGCTACACCGTGAAATTTTGGCGAAATTATTGTTCTTTATTGAGGTAAGTATTTAGGACCCTAAAACTCAATTATTTGTGATTTAGGAACAAAATATCAATGTTTAATTCATGAAAAACAGTACAAAAAAAGTGGAGTTAGGGCTTGAGATTATAAGACCTTCTAGGGATGATTTAAGGGTCAAATGAACTCCAATTGTTTAGTTCTTTATATGTGTGGACTCGTGAGATGATGAAGAAAATTTTTGTATAAAGTTTGTCTAGTTTCGGGACTCAGGCCCTGGGGACGGGGTTTGACTGATTTTGAGTTTTGTGCTTAAATTCGATATTTTTCAATTGGAATTCATTCATTTTTCATAATTTGATGAAAAAAATCTGAACTTGGTAGATTTGGGGCACTCGAAAGTTGATTCGAGAATCAGGCGTGTTGCAGAGTAGCTTTTCAGCTAGTTCAAGGTGAGTAATAATTTTAAATGTTGTCTTGGAGGTATTGAAACCCCGGAATTTCACAGCGTACAGCTATGTTGAGGTGACTTACATGCTAGATGGCGAGCCTGGGGTAGAGGACAGTTGGGATTGGGACTTAGTCTAACCAGAATGATTATTTTACTGCGTATTTGATAGTTAATTATTTATTATTATTATATTTTTTAGGCTAAATGTCATATGTGGGCTTTGTGCCAGCTGTTTGAACCTTTAAAGAAAATTTTAAATGATATTTTCCTCATTGATTGGTTTCATACTGGTGCTCAGTTTACTATTTTAAAGGCTCAGCAATATTGTTACACATTAAGTGATATTTTCTAATGTATTTGAGCTGAGCTTTATATTTTACTGTGCACTGAGGGGCTTATGATATTCTGACTGAGTAAGGACGATGGCATGTGTTGTAAGGATACATTTGGGTCGTATTATACGCTGTAGCAGTGATACATTGATTATGATAATGAGGCCGAGGGCGTGAGATTGTACGTCACGAGGTGGCTTGAGATTTATATGAAGATGGCTTGATTATGTGCTTTGGCCTGAAGGGGCCCCTCCTGGAGTCTGTACACCCCCAGTGAGTGCGGGTACCCCATGTGATTTGAGATATAGCCCGGGGGACTGATTTTGTTCTAAGACATTGCTCGAGGGGTTGATTTTGTGGTTACTGTACCTGAGGGGAAGTTAGTACGTGTTTACTTTTTAGTTGTTTTCCTATATATTGTTAATTGTTTAAGAGATGTTTATGAAATTTCATTATTTAATTGTATTTACTTATTGGTTATGCCTCATGTAGCTTAATGTTGTGCCTTACATGATTTTATATTACCCAACCTTCATTTATTTTAATTACTCACTTAGTTAAAAGTACTCACTTTACTCCCTGCATCTTATGTGTAGATTTGGGTATTTCTGAACCCAGTAGCGGGTATCGGTTGCTCAGAGGCAGAGTTATTGGTGTTTAGCAAGGTAGTTGCCTGACGTTTGTAGCACTGCCTTTCTCCCTTTCATTAATATGTATCTAGTACATGTTATTGTTGTTTTCTGTCCTTAGTAGATGCTCATGACTACTGACACCCCGATGTCGGGCTGTTTTGGGTTTGTTTTTCCACAAATTATACAGTGAGCTAGTCATTTTTGAGATTTTATCAGGTTTACGACTTAATACTTATTTTTTTTATTGCTTAAGATTGGAATGGGAATGTGCCGGCTAGCCTTGTCTTCATGAGAGGCGCCATCACGATCGGATCTGGATTTAGGGTCATGACAATAATATGCTAACCACAAATAAAATTATCTATAGAGAACTTGATTAACTAGCAATTCTGTTGTTAGATGCAGCCTCACCACGTAGAGGTGTATATAGGTCGGGTTGATTCAGATTTTTCAACCACCAAACAAAACCAATACTGTTAGGTTTTTAAATCTAGAAACTAAACCAAACCAATAAATTCGGATTTTTCAATCTCGATTATTTTCTCAAATTTTCTAGTTTTCGAATTTTTTCCGATAAGTCTTCATAGCACAAAATATATAACTTGTCATCCACATATTTATTTTTTTAGTCCTATTAAGATAGAAAAATATAATATATTTTTCAAGAAAACACAAGAATACGAAATATGTTGTCACGACCCAAACCCGGTCGTGATGGAGCCCAACCCTAAAGCTAGGAAAGACAGACAAACAACTGTTTCCACAGTTAAAGACCAGTCCCAAAAGGATAAATTTCAAGAAGAATATAAGAGTCAATAATAATACTCCAATAATAATAGTATAATTAAATACTAAGATGTACGAACATCGAAATAACACTCCTAAAAGATCTGGGGTCACGAGTCTAGAGCCTCTAAGCAAAAACTAAATAGGAATAGGAATACTGAATAAAATACCTAAGTCTGGAGGTATATAGAGAATAAACAGAAATAAAGAGAGAAGCTAGGTCCTACGAACGACAGCAGCTATCTCAGCAACTCGAATATACTCTGAAGTAAGCTGGAATGCTCGTCTAACCCTCATGTGTACCTGGATCTGCACACAAAGGTGCGGGGAGTAGGGCTGAGTACTAAGTACTCAGTGAATAAAAAGTATATAAAATAGCTGAAAGTAGGAAATCCACAGAATACCATAGAGCAAAGCTAAAACTACAGTCTGATACCTACCACAAACAAACAACAACAGCAAATCACAAATATATCAGGTAATTTACAAACAAGAATGCAATTCAATGCACATGACCGCTACGGTGCGTAGCCCGATCCGTTTAACGTCGACGGTGCTTACTCGGGGTGTGTACAGACTCCGGAGAGGCTCCTTCAGCCCAAGTGCAATATTCGTATCATCTACTGCGGCGTGCAGCCTGATCCATCCTCAGTCCACAATATGCATATGAGTCACACAATAGTTCAATTTATTTATTTTCAGGTTCCAGTTCATTAACAATGAAAAATACTTTAATTTTATTTAATTTTCCAAGAACATGTGACTTAGCATTTCATAATAGTGATTTCAAGCCAGGACTAAGATCAATGATTTTACAAATCAAGCTATCACATAGGTATCTATCCCCTAAAGATACTACAGGTCGGCACATGGCCCCAAACATGGCTTATAGCCCATATATATACTCGATACAAGGTGCATTTCAACCGCCAATATAATATTATTCATATTCAGGATGGACCAAGTCTCAATACCTAGTCATAACCAATCCCGCACCTGCCGTGGGGTGCGAGTCACGCCCTAATTGACGTCACAATGTGATAAGCCGGGGTTTCAAACCCTCAGACCATCATATACACAAACTACTCACCTCTAACCGGCCGTAGACTGGTTCGCAATTCCTTTTCCTTTCTTATCGACCTCCTCGTGCATCGAATCTAGTCAAAACCACAACGAATATATAAATATGGGTCAAAGCAACATAACCCAATCAAAAATAGTCGAAAAGTACTAAAATTTACGAAGTTGGTAAAACCCGAGCCCCAAGCCCGCTTCTCAAAAAATTCTAAAAATCATACCAACGGATTCCTTGTCTCTCCATGAGTCCGTACATATAAAGTTCATCAAAATTAGAGTCCATTTGACCCCTCAAATTCCAAATTTACACCTTCTTAGGTTTCAAGCCCCTAACCTCCATTTTTACTCCTTAAATCCTTGGTTTTTCAGTGTTTAATCTATGTTTTTACATCATAACAACATAATCCGAGTCTAAGAAATATTACCTGATGAAATCCAATGAATTCTCTCTTAAAAATCGCCTCAGAAACTTCTTTCTGCTCCAAAATTGGAAGAAAACTAGACCTACTCAGTATAGCTATATTGTTCACGCGTTTTACTACTCTCAATGGATTCCTTGTGAAATTATAATGAATTTAGGCTTTTGAATCACTCACTTTGACCTTATAATGAAGGAGATATGTAGGTTTTAAGATTTGCAAATAGTGCAGGTTTTTAATACGCCGTCAGGGGCAATTTCGTTATTAACCTGAAAATCTGGGTAACCTTAGTAATATGGCCATAAAATCCCCATACAATGTCCAAATTCGATGATTCTTTTTGCTACGGGTCCCTAATTATGATACGGATCTAATTCGTTATTCAAAACAGTAATAGGAGCTCATTTGTTCAATATGGTACCCTGTTATGTCCAAAGATACGACGTTAAAACTTCAAATAAAAGCGTGATCACAACCCGAAACACACCCGAGGCCCTCGGGACCTCAACCAAAGGAACCGACATATCCCAAAACATCATCCAAACTTGTTCCAATCGTTAGAATACACCTAACAACACTGAAATCATCAATTCACATCCGATTCAAGCCTAAGTTCTTCAAAAACTTCCGAAACACGCGTTCTATCAAAAACCCAACCCAACGACATCCGAATGACCTGAATTTTTGTACACACATCACAAATCATATATCGAAGCCATAGAAACTCTTGTAATTCCATTCCAACCCACGGATCAAAATCTTACCTATCAACTGAAATTTGCCAAAATTCAACCTTAGGCAATTCAAGCCTAATTCTACACCGGACCTCCAAATTCAACTCTGATTGCGCTCCTAAGTCACAAATCATCCCCCGAAACTATTAAAATCATTGAAAATCCATTTTGAACCATCTAACTCATAATTCAACTAAACTAACCTTCTCAAAAAGAGACTTATTGTCTCATTTCTACCCGAACTCTATCCGAATTACTTCAAATTCTCCAAACACATATAATGAAACCTATAAAAGCATAAAATGGGGAAAATGGGATAGTAACTCCTGTGATGAAGGGTCGGGTCATTACATCCTCCCTAACTTAAATAAATGCTCGTCCTCGAGCGTATCGAGAGTTGTTCTAGAAGCCAACCAGTAGCTGAATGATTTTACCAACCATATACCCGAGGTGATCCCTCGTTACCCTATCTCACATAGACCCGATAACAAAATACAGCCAAAATTTCATAGTCCATTTAATCCATAAATCAAACCATAGAACCACGTCGCACTTTCAAAAAATCATACACAAGATCATAAATTCACATCTGAACTTAGAGTAAGCCTGAACCAGCTGTAATAACCCATACTTGCACCATCAGGTGAAAACATATGATATACCGCCTAAACCAAAAACTTGGAATCATAACTTCTATTCACAACAGTTGTCCTTGGCAACCAATTACCGGCACAGAACCTCTTATTAGCTAGAGCTTTATTCTCACATATTCCTATACTGCCAACGATGAATGAAACACGCTATAAACCGTAATTATCTCTCAGATCAACCATTCATGAAACCACTTCCCTTAACTGATATCACAACAGATTTATGGGTCAAACCTCGATATTATCTTCCTAACAAGCTGAGATCAAATCAATTTGTATTCATTAATGAACCCAACGATCACCTTGAATCCAATACCACTATGATGATATGATACCTCAATACAAGTCTAAACCACATCTTGCATAATACACGCACCAGTAAGAAACGATCTGAACACACTCAAATCATGTCAAATGACTCAAACAAAAGAGTTGTACCTCAAGCTCATCAATGTCCTTACAATACAAGGCTGAGACCACGTCTCACATAATAGAAATAGAACGTATAAATCTACTCCAAAAGGTCATAACTCTCGTAGCCTCGCTACAATGCGCAATCCTATCCCAACACCGTTACACCTGAAGCCTCAAGCTGTTATGCTTGAAATCAACAACCACACATATTTGATGTCCGAAACCAATGCAATTCTTTACACCCACGGTGAAATAGAGAACACACAATACACAACCCGATAGACCATAACCAATGCTCCATGCACCGTGCAACACTCAATTACTCTTCTCGCTCATATTTCTCTATGAATTCTCAATGAAACCGCGCCACATATGCCCATAATTAACAAACCACAATGTTTTGCAACATCGAAAAAACAACTCATAGCTTTCCTCAGATGGCTAATAAGCTCAATAATGATAGATTCAACCTATTCCTCAACAGTACAACTCGCGGTCAACCAAGCTAACTCAAGCTAAATGCGTAGCCATATTGGCCTGCCAATGAACTCAGTACCAAGAAGCCTGAAGATGTTTCTTCCACTTATCTAACTCCTGCTGAAAGCACCAAATAAATACCAAAATCCACAATCTCACCCGGTTACATACCCGGCCACATGAAACGCATCCGAAAAGTCCTTCAATAATGGAACATGATCAATGATAGCAACTGATCCACTGATATCTATCACAAATGCCCAATTAAGAAAGTACTCCTTCCCAGCTGTCCGCTGGTTCTTTGAAATATAAATCATTCTGCTAAAACATATTCTAACGCACTTCACCACTTAACCCGTGGCATTTCTGGCATAGCCACCAATGCAATAGTTCAAAATCACCCAACACTACAATAACCTGTCTGAATTCCAACGTCACATCTACAATATAACATACCAGCTAATAAAGATTCACCGCGAAAACATAGCCTGTACATCAGTACTCCATATAACACACAAATCATCATACCTGATCCCAGTTTCAACCGTGCGAATACCTGCACCCATTTGATACCTAATCATTTCATGACAAATAATCAATATTTACCTGTGCTACCAAGCAAACTCGTATTCCACTAGTGAAACCAACAAGAACATGCCGCAATACTACTGAAATATCATCAGTTTAATCACATTACCTTTTTCTAAAACACATACTCACATTAAATCACTTCCACTTAGCAATACCATCTACCCTAATCATCTGAAGCTCTCTTATCTAATCGCTTAGAAGGAATAACTACACATCCCATGCTTCGCATGACATACACATGCCTTGTGCAAATTCTTACAATAATGACCCAATAGATGAGATCTGTATGCATTCTTAGCCACTGTCGAAACAACAATTCATTAGTTCTATGCTCTTGGCGAGAACTATCACCTTATTCTGAACCAAACAATGGTCTTAGCTCTTTACTTTACTTCGTATACTCAGATTGCACGGATCTCAAATTCAATGATCTCGTCTTACCCAGTACGGACTGCTCGGGCAATAAGCCACTCCAAACATAATTAAATGTTGCATATAATGCCCCAATGTGCGAATAGGCTACCAATGCTAGTGCGGTACTAAAGAAAACGAGCTTTGGAAGGAATTATCAAATCCTACGCACTAATACAGAGTTTCCCTAGAAAACAGGAAGCACGACATACAAAGATGGCATATAGAAAACTATACTCGATATCACACTATTGCGGCATGCAACCCGATTTAAATAACATACCCGTGGCGGCGTGCTACCCCATCCACAAATAGATCTCACATAAGGAGATGCACATCGAGTCAAATTTACTCCTTATAACATAATACCGAGTATCGATCGTACGCATGCTAAGTGCATAATAATATCTCTGAGGGACATATAGCGTTATAACTATAAAACTCAAGCACAACTGAGGCATGATATACAATCGGAATTTCAACAGCCAAGTTGCTCATATAGCATCATTCCTATGCGGATTCTTAACATGTATGCAATTTCTCGAGTCATTTCACAAATCACACGGTGTAATGCATCAATACGCGAGATATCTGACAATGAAGCATCATCCTAACTACTCCTCCATGAGGGCTGCATTAAAAAAATGCACACACCTGGCCTGATATAGAGCCATTATTCACATTAAATCTACCCATCGACTTCAAGCCGATTCTAATCACATTGAACTAGTCTGATAACTTTTCAAAGGTCCGTAATAACTCCCATTTTCTTTATAGAACACAAGAACAACCATCATAATTAGAGTAATCCTCCCCAGTTCACAACCCAATATGCCAAGTGCCCTCCAGGCATGAATCTTTAATTTAACAACATCATCTCAAACTTCATACTTGGTTTACATCTTTAATCAATCAAGTGATCACATATCACACTTATAAAATCTTCTAGTAGAACACACTCCTACAACCTGCCATAACAATATCTGGAGCGTACCGCCAAACCACCGGTCGCACTAACGCTGAAGAGCGATTAAGAGTCATTAACCAAGATATAACACTGCTCTCAGGTGACGCTTAAGACGATACTAATTTATCTTAACCATCGAAACTTCCTTCCTGCTCATCCGATCTCTTGACATCTTGTCAAAAAAAATTCCTTCACTCGTGCCGTTCTCCACTCAATTCTGCAATCAGAACTAGTTCGCTAGTATACTTTAAGACAGAACCAACATAGCACATAATCGTGCAATCAGCTAATCAACGGCAACCTCCCCAACTTGGCTCGAAGCCATATGTATCATAACACATATAATCATAACGTGTATGCTCTATTATTGTCGTATTACTATAGTGAGATTGAACTCACTCTTCCATAAGCTTGTGGAAACACAAATCATCTGGAGTTTTAACTCTTCTGCCCTTTTCTTGCATTCACCCACACAACAGTTAAGCCTACTCTCTAGGCGTCCAAATTTTTACTAAGTCCTAATATTTTTCAAAAGTTTCGGTAGATTTGCCATTGTAATTGGGCCTATCCACCTGCCAGAGAATCACCAAAACCATCCTAACAGCACGGCTATAACTTAACAAAACATCACAATGTATATCAACAACATCAATCTCAATACTACCTGCATTATACTATCAAAATCGATAAAGGGACATGCGTCGCACTTATTTGAATCATAACACATATAAATTACAGCCAATTTAGTCTTTCTGAGTCTGAACTCATACCGCCACACGTATTGCACTTAACTTTCCAACTAGGAGATACGATAATATTCTTCACGTGCCCATAACATGGGGCTACACAACAGATCGCAATAGGAACGAATCGCTTAACAGTTCACCTATTATCCCACAAACTTCTTCGTCACTACCAAGATCACATAGATACACCTCACAGCACTAACTTACTCATCACGTGGATATCCGAACGCCATCCCAGCATATAAGGACATTACCAATCACATAAGTTCAAGCACTTGCTCACGTAATTAGCACTTCGATGCTCATGCGATAGGCGAAGATTCGGCCTCAAATCCTCCAGACTGGCCCAACATGAACTCACGGAGATTACATCTCGCCCCTCGATTGGGGAAATCACAAGCCATCGATGCAGATGTATTACTGAATGCTCGCGTGCGCATACAGACGTGTGGAAGGAATTTCAAGAGTTATATCTCAAGCTCAATCAAATACACACGATAAGAATTCCAAGAAAGTGAAGTGTTTCCTAAAAGTTCTGTAGCCTCCCAAGGATAGATACGGACGTCTACGTACGGATCCGCGAAAGCCTACTAAACCATCTCATGAGTCGCGAGGCCTATTAACCTAGGCTCTGATACCAACTTGTCACGACCCAAACCCGGTCGTGATGGCGCCCAACCCTAAAGCTAGGCAAGCTAGACCAACAACTGTTTCCACAGTTAAAGACCAGTCCCAAAAGGACAAATTTCAAGAAGAATATAAGAGTCAATAATAATACTCCAATAATAATAGTATAATTAAATACTGAGAAGTAGGACCATCGAAATAACACTCCTAAAAGATCTGGAGTCACGAGTCTAGAGCCTCTAAGAAAAAACTAAATAGTAATAGGAATACTGAATAAAATACCTAAGACTGAAGGTATATAGAGAATAAACTGAAATAAAGAGAGAAACTAGGTCCTACGAACGCCAGTAGTTACCTCAGTAACTCGAATATACTCTGAAGTAAGCTGGAATGCTCGTCTAACCCTCCTGTGTAACTGGATCTGCACACAAAGGTGCAGGGAGTAGGGATGAGTACTAAGTAATCAGTGAGCAAAAAGTATATAAAATAGCTGAAAGCAGGAAATCCACATAATACCATAAAGCAAAGCTAAAACTACAGTCTGATACCTACCACAAACTAACAACAATAGCAAATCACAAATATCACAGGTAATTTACAAACAAGAATGCAATGCCATGCACATGACCGCTACGATGCATAGTCAGATCCGTTTAACGTCGACGGCGCTCACTAAGGGTGTGTACAAACTCTGGAGGGGTTGCTTCAGCCCAAGCGCAATATTCATATCATCCACTGCGGCGTGCCACCCGATCCATCCTCAATCCACAACATGCATATGAGTCACACAACAGTTCGATTTATTTATTTCCAGGTTCAAGTTCATTAACAATGAAAAATACTTTAATTTTATTTAATTTTCCAAGAAGAGGTGACTAGCATTTCATAATAGTGATTTCAAGCCAGGACTGAGATCAATGATTTTACAAATCAAGCTATCACATAGATATCTATCCCCTAGGGATACTACAGGTCGGCACAAGGCCCCAAACATGGCTTATAGCCTACATATATACTCGACACAGGGTGCATTTCAACCGCCAATATAATATTATTCATATTTGGGATGGACCAAGTCTCAATCCCCAGTCATAACCAATCTCGTACCTTCCATGGGGTGCGAGTCATGCCCTAATTAATGTCATATACACTATCATATACACTAACTACTCACCTCTAGCCGGCCGTAGACTAGTTCGCAATGCCTTTTCCTTTTGTATCGACCTCCTCGTGCACCGAATCTAGTCAAAACCATAATGAATATATAAATATGGGTCAAAACTACATAACCCAATCAAAAATACTCGAAAAATATAAAAATTTACGAAGTTGGTAAAATCCGAGCCCCAAGACCGCTTCTCAAAATTTTTTGAAAATCATACCAACGCATTCCTCGTCTCTGCACGAGTCCATACATATAAAGTTCATCAAAAGCAGAGTCCATTTGACCCCTCAAATTCCAATTTTACACCTTCTTAGGTTTCAAGCCCTAACCTCCATTTTTACTCCTTAAGTCCTTGATTTTTTAGTGTTTAATCTATGTTTTTACATTATAACAACATAATTAGAGTCTAAGAAATCTTACCTGGTGAAATCCCATGAATTCTCTCATAAAATAGCCTCAGAAACTTCTTCCCGTTCCAAAATCGGAAGAAAACTAGACCTACTCATTATAGCTATACTGTTCACGCGTTTTACTACTCCCAATGGATTCCTTGTGAAATTCTAATGAATTTAGGCTTTTGAATCACTCAATTTGACCTTATAATGAAGGAGATATGTAGGTTTTACGATTTTCAAATAGTGCAAGTTTTTAATACGCCGACAGGGGCAATTTCGTCATTAACTTGAAAATCTAGGTAACCTTAGTAAAATGGCTATAAAATCCTCATACGATGTCCAAATTCGATAATTCATTTTGCTACGGGTCCGTAATTACGATACGGATCTAATTCTTCATTCAAAACTGTAATAGGAGCTCATTTATTCAATATGGTACCCTTTTATGTCCAAAGATACGACGTTGAAACATCAAATAAGAGCGTGATCACAACACGAAACACACCCGAGACCACCCCGGACTTCAACCAAAGGCACTGACATATCCCAAAACATCATCTAAACTTGTTCCAATCATCAAAACATACCTAACAACACTGAAATCATCAATTCACATCGGATTCAAGCCTAAGTTCTTCAAAAACTTCTGAAACACGCATTCGATCAAAAACCCAACCAAACGACGTCCGAATGACCTGAAATTTTGCTCACACATCACAAATCATATATCGAAGCTACAAAAACTCTTGGAATTCTATTCTGACGCTCGGATCAAAATCTGACCTATCAATCGAAATTCGCCAAAATCCAACCTTAACCAATTCAAGCCTAATTCTACACCGGACCTCCAAATTCAACTCCGATTGCGCTCCTAAGTCACAAATCATACCTCGAAACTATTCGAATCATCGGAAATCCATTCCGAGCATTCTAACTCATAATTTAACCAAACTAACCTTCTCAAAAAGAGACTTGTTGTCTCATTTCTACCTGAACTCTATCCGAATTACTTCAAATTCTCCAAACATATATAATGAAACCTATAAAAGCATAAAATGGGAAAAACGGGACTTGTAACTCCTGTGACTACGGGTCGGGTCATTACATATGTCATAGCATTATACTAAAATATTCTATAACAAAGATAATAAAATGTATAAAGCCAGTGTTGCTAATTAATAAGCCATAATGAAAATTATCTGTCACGACCCAAACCCCGGTCGTGATGGCGCCCAACACATTGCTAGGCAAGCCCGACCATCTTATCCAATTAAACCAGCCAAGTATAATTAATACTGATTAATCGGCATGATTAGCCTATTTTCATAACAAATTAAGAAGTGTATAAATGAAATACAAGAACACGGTCCCAACCAAAATCGTGGTGTCACAAGTCTGAGCCTCTACAAATGAGATCTACTACACAATCAAGTCTAACCAGAATGGGGACGACAAAATGATAAAAAGAAAGAGGTCAGGTACTGCGGACGTCGGCAGCTACCTCGAAGTCTCCAGGGAATGGGGATAATAAAGCAGTTGCGATGGCTCAACTGCCCTCCTAAACCTGTATATCTGCACAAAAAGTGCAGGGGAGCAGGGTGAGTATATTTAAACTCAATGAGTAACAATAATAAACAATAACTGAAAATAAGAACTCCTGTACTATCACTAAACAGTTCTAAGGCAACACCACAGGTTAGTCATCACTATAATGAGTACTCTGATCTCCGGTCCACATCTATCTCATCTAGGTCCCACACTGACCACATCCTCGCTCGTACCATTACGGTATACAGCCATCTCAATATATGGAGACATATACGTCTGTCTATAACATATAAATATTTTAGTATATATATGAATATGAATAGGTATAATGCTGCGGCGCGCAGCCCGCTCCAATATATATACCGCTGCAGCGCGCAGCCCGCTCCATTTAACGTCGACGGCGCTCACTGGGGTGTATACAAACTTTGGAGGGGCTCCCTAGGCCCAAGCACTATAATACTGCGGCGTGCAGCACGATCCACACAAATATTACTGCGGCGTGCAGTCCGATCCAATATATATATATATGTATATATATCTCTATACTGCTGCGACGTGCAGCCCGATTCCATAATATACACCAGTGCTCACTGAGAATGTGTGTAGACTCAGACTCCGAAGGGGCTCCTACAGCCCAAGCGCAATAATACTACGGCGTGCAGTCCGTCCCACATGTATTTTTCATGTATTTTACATGTATATTACTGCGGCATGCAGTCCGATCCAATATATATACACTGCTGCGGCGTGCAGCCCGAGCCAATATATATATACTGCTGCGGCGTGCAGGCCCGATCCAATATAGGTATATATATATAATACCCCATAATGGGTCCTCGACCCTATCCCAGTCAGTATGTACTTGGCCTCTCAGGCCCAATATAATATATCACAATGGGTCCTTGACCCTGTCTCAGTTAATATAGACTTGGCCTTTCAGGCCCAATATAACATCTCATAGTGGGTCCTTGACCCTATCTCATCTCAATCGGTATAGACTTGGCCTTTCGGGCCCACTCAGCTAGAACAGGGAATTCCACCCTAGATAATCTCTCTCAATGTACACATCTAGTACGGGCTCATATTATGCTATACAGCTAGAGCTATGGCTGAGTGTATGTTTCCAACACGATATAAGGGTCACCTAGCTCTATAGGTTCCCTAATGCTCTACAGATCGGCACAAGGCCCCAAACATGGCTATTAGCCCAATTGTACAGTTATAATCTCAGTAACAGTCATACAACACAGTATTTTATTAGCCGGAAAGGACTAAGTCCGAATCCCCAATCACAATGTCACCACACTCATCTCAAAACGTGTGTCTCATCTCAATATAGCACTGTGAAGTGCTAGTACGGGGTTTCAAACCCTCAGTACATTGTTTACTACCACCACTCACCTCGAACCGGTAGAAGCTTCAATCCGCCTTGCGCTTGCCTCGCAAATCAATCTCCTCGGGTGCCAAATCTGCTCAAAATCATAGAGAATGCATCAATATATGCTAATTTCTCATAATTCATTCGAAATAACCCAAATTACATCCAAACCCACAAGTTGTCAAAACCCGACTTTTGGTGCGCTTCTCGAAAAAATTATAAAAGTTATATATTCGGAACCCTCGTGTCAATACAAGTCTAGGTATATCAAATTTACCAAATTCGGATTCCAATTGCCTACTCAAATCAGTATTTTTCTACAATTTTAGGCCTAGGGCTAAAACCCACCTTTAATCTTCCATTTTCATAGAAATAATCAATGATTTCATGATAAAAGCGCGTAATTAAACTACAAAACTTACCTCCGACAATATCCCGATGATCTCCCAGCAATTCCCGTCACTTTCTCACTCTAGAGCTCAACAATGGGGGTTTCTAGGAGTGAAACCCGTAAATGAAATGTTCTACAATTTAAGGACCTGCCCAGTTATTTAACCCTTCGCGAACGCGACACTACCCACGCGTTCGCGATGAACAAAATTAGCAGCCTCCGAATTTACTCTACGCGAACGCGTGGCTTCCAGCCGCGTTCGCGATGACCAACCGCTCAGACCTACGCGAACGCGTGCACTCCTTCGCGATCGCGATGCTTCCCAAGCCTGACCCTACGCGGACGCGTGCAAACCTCCCGCGAACGTGATGCCTCCGGTCCTGGACTTACGCGTTCGCGTCCAGCCCATCGCGAACGCGATGAACAACTTTGATACCCTTCGCGGACGCGTGCCCTTCATTGCGAACGCGATGAAGGAATTTCCTCTGCAGATACAGCAGCAATTCAGCTGCTGTCTTAGGCCAAAAATGGTCCGTTTGGACCCCCGAATTCATCCCGAGGCCCCGGGACCCCAACGAAAACCACCAACATACTCCACAACACGATTCAAACTTGTTCCAATCATAAAAACACGCACTCAAACACGGAAAACGTCGAATCCAAGCAAATTCAAGCCTAAGTTTTCATTCAAACTTCCGAAACTAACATCCAATCCAAAACCCGATCAAACGACGTCCGAATGACCTGAAAATTTGCAGACATATCCAAAATCACATAACGAAGCTACAGGAACTGTCGAAATTCCATTCTGACTCCCGGATCAAAATCTCGCTTGTCGATCGGATATCGCCAAAATTCAACTTTAGCCAATTCAAGCCTAAAACTACACCGGACCTCCAAATTCACTTCCGATCGCTCTTCTAGCTCATAAATGACCTCCCGGAGCTGACCGATTCATCAAAATTTGATTCCGAGCTCTCTAACTCACAAGTCAACGTCCAGTTGACTTTTCCCAACTATTTCTTCTTCTAAGAGACTTTCTGTCTCAATTTCAATCAAACTCAACCAACATGCATATTACAGCATCAACAAGCATATAACGGGGGTAACGGGGTGATAACTCACATGATGACGGGCCGGGTCATCACATTCTCCCCAACTTAAGCAAACGCTCGTCCTCGAGCGGGCCAAGAGGTCTACTGGAAATGACCCAATAGCCGAATGACCTTACCAAGCATATATTCGGGGCGATACCACTTCACCCTATCTTTCATAAGTCCGATAACATTGTATAGCTGAATTTCCACAGTCTAACTGAACCATAAACCACATTGCACTTTCCGAAATCATATACCAGTCTGAATCCCCCATCTATACTCAGAGTACACACGATCCAACTGTAATAGCCAACTCACCACTCCGGGTGAGATCACATGATGTATCAAACAACCCGATCACTCGATATGATAGTCTCTAATCACGACAACTGGCCACAATAACCAAATACTAGCAGAAAGAACCTTTCTCATTAGATAGTCTTATTCCAACACCTTCATATCCTGCCCACGGCAACTGAAGCACGCGATATATCGAACCCATCTCTCGGGTCAACCATTCGTGAATCTATTTCCCTTTTAAAATTGATACCACAATAAGTTTCGGAGCCAAACCTCGATATTACCTTTCTAACGAGCTGAAATCATATATGCTCGCTCTCATTAATGACTCGAATGATCATTTCGGTTATAACACACCACACTGGTGATATGACACCTCAGCATCGGCCTATGCCACAACGAGCACAACACAGGCTCTAATAAGAACGATCTGAACACACTCGAATCATGACAACTGACTCGCACAAGGAGCCAAAATTCAAATTCTTCAATAACATCACAACACATAACTGAGATCTCGTCTCACATCATAGAATTAGAGTACATGAATCCTCCTCGAAAGGTCATAACATCACGTGGCCTTGCCACAACTCATGATTCTATCCAAACACTATTACTCATGGAGCACCTCAAGTCGCACTGCTCAAAACGGTCAGCCACACACATATTTAGGTCTGAACTCAAGCAATCAATCACACATGTGGTGATACATTTAGTATATGCTATCGAATCCTGAATGGACATAACCGATGTGCTATTCCCCGAGCGATACCCAATACGGACTATTCCTCGGAAGAGAGGAAGTATTGTATACAAGGTACATATAGGAAGCTATATTTCCCACATCACACTGTTGCGGCGCGCAACCCGTTCCAATAGCATACATGTGGCGGCGTGCCACCCGATCCAGATACCATACATGTGGCGGCGTGCCACCCGATCCAGATACTATACATGTGGCGGCGTGCCACCCGATCCAGATACTATACATGTGGCGGCGTGCCACCCGATCCAGATACTATACATGTGGCGGCGTGCCACCCGATCCACGCATAAATCTAGCAAAAGGGAATGCACATCGACTCAAGTTGCTCATTGCAACAAACATGTATATATATAGCCTCGAGCTCGGTCACATGAAACTCATCCGACAAAGTTCCTCAATACCGGAACTAAATCAATGGTAGATACCTCTACACTGACATCCGCCACGAAGTCCCAACTGGCAAAGCAATACGTACCAACCGTCCGCTGGCTCTAGCGTACATCCACCCTGCTGGAGCACGATCTGATGCGCTCTGCCACGCAGTTGTGACATTTCTCTGATATAGTCCATATCACATTAGTCTAGACAACCTGACTTATGACAACCAACCTGCAATCATATATCATTATTCAAATTCGTCATATCAAGTGACGAGATAGCCACTAGGGCTTCCAATTTCCGATAACCGCTACACCATGCCGATACACACGATATACCACCGCTGCGTAGGCGGGTTACGAGAACTTCTAGTCTCCAACACATACATAACACAGGAATCACTATGCCTGATTTCGTACTTCACCGTAAGATTACATAACGCACCTCAAGCATCCATTCATACCACGAAAGCCATTCATAAATTTCACTATGTCATCAATGACTCAATTATTACAGTCGGTCCAACGGGAGTATACCACCATACCGCTAGATATTATCAGTTTTTTTTACCTGGCCCTTTTTGATCATAGACTCTGCCAAATCACTAGAATAGCAGTACCATTTTCCTTAATCACCAGAAAGATCGGCTCTTAAATCACCTGAAGCTGCCCGCGCTGCTCAATAACTTTAATGACTTCCCGTATATTATGAACAAATCTCAGAGCCTTGAATATGTCATTATCAACTTTTCATAACACATCGCATATACCATACCACACTAAGATAACATGGAAATTCATATTCCTTTCCTACGCCGCAACCATCGGCGCACTCAACTAGTCAAGAACTTTCATGATCTCATATAGAGAAAACTCATTGCCCATGCCATGCTTCGCATACCGATAGGAATATACTCATTTTCAAACCATGATAAAACACATCACAACTCTTTCTCCCAATTACATTGCATAAGTTAAACTGTCAGGACTCAGTCCTTATACCCATATCAAGTTACACAACTGCCAGCACTCCAAAGCTTTGCTGCACAATATCTGCAAAACTCATCACTTCAAACACATACCATGAATTAATCGTATTCCTTATCATACCGCTTCAGTTTATTAACAAGTTGTTCCATTTACCCAGTTTCCTTTCTGATTCATCTCTAATTTCATATCAGTCTTTACTGTAGTACAACAATGCCTCAACCCTTTTTACCACACAAGACTCGTACTCAATACCACACTGTCTAAGACCCATATGCCACTGAATACTCTCTCAGTGTTCCCAGAGGTACCACGTTCTACCACACTTTATTTTGATGAACTTCCTGCGATTTTTAAATTGTTATCATTACTTCCTAATACGGATACGTAGAATCTCATCCTTCACATGATATAATCACAAGCCTTGATCTTCTCTAACGAAATCGCCATCTTTAGCCACATACACAAATCTTAAGGCACCTGACTGTTACAAGCAAAATCTTGAACACTGCAAAACCATTCTCGGGCATCATTCACCCTTATTCAGCTGTAATTCAACTGTCCCATTGAGTAGAACCACTCATGTTTTGTTAGAACTCTGACATTGCAGAACATGATTACTTACAGATACAATGAGCCATCATTCCTTTCTATACACCGAACATTCTTTACCAATAGTAGTTCAAAACATCCTAGTATTTCTTCACATCTACGAAGCACCATAACCTTGTCAGAATTTTCCCAACATACTTAAAGACAGTGCCCACATAGAACACAACCGTGCAATTAGTTATTTAATAGCAACCTCCCCAACTTGGCTTGAAGCCATTCATCAAAGCACTTTTAACCACTCATAGCACTCTTACTCAATTGATGCTCCAACGTTACAGTGAGATTAAACTCGAGCTATTTACAAACTTTGGCGGAGACTCGAATCATCGAAAATCTTAACTCTTTTGCAATTCTAGTATTCATTCACACGCAACAGCTAAACCCATTCCTTAGGCGACAACATCTTTTCTAAGTCCCAAATTTTTCAAAAATTTCGGCAGAGTTTCCTTTGTAAATTGGCCTATCCACCTGCTAGAGAATCACCAAACCATTCTAACGATACACCCACAACTCAACAAGACGTCACAATGTATTTCAACAACATAAATCTCAATACTACACGAATTACATCATCAGCATTAGTACATGAACATGCGCTGCACCTGCTCAAATCATAACACATATACCTTTCACCATGATACACCTAGTACAACCAATTTGGTTTTCCTGCGTTCGAACTCATACTACCACACGTAATGCACTTTACCTTTCCACTAAGGAACATGAACATACTCACCATGCCCATAGCTAGGGCTACGCAACAGATCACAATAAGGATTGAATACCTCGCAGCTCACCCATTATCAACTGCCATTTCATAATTAAGATCAATATTGACCGCATGAATTTTATAATACCGGCTCGCGAAATTAGCACCTCGGTGCTCAAGCCATAGACAAAGATCCGGCCTCAAGTCCTCCAAACTAGCCCAACATGAACTCGCAAGGAATATACCTCGTCCCTCGATTGGGGAATCATACGACGTCAAGGCAATTTATCACTAAGCACTCGAGTGCGCACATCAACGTGCAGAAGAAATTTCAAGAATCATACCTCAAGCTGAATCAAGTACGCACGATAAGAATTTCAAGAATTTGAAGCTTTCCTAAAAAGGTTTGCAGCCTCCCGAGGATAAGTACAGGCATCCCCGTACCGATCCACGAGACTCTACCAACCGGCTCATGACTCGCGAGACCTATTAACCTAGGCTTTGATACCAACTTGTCACGACCCAAACCCCGGTCGTGATGGCGCCCAACACATTACTAGGCAAGCCCGACCATCTTATCCAATTAAACCAGCCAAGTATAATTAATACTGATTAATCGGCATGATTAGCCTGTTTTCATAACAAATTAAGAAGTGTATAAATGAAATACAAGAACACGGTCCCAACCAAATCGTGGTGTCACAAGTCTGAGCCTCTACAAATGAGATCTGCTACAAAATCAAGTCTAACCAGAATGGGAGACAACAAAATGATAAAAAGAAAGAGGTCAGGTACTGTGGACGTCGGCAGCTACCTCGAAGTCTCCACAGAATGGGGATAATAAAGCAGTTGCGATAGCTCAACTACCCTCCTGAACCTGTATATCTGCTCAAAAAGTGCAGGGGAGTGGGGTGAGTATATTTCAACTCGGTGAGTAACAATAATAAACAATAACTGAAAATAAGAACTCCTGTACTATCACTAAACAGTTCTAAGGCAACCCCCACAGGTTAGTCATCACTATAATAAGTACTCTGATCTCCAGTCCACATCTATCTCATCTAGGTCCCACACCGACCACCTCCTCGCTCGTACCACTACGGTATACAGCCATCTCAATATATGGAGACATATACGTCTGTCTATAACATATAAATATTTTAGTATATATATGAATATGAATAGGTATAATGCTGCGGCGCGCAGCCCGCTCCAATACATATACCGCTGTGGCGCACAGCCCGCTCCATTTAACGTCGACGGCGCTCACTGGGGGTGTATACAGACTTCGGAGGGGCTCCCTAGGCCCAAGCACTATAATACTGCGGCGTGCAGTACGATCCACACAAATATTACTGCGGCGTGCAGTCCGATCCAATATATATATGTATATATGTATATATAACTATACTGCTGCGGCGTGTAGCCCGATCCCATAATATACACCAGTGCTCACTGAGAATGTGTGCAGACTCAGACTCCGAAGGGGCTCCTACAGCCCAAGCGCAATAATACTACGGCGTGCAGTCCGTCCCACATGTATTTTTCAAGTATTTTACATGTATATTACTGCGGCGTGCAGTCCGATCCAATATATATATACTGCTGCGGCGTGCAGCCCGATCCAATATATATACTGCTGCGGCGTGCAGCCCGATCCAATATAGGTATATATATATAATACCCCATAATGGGTCCTCGACCCTATTCCAGTCAGTATATACTTGGCCTCTCAGGCCCAATATAATATATCACAGTGGGTCCTTGACCCTGTCTCAGTCAATATAGACTTGGCCTTTCAGGCCCAATATAACATATCATAGTGGGTCCTTGACCCTATCTCATCTCAATCGGTATAGACATGGCCTTTCAGGCCCACTCAGCTAGAACAGGGAATTCCACCCTAGACAATCTCTCTCAATGTACACATCTAGTACGGGCTCATATTATGCTATACGGCTAGAGCTACGGCTGAGTGTATGTTTCCAACACGATATAAGGGTCACCTAGCTCTATAGGTTCCCTAATGCTCTACAGATCGGCACAAGGCCCCAAACATGGCTATTAGCCCAATTGTACAGTTATAATCTCAGTAACAGTCATACAACACAGTATTCTATTAGCCGGAAAGGACTAAGTCCGAATCCCCAATCACAATGTCACCACACTCGTCTCAAGACGTGTGTCTCATCTCAATATAGCACTGTGAAGTGCTAGTACGGGGTTTCAAACCCTCGGTACATTGTTTACTACCACCACTCACCTCGAACCGGTAGAAGCTTCAATCCGCCTTGCGCTTGCCTCGCAAATCAATCTCCTCGGGTGCCAAATCTGCTCAAAATCATAGAGAATGCATCAATATATGTTAATTTCACGTAATTCATTCGAAATAACCCAAATTACATCCAAACCCACAAGTTGTCAAAACCCGACTTTTGGTGCGCTTCTCAAAAAAATTATAAAAGTTATATATTCGGAACCCTCGTGTCAATACGAGTCTAGGTATATCAAATTTACCAAATTCGGATTCCAATTGCCTACTCAAATCAGTGTTTTTCTACAATTTTAGGCCTAGGGCTAAAACCCACCTTTAATCTTCCATTTTCATAGAAATAATCAATGATTTCATGATAAAAGCGCGTAATTAAACCACAAAACTTACCTCCGACAATATCCCGATGATCTCCCAGCAATTCCCGTCACGTTCTCACTCTAGAGCTCAACAATAGGGGTTTCTAGGAGTGAAACCCGTAAATGAAATGTTCTGCAATTTAAGGACCTGCCCAGTCATTTAACCCTTCGCGAACGCGAAACTACCCACGCGTTCGCGATGAACAAAATTAGCAGCCTCCGAATTTACACTACGCGAACGCGTGGCTTCCAGCCACATTCGCGATGACCAACCGCTCAGACCTACGCAAACGCGTGCACTCCTTCGCGATCGCGATGCTTCCCAAGCCTGACCCTACGCGGACGCGTGCAAACCTCCCGCGAACGCGATGCCTCCGGTCCTGGACTTACGCGTTCGCGTCCAGCCCATCGCGAACGCGATGAACAACTTTGATACCCTTCGCGGACGCGTGCCCTTCATCGCGAACGCGATGAAGGAATTTCCTCTGCAGATACAGCAACAATTCAGCTGCTGTCGTAGGCCAAAAATGGTCCGTTTGGACCCCCGAATTCATCCCGAGGCCCCCGGGACCCCAACGAAAACCACCAACATACTCCACAACACGATTCAAACTTGTTCCAATCATAAAAACACGCACTCAAACACGGAAAACGTCGAATCCAAGCAAATTCAAGCCTAAGTTTTCATTCAAACTTCCGAAACTAACATCCAATCCAAAACCCGATCAAACGACGTTCGAATGACCTAAAAATTTACAGACATATCCAAAATCACATAACGAAGCTACAAGAACTGTCGGAATTCCATTCCGACTCCCGGACCAAAATCTCGCCTATCGATCGGATATCGCCAAAATTCAACTTTAGCCAATTCAAGCCTAAAACTACACCGGACCTCCAAATTCACTTCCGATTGCTCTTCTAGCTCATAAATGACCTCCCGGAGCTGACCGAATCATCAAAATTTGATTCCGAGCTCTCTAACTCACAAGTCAACGTCCAGTTGACTTTTCCCAACTATTCCTTCTTCTAAGAGACTTTCTGTCTCAATTTCAATCAAACTCAACCAACATGCATATTACAAGCATCAACAAGCATATAACGGGGGTAACGGGGAGATAACTCACATGATGACGGGCCGGGTCATCACATTATCATAATTCAAATATACAATATAATGATAAACTAAGTATATTTAATAAGTACTATTAGTTACATAACTAAGCACTAAAGAAAAAGATAAATTAAGTTATACATTTTTATTATAAACCAACGTAAAACTAAAAAAATAGATATTCAACACCATCATTATTCCTAGAGTTGAATTGAGTTTCTTTTGTTAGCATTAATATTGAGTTGATCGTCTTTCGAGTTACTATATTTATGAGCTATAAAATATTATTATCATTCAAGCATTTTAAGTCTAAACTTGAAATAACACGTCAAAAGATAAAATTATGAAAAAATTTAAAAGATATTTATAAATTATATAGTGCAATCTATATCTACTTAAAAGGAAAGAACTTAGCCATAAGATTTTGCCAAGTGTCAGTATGCATAAATTGCCATGTAGCAATTTTAGGACAAATTAGTTATAATCTAGGTAATTAGTTACAATTTAGGTAAAACTAATTTTTCTTTTTAAAAAACCGATTCCATTTTACATTGTGAAAAAGTTACCAGCACATATATCACTCTATTCTTTTTTAATTTTAAGTACTACTATAATTTAAACTAAAAAGGAACCCACACGCACTCACAACCCAATTCCCACGATATGCACGATCTCACTAATTGTAGGAAAATAAAGTTCCATATAACTGACGGGATCCATATAATTGCTCTCTGACTTTAACCATTCTCTTCTCCGATCAATCCTTTTACTACGCTGACATTCTTCCTCCTTTAAGATCTTCTTCAACTCTAACCATTTTCTTCTCTGATTAATCCTGTACTACGCCGAGATTCTGCCTCCTTTACGGTATCTTTCAGCCACAAAGGGACTGAGAGATTTATTGCACTTAAGTCGAAATATAAAAGAGTCTGATAATTTAAGTGTGTGTTTAAACCCAACAATCGTTTAATCAAAACCTAAAATCGCTTAATCCGAGGGCCTGAAGAAATCAATAACGGAGAGAGGTTTACCGACTGTAATAAAAATTTGAAGGTATAAATTTTTATGCTTATGTCATGTATCTTTGTATAAAATTCTTCTTCTTTTTCATAGCAGGCCTTATATTGCGTTTTCTCCTTTTTGGGATTCAATTGTTGTAACGACCCGGCCCGTCGTTACGGGAATTACCACCCCGTTACCTTACATTTTCATATGTTATGCTTTTAAAACAATATTAGAGTATATCGGGTGAGTTAGAGGTGATTTGGATTGAAAATGAAACAAATAGCATGTTTGAGGAAAGCTTGAATATGAAAAGTCAACCAAGAGTTGACTATTGAGTTAGAGTGCTCGGAATCGGATTCTAATGATTCGACTAGTTCCGGGGGATCATTTATGACTTAGGAGAACAATCGGAATTGAATTCGGAGGTCCGGTGTAGTTTTAAGCTTGAATTAGCGAATGTTGAATTTTGGCGAAAACCGGATGGTAGGTGATATTTTGATCCGGGGGTCGGAATGGAATTCCGACAATTTCTGTAGCTTCGTTATGTGATTTTGGATATGTCCGCAAATTTTCAGGTCATTCGGACATCGTTTGATCGGGTTTTGGATTGAATGTTAGTTTTGAAAGTTTTGAAGAAACTTAGGCTTGAATCCGTGGTTAATTGGTGATTTTGATGTTTAGTATGGTGTTTTTATGATTGGAACAAGTTCGTATCATGTGTTGGAGTATGTTGGTGGTTTTCGTTGGGGTCCCGGGGGTCTCGGGATGGATACGGGGGTCCAAACGGACCATTGTTGAAAGAAAAGAGAAAAAAATCTGGTTGCTGTCATAACCTCAGCAGACAATTGCTCTCCGCGATCGCGGGGATGGGGATGCGATCGCGTAGAGCTGGGAGATAAGGCATCGCGATCGCAGGGTAACAGTCGCGATCGCGTAGAGGTGAACGGGTGTTAATCGCGATCGCAGGCCAATATACGCGATCGCGTAGAAGAAAAAATGGGTCCAGGGAGAAATATGCTACGCGATCGCAGGAATGAAGGACGCGATCGCGTGAGGCAGGGTGACTGTGCATCGCGATCGCGTGAAGGAAGTCGCGATCGCGTGAGGCCGAGAAAATTGAGCATCGCGATCGCGTGAGGAAGATCGCGATCGCGTAGAAGAACCTGTTCTGGCAGTGAACTTAAGTCCAGAAACAGAGAGTTACGGGTTTACACCCCCAAAACTCAATTTCAAGCCCTAGAGAGAAGAAAACTCGAGGAAATCACCGAGAAGTCATCGGGTATCGTCGGAGGTAAGATTCTTGACTCAAAAACATCAATTTATGGTAGTATTAACATCAATCTTCATGAAATTGGGTTGAAATCTTGAAGAAATGTGGCCTAAGTATTAAAAACGGGATTTTTGGATTTGGAGGGTCATTTGAACTCCGATTTCGATAAATTTCATATGCACGGACTCGTGGCGAGATAAGGATCGCATTGGTACTAATTTCGGAATTTTCCGAGCAGTGGGGCCCGGGGTCGGGTTTTACCAACTTAGTGTAATTTTGCGATTTTCATATAAATTGAAGTGGGTTATGATTCCTTGACCCGTAATTGATATAATTATTGTTATTTGACTAGATTCTACACACGAGGCAACGCAATTCAAAGGAAAAGGCATCGCGGACGATTCTACGACCGGCTAAAAGTGAGTAGTTTGTGTATATTGTAGCCTGAGGGTTCGAAACCCCGGCTTAGCACATTGTGACGCTAATAGGGCGTGGCTCGCACACCGTGGCAGGTGCGGGATTGATCGTGATTGGGGATTGAGACTTGGTCCATCCCGGAAAGTGAATAACATGTTGTTAGTGTTGGAAATACACTGTATTTGCTATATTTGTGGGCTGTAAGCCTTGTTTGGGGCCTTGTGCCGATCTGTAGCGTCCTTAGAGGACAATATTTATGTGATAGCTATAACTGCTTAAATCACTGATCTCAGTCCTGGAAATTGTAATCACACTTTTGAAATGCTAAGTCACCGGCTTTTGCAAAATTAATAAAGTTAAAGTATTTTTCATAAATTATGAATTGAGAATTGGAAATAAGGAAAAATGAATTGTTTTGTGACTTAATTGCTTATTGTGGACTGAGTGTGGGATCGGGCTGCACGCCGCAGTAATTGTTATGAGGGTCGGGCTGCACGCCGCAGCAGTATTGCGCTTGGGCTGTAGGAGCCCCTCCGGAGTCTGTACACACCCCCAGTGAGCGCCGTCGACGTTAAACTGGATCGGGCTACACGCCGTAGCAGTTATGTGCATTGCATTGCATTTGTATTTGTTGGATTACTTTGTGGTAGCTGTATGGAATTATTGTTGCTAGTTCGTAGGAGATTCGGACTGTAGTGTAGCTTCATTTTGTGGTATTTTGTGGATTTCTTACTGTCAGCTACATGTATATATTTGTTACTCACTGAGTACTTAGTACTCACCCCTACTCCCTGCACCTTTTGTGTGCAGACTCAGGTACACAGGAGCAGTAGACGGACATCTCCAGCGTTTACATTGTCACATCGAGTTGCTGAGGTAGCTGCCTACGTTCGCAGAGCCTAGCTTCTCCTCTCATTCCAGTTGTTCGTTTATATTTTGTATTCAGACTTGAGTACTTCTATATCGTACTCTCTATTTCCTGTTGGTTTTTGCTAGAGGCTCTAGACTTGTGACTCCGGATCTTTGGGAGTGTCAGTACTTTCGTTCAGTATTAATATTATTGGAGTTCTTAAACTCATATATTCTTTTTGGGCTGTCCATTTGGGGACTGGTATTGTGTTATAATTAAATCGTTTGTTTGGCTGGCCTAGCTTGATTGTTGGGCGCCATCACGACTGGATTTGGGTCGTGACAAGTTGGTATCAGAGCCCTAGGTTATTAGGACTCGCGAGTCATGAGCCGGTTTAGTAGGCTTTCGTAGATCGGTACGTAGACGTCCGTATCTATCTTCGAAGGGCTACAGAAACTTTAGGAAAAACCTCATTTTCTTGAATTCATATCGTGCGATTTGTGTTATCATGAAATTAAATCTTTCCATATTCTATTCTCTCGCGGATGGCGAGAACACGAGCTAACGGACGTGGCGGACGACCACCATTGGCACCCAGAGGCCGTGGTCGTGGTAGAGGTATGACCCACCAGTGGCCCAGACTCAGGACCAGATTCCAGCGGCAGACGCTCCGGCAGCTCAGGTTCAGGCACCGGCGGTGCCTATTGTGATACCGGGTCTTCAGGAGACCTTGGCTCAGATATTATCAGTGTGCACAGGCTTGGCACAGGTAGTTGCTGCCTCTACTGCAGCGGCTTCTTCACAGGCAGGGGGAGGGAATCAGACCCCCGTGGCTCGAACACCCGAGCCGGTAGTTCAGGGTATTTAGACACCTGGGGCAGCTCCACTTCAGCCAGCTGCACCTGTTGCACCAGCCCCTGCTGATATGGTTCCAGTTATGCCTGACGATGAGCAGTGTCGTCTAGAGAGATTTGAGAGGCTACATCCTCCGGCACTCAATGGTGCTCTGGGCGAGGATGCCTACTTTCCAGTTCACAGGTGCAGCTTTCCAGTGGTGGGAGGATTTTGAGAGGCGTAGGCCCGCTGGGGCAGTGCCCCTCACTTGGCAGCAGTTCTCCACGGTATTTTTTGAGAAGTACGTGCCTCGATCTCAGAGAGAGGAGCTGCGACGTCAGTTCGAGTGGTTGAAGCATGGAGAGATGACAGTTAATCAGTATGAGATGAGATTCACACAGCTGGCCCGTCATGCCATGTGGATGGTTCCTACCGACAGGGGAGAGGATCCGGAGATTTATTGATGGTCTTATTTATCCCATCCGCATATTGATGACCCGGGAGAGAGTTTCTACGGTTACCTTTGAGGAGGTGGTTGATGCGGCCCGTCACATTGAGACAGATCGCCGCAGAGAGCGAGAGGAGAGAGAGGCTAAGAGGCCTCGTGGTACTGGCAGTTACAGTGGTGCTCCATCTAGGGGCCAATTTCAGCATAGCAGAGGTCGCTCCTTCAGATCTCATCAGTCTGGACGTACAGAGTCCAGTGGGGTTTCATCTGATCGTGGTCGTCAAGGCCAGCAGGGTTATCAGGGTCAGCAGGGCCGCCAGCAGAGTCATCCTGCACTGAGTGCTCTTCCAGCTCAGAGCTCTGCTCCTGCTTCCTCAGCACAGGGTTCGTCTGTAGCGAGGGGTCCTCAACAACCCCTTCTTCCATCTTCGGGCCGTTGTTTTGAGTGCGGTGATTTGGGCCATATCAGGAGAGAGTGTCCTCAGTGGCTTCGTAAGAGGTCACAGCGGAGGGATCAGCCTTCGTCTTCTACTCCTGTTTCTTCAGCGCCAGCACAGTCGGCTAGGACTGGTGGCCAGGTATCTAGAGGTCGCCCCAGAGGCGAGGATCGTACTGGTGGAGGCCAGGCTCGTTTCTATGCTCTTCCGGACAGGAAGGATGCTAGTGCCTCAGATGCGGTCATTTCAGGTATTATCTCAGTCTGCCACAGGGATGCTTCTGTCTTATTTGATCCCGGATCCACCTATTCTTATGTCTCTACTTACTTTGCACATCATTTGGGTATGACCCGTGGTATTCTTGCTTTGCCCGTACATGTGTCCACCCCGGTGGGGGATACTGTTGTTGTGGATCAGGTATATCGATCCTGTATTGTTACTATTGGGGGTCTGGAGACCCGAGTTGATTTATTACTACTGGGTATGGTAGATTTCGATGTTATCCTAGGCATGGATTGGCTATCTCCTTATCATGCAATTCTGGACTGTCATGCCAAGACAGTCACGTTAGCTATTCCGGGTAATCCGCGGATCGAGTGGCGTGGCTTGACTGATTATGTGTCTGACAGGGTGATTTCTTATATAAAGGCCCAACGAATGATTGGCAAGGGTTGTTTATCTTATTTGGCCTTCATTAGAAATGTTGAGGCCGAGACACCCGGTCTTGATTCGGTCCCCATTGTGAGGGAGTTTCCGGATGTATTTCCAGCAGACCTCCCGGGCATGCCGCCTGACAGAGATATTGACTTTGGTATTGACTTGGTGCCGGGCACTCAGCCCATTTCTATTCCTCCCTATCGCATGGCACCAGCGGAGTTAAAAGAATTGAAGGAACAACTTCAGGAACTCTTAGATAAGGGTTTCATTCGTCCGAGTGTGTCACCTTGGGGTGCACCGGTGTTGTTCGTGAAAAAGAAAGATGGCACAATGAGAATGTGCATTGATTACGGGCAGCTGAACAAGGTAACAGTGAAGAATAAATACCCATTGCCTCGTATTGAGGACCTATTTGATCAGCTCCAGGGAGCTAGTGTATTTTCTAAGATTGATCTTCGATCGGGCTATCATCAGTTGAAGATCAGGGACTCGGATATTATGAAGACAGCGTTCAGGACGCGATATGGGCACTACGAGTTCCTGGTGATGTCTTTCGGGTTGACTAATGCCCCAGCAGCCTTCATGCACTTGATGAATAGTGTATTTCGGCCGTACCTTGATTCTTTTGTGATTGTGTTTATTGATGATATCTTGGTATACTCACGCGGCCAGGAGGAGCATGCACAACATTTGAGAGTGGCATTGCAGAGGTTGAGGGAAGAGAAGCTTTATGGAAAATTCTCTAAGTGTGAGTTCTGGCTTGATACTGTGGGTTTTCTGGGACATATAGTGTCCAGTGATGGTATTAGGGTTGATCCTCAGAAGGTCGAGGCAGTGCAGAATTGGCCCAGACCTTCCTCAGCTACAGAGATTCGTAGTTTTCTCGGTTTGGCAGGTTATTACCGTCGGTTTGTTCAGGATTTCTCATCTATTGCTTCACCGTTGACTAAGCTGACACAGAAGAATGCTCCATTTGTGTGGTCTGATGAATGTGAAGAGAGCTTTCAGAAGCTCAAGGAGGCTTTGACCACGGCTCCAGTACTTGTGTTACCATCGGCCTCAGGGTCATATACGGTGTATTGTGATGCTTCCAGAGTTGGACTCGGTTGTGTGTTGATGCAGGAGGGTAGAGTTATTGCATATGCTTCTCGTCAGGCTAAAGCCCCACGAGAAGAACTACCCTGTTCATGATTTGGAGTTAGCTGCTATTGTTCATGCCTTGAAGATTTGGAGGCATTATCTATATGGTGTATCTTGTGAGGTATATACAGACCACCGCAGCCTTCAGCATTTGTTTAAGCAAAAAGATCTAAATTTAAGGCAGCGGAGATGGCTTGAATTGCTTAAAGACTATGATATTACTATCTTGTATCATCCTGGGAAAGCCAATGTAGTGGCTGATGCATTGAGCCGGAAGGCTATTAGTATGGGCAGTTTGGCGTATATTCCAGTTGGGGAGAGACCCCTAGCAGTTGATGTTCAGGCGTTAGCTAATCGGATGGTAAGGCTGGATATTTCTGAGCCCAATCGGGTGATGGCTTGTGTAGTAGCTCGTTCTTCTTTATATGATCGTATTCGAGAGCGCCGGTATGATGATCCACACTTACTTGTCCTTAAGGACAGAGTTCAGCACGATGATGCCAGAGATGTCACTATTGATAGTGATGGTGTATTGCGGATGCAGGGACGGATATGCGTGCCAAATGTTGATGGCCTTTGTGAGTTGATATTGGAGGAAGCCCACAGCTCGCGGTATTCTATTCATCCAGGAGCCGCGAAGATGTATCAGGATTTGAAGCAGCGTTACTGGTGGAGAAAGATAAAGAAAGATATTGTGAGCCATGTGGCTCGGTGTCTAAACTGTCAGCAGGTCAAGTATGAGCATCAGAGACCTGGTGGTGTATTCCGGCGTATTGATATTCCGGAGTGGAAGTGGGAAAGAATAACTATGGACTTTGTTAGTGGACTCCCTCGGACAGCGAGGAAGTTTGATTCAGTTTGGGTGGTGGTGGATAGGTTGACTAAGTCGGCTCACTTCATCCCAGTGTGTACTACCTATACCTCAGAGCGGTTGGCAGAGATATTCATCCGTGAGATAGTGAGATTGCATGGAGTTCCTATTTCCATTATATCGGACAGAGGTACCCAGTTCACATCTCAGTTCTGGAGGACATTTCAGCGAGAGTTGGGTTCACAGTAGAGCTGAGCACAGCATTTCATCCACAGACGGATGGGCAGTCTGAGCGTACTATTCAGATATTGGAGGACATGTTGCGTGCTTGTGTCATTGATGTTGGTGGTTCATGGGCTGATTATTTGCCTTTGGCGGAGTTTGCTTACAATAATAGCTATCAGTCCAGCATTCAGATGGCACCGTATGAAGCTTTATATGGGAGGCGGTGTAGATCTCCAGTTGGTTGGTTCGAGCCCGGCGAGGCTAGGTTGTTAGGGACAGAGTTAGTCCAAGATGCCTTAGATAAGGTGAAGGTGATTCAGGAGAGACTTCGCACAGCTCAGTCGCGTCAGAAGAGTTATGCAGACCGGAAGGTCCGAGATGTGTCTTATTCAGTAGGTGAGAAGGTGTTGTTGAAAGTTTCGCCTATGAAGGGTGTTATGAGGTTTGGAAAGAAAGGGAAATTGAGCCCAAGGTTTATTGGACCTTTTGAGGTGCTTAGGAAAGTTGGGGAGGTGGCTTATATGCTTGCTTTGCCACCCGGTTTGTCGGGGTTCACCCGGTGTTCCATGTATCTATGCTCCGGAAGTATGTCGGAGACCCGTCTCATGTGTTGGACTTCGGCACGATACAGGCTAGATGAGGATTTGACTTATGATGTGGAACCGGTAGCTATTTTGGGTCGACAGGTTCGTAAGCTGAGATCTAAAGATATAGCTTCAGTGAAAGTGCAGTGGAGAGGTCGTCCCGTGGAGGAAGCAACTTGGGAGACCGAGCAGGAGATGCAAAGCAGATATCCACACTTGTTTAATACTCCAGGTATGTTTCTTAACCCGCTCGCGGACGAGCGTTTGTTTAAGTTGGGGAGAATGTAACGACCCGGCCCGTCGTTACGGGAATTACCACCCCGTTACCTTACATTTTCATATGTTATGCTTTTAAAACAATATTAGAGTATATCGGGTGAGTTAGAGGTGATTTGGATTGAAAATGAAACAAATAGCATGTTTGAGGAAAGCTTGAATATGAAAAGTCAACCAAGAGTTGACTATTGAGTTAGAGTGCTCGGAATCGGATTCTAATGATTCGACTAGTTCCGGGGGATCATTTATGACTTAGGAGAACAATCGGAATTGAATTCGGAGGTCCGGTGTAGTTTTAAGCTTGAATTGGCGAATGTTGAATTTTGGCGAAAACCGGATGGTAGGTGATATTTTGATCCGGGGTCGGAATGGAATTCCGACAATTTCTGTAGCTTCGTTATGTGATTTTGGATATGTCTGCAAATTTTCAGGTCATTCGGACATCGTTTGATCGGGTTTTGGATTGAATGTTAGTTTTGAAAGTTTTGAAGAAACTTAGGCTTGAATCCGTGGTTAATTGGTGATTTTGATGTTTAGTATGGTGTTTTTATGATTGGAACAAGTTCGTATCATGTGTTGGAGTATGTTGGTGGTTTTCGTTGGGGTCCGGGGGGTCTCGGGATGAATACGGGGGTCCAAACGGACCATTGTTGAAAGAAAAGAGAAAAATCTGGTTGCTGTCATAACCTCAGCAGACAATTGCTCTCCGCGATCGCGGGGATGGGGATGCGATCGCGTAGAGCGGGGAGATAAGGCATCGCGATCGCAGGGTAAGAGTCGCGATCGCGTAGAATTGATCGGGTGTTAATCGCGATCGCAGGCCAATATACGCGATCGCGTAGAAGAAGAAATGGGTCCAGGAGAAATATGCTACGCGATCGCAGGAGTGAAGGACGCGATCGCGTGAGGCAGGGTGACTGTGCTTCGCGATCGCGTGAAGGAAGTCGCGATCGCGTGAGGCCGAGAATTTGAGCATCGCGATCGCGTGAGGAAGATCGCGATCGCGTAGAAGAACCTGTTCTGGCAGTGAACTTAAGTCCAGAAACAGAGAGTTACGGGTTTACACCCCCAAAACTCAATTTCAAGCCCTAGAGAGAAGAAAACTCGAGGAAATCACTGAGAAGTCATCGGGTATCGTCGGAGGTAAGATTCTTGACTCAAAAACATCAATTTATGGTAGTATTAACATCAATCTTCATGAAATTGGGTTGAAATCTTGAAGAAATGTGGCCTAAGTATTAAAAACGGGATTTTTGGATTTGGAGGGTCATTTGAACTCCGATTTCGATAAATTTCATATGCACGGACTCGTGGCGAGATAAGGATCGCATTGGTACTAATTTCGGAATTTTCCGAGCAGTGGGGCCCGGGGTCGGGTTTTACCAACTTAGTGTAATTTTGCGATTTTCATATAAATTGAAGTGGGTTATGATTCCTTGACCCGTAATTGATATAATTATTGTTATTTGACTAGATTCTACACACGAGGCAACGCAATTCAAAGGAAAAGGCATCGCGGACGATTCTACGACCGGCTAAAAGTGAGTAGTTTGTGTATATTGTAGCCTGAGGGTTCGAAACCCCGGCTTAGCACATTGTGACGCTAATAGGGCGTGGCTCGCACACCGTGGCAGGTGCGGGATTGATCGTGATTGGGGATTGAGACTTGGTCCATCCCGGAAAGTGAATAACATGTTGTTAGTGTTGGAAATACACCGTATTTGCTATATTTGTGGGCTGTAAGCCTTGTTTGGGGCCTTGTGCCGATCTGTAGCGTCCTTAGAGGACAATATTTATGTGATAGCTATAATTGCTTAAATCACTGATCTCAGTCCTGGAAATTGTAATCACACTTTTGAAATGCTAAGTCACCGGCTTTTGCAAAATTAATAAAGTTAAAGTATTTTTCATAAATTATGAATTGAGAAGTGGAAATAAGGAAAATGAATTGTTTTGTGACTTAATTGCTTATTGTGGACTGAGTATGGGATCGGGCTGCACGCCGCAGTGGTTGATGCGAGGGTCGGGCTGCACGCCGCAGCAGTATTGCGCTTGGGCTGTAGGAGCCCCTCCGGAGTCTGTACACACCCCCAGTGAGCGCCGTCGACGTTAAACTGGATCGGGCTACACGCCGTAGCAGTTATGTGCATTGCATTGCATTTGTATTTGTTGGATTACTTTGTGGTAGTTGTATGGAATTATTGTTGCTAGTTCGTAGGAGATTCGGACTGTAGTGTAGCTTCATTTTGTGGTATTTTGTGGATTTCTTCCTGTCAGCTACATGTATATATTTGTTACTCACTGAGTACTTAGTACTCACCCCTACTCCCTGCACCTTTTGTGTGCAGACTCAGGTACACAGGAGCAATAGACGGACATCTCCAGCGTTTACATTGTCACATCGAGTTGCCGAGGTAGCTGCCTACGTTCGCAGAGCCTAGCTTCTCCTCTCATTCCAGTTGTTATTTTATATTTTGTATTCAGACTTGAGTACTTCTATATCGTACTCTCTATTTCCTGTTGGTTTTTGCTAGAGGCTACTTGTGACTCCGGATCTTTGGGAGTGTCAGTACTTTCGTTCAGTATTAATATTATTGGAGTTCTTAAACTCATATATTCTTTTTGGGCTGTCCATTTGGGGACTGGTATTGTGTTATAATTAAATCGTTTGTTTGGCTGGCCTAGCTTGATTGTTGGGCGCCATCACGACTGGATTTGGGTCGTGACAATTGTCCGAGCCGGAGCAACAATCTATTGGATCATTGGAACTCTATAGAATATTTTTTCTCTTTCTTCTGGTATGGCCAAAATTAGAATTGCGTAACAAATCAGTATTTGAATTGTAATTATCTTCTTTCTATCAATAAGGAAAAGATATTTTTTAGAGATTCGAGAAAATATTTTGAAAGTTGAAATCTCATCAATTCTCAAAAGTTCATGCCCATTTGCCTCTTTTCAATATATTGTTCGTTATTACTGTTGTTGTTAATGATACATAATATGGCCTGTCTAGATAAATGAACGGTCTCTAACATTTTTAATTTTACCAACTTAAAAAAAATTCTTCAATTCTATCACCTTATGCCTTTGGGATAGTAAGTATATTCATAACCTCAAATCCTTAGAAAGGTTTCTCCATCTAGACGTGCATGAGGAATAATTTTTTTTAAGATAACTAGAAGACTGTTACATAGTTAGTAAGCATCTTGAGAATTGATTTAGTGAATATTTTTGTGTATTCTTATGATTATTGGACAAACAAATGTGTATCGCAAGTGTTTATTCTTATGATAATTGGACAAACAAGTGTGCATAGCAAGTGTTGCAGTTATCGAATGCGATAGACCTGATAGTCCTTTTTTAATTGAGGTTATTTTAATGGATAAAAAGATTAGGTTTTTAAACTTTAGACTTCTATTTTGAACTATTTACATATCCATTAATATACTTTATTTTGCACGTTATATATTGACTATATCTCAATATGTCGTAATAGCACGTGATGCTCATTCTGTTAAGATTGTCTTTGTATGGGACTAGCATGGTGAATTCGAGTTGCAAGAAGAGGAATATGGAGTTCAGCTACTGTTTTAGTAATTTTCTCAAGAGTTGCTCGATCATTTTGTCCACAAGGAAGTAAATTTATGCAATTTATTTTTTCATTAAACCATTGATTAAAAGTGGAACAACATCATATTTTTGCTGATTATTGCTTGATTTATTAAGAAAATGGTAATTCCATATTTGAGCATTCTTCCAGGGATGATCTTTCACGCGATTTTTTGTCCATCATATTGCCTATTGCAGAGATTCTATTTACTATGTGTCGGGCTACTTTGAAGGATGGGCAATGATCAAAATTACAGGGATTATGTGATTTGTGTTGGCTCTGCTTAAAATAAAATTTTGTGCCATTTGGGGCTGAATGAGGTAAATATTCTTCTACGTTTAATCTACTTCGTACATAGTTGCTCTCTAGGAGTTCTGGTGCTACGTATGGTTGAAATGAATTTGTATGTTGCAAATTTATTGGCTAAGTAAGGATTTTTGCGTAGAAGATATTCCTGACCACCCACCAAAAACAAATTATCAATTTTCTTTTGTAATTACCATAAAATGAACTTTAAACCCAAGAGCAGTTTGATTCCGTGACTCTCATACACATCCACGACAGTTCCATTCCTTTGGTTCTCCTCCTCCTTTCGGCATCTGGCAACTTTTCTCTTTCATGTGTATCTATATTTCTTGAAGATTTATAAAGAAAAAAAACTTAAACATCTTTTGTAGTTTGTACAGTACTTAGAATATAATTGATATTTTACTATTTTAAAATTGAAAAGATGCTATCTTTCGCCATTATTACCATGGATATGATCATTTTCATCAACAACAACATTGTGTTTGCTTATAGTGTTTTCACTTTGTTGAATTCAATTAATACTTAACTATGATCGCAACGTAAAGTGTTATCAGTTGTTAGAGAATTGTAAACTTTTATTTGATATTTATTTTGATTATTTGTTGAGAATGTGAAATTCTCTATAATAGAAATTATTTTTACTATAGGAACCCCCCTCCCCCTTTTTGGATAATAGCCTCCCACTATAGAAATTTCTAGATGGAAAATAGGAAAGAACGTGTTTCGAAATCTTACACGCACCAAATATAACAATGCTTTTTTTCTATCTAGATATGTTTGCATCTTAAATGGTTAATCAATAATGAAGATGTACCTATACCAAACATGGATCCTTCTAATATTATTTACAGATAATTACAACCAATTGGCTAGGACTGTTATTTCTTGGCATGACTAATGCACCAATAAATGTGACATAAAATTAGCAGAAAGGAAGGAAGACGAGAACGTAAAAATATGCTATGATGGATGTGATGGGTTTAAAATAAACTTTAAACAAAATCTAAGTGGTTTGAAAATAGGTAAAAACTATTCTACTCATGGTCTTACGTTGTGATAATAAAGCAACAATCTTATTTTTAATAGTTTACATGTTGAAGCAAATGATTAATATTGTACAACCAATTGTCATTCGCGACTCTCATGTTCTGTAGCCTTAATGTTACAATAAAGTTATGTCAAAATTAGGCATCTAAGTATATCAATAGGCTCATTATGGGGATTGTCCAGAATTAGATTTTCAGCAACAATACAAAACTTTCTTGATTGTGAAAATATTGTATATCTCTCACTAATATTTGCTTCTTTCATTATCTACTTCAGGATATGAGGCGACAGCCAAATGAAACTAGGGAGACAATAGTAATACTTACTATTATATATATATATATATATATATATATATATATATATATATATATATATATATATATATATATATATATATATATATATATATATATATATATATATGTTAAGTATATATATGTTTAGTATTTATATATGTTAAATTTATATATGTTAAGTATATATATATATGTGTGTGTGTGTGTGTGTTAAGTATATATATATATATATTAAGTATATATATGTTAAGTATATAAATGTAAAGTATATATATGTTAAGTATATAAATGTAAAGTATATATATGTTAAGTATATAAATGTAAAGTATATATATGTTAAGTATATAAATGTTAAGTATATATATATATGTTAAGTTTATATATGTTAAGTGTATATATATATATATATATATATATATATATATATATATATATATATATATTAAGTTTATATAAGTTAAGTATATATGGTTCGCAATTGGGAACCCCGACCAATTTCCGGAGTTTGAAAAATAAGCTAAGGATGGAAAGTTCGCATTTGCGAATATTTGTTCGCATTTGCGAAGCCAAGGCAAATGCTGGGTGTTTCGCATTTGCGAAACAATGTTCGTATTTGCGAACAAGCTAGGCTTCTGGGTTTTGTCGCAATTGCGACAAATGCTTCGCATTTGCGAAGCCAGGCAACATACCGAAGGCCTCGCATTTGCGAGGTTAAGTTCGCAATTGCGAACTCTAGCCCAGGTCTGCCAGGATCGCATTTGCGACCCTTTGTTCGCATTTGCGAACTTGTCTTGTTTCTGGCAGACATCGCAGTTGCGATAAATGGTTCGCATTTGCGAACCCAGCCTTGACCTGACTTCTTCGCATTTGCGAGAAATTCTTCGCAAATGCAAAGCCAACAGCTGGGTAAAAATAAACCAGCAGTGCAAAAATTCAGAAATTGATCCTACGGCCTATCAAATCTTTACCCGAGCCCCCCGGGCTCCCAACCAAACATGTACACAACTTCAAAAACACATTACAAACTTGTTCGTGCGATCACATCGCCAATATCACATCGTTTTCATCAAATCAAGCCTCAAGTTCATGATTTTCATACTTTTGGTTTTCAAAACTTTCAAACTTGGAACTCAAGGTCCAAAACATATCAAACGACATCCGAATGTCACCAAACTTTGCAGAAAGCACATATATAATATTTAAGACTTGTACCAGGTGTCGGAACAAAAATACGAGCCCGATTCCAAGGTCAATTAATTTATTTTCCTTTAACAATTACATCAAAGACAATTTCACAGAAAAATTAATAACTTGGGCTCTAGGCCTCAGAATTCGACTCCGGACGCATGTCCAAGTCCCATATTTTCTTATGGACCTCTCGGGACCATCCAATCTCGGGTCCGGGTCCGTTTATCAAAAATGTTGACCGAAGTCAACCATATCAATATTAATATCACTTTTATCCATATTTCTCATAGAATTCATATTTTCTATCACAAAATCTTTCCGGCTACATGCTCGGATCATGCACGTAAATCGAGGCAACATAGAATGAGGTTTTCAAGGCCTTAGAAGCTCGAAATGATTAATAAAATAAGTAATGACCCTTTGGGTCGTCACAATCTCCACCTCTAAAACAACCGTTCGTCCTCGAACGGACAAAAGAAAAAAAGTACCTAAGTCAGGAAACAATTGTGGGTAGCGGCTCCGCATATCAGACTCGGACTCCCAGGTCGATGCCTCAGGAGGCTGACCTTTCCACTGAACACGCACAGAAGGAAAACACATGTGTGGGATCGCCGGTCTAGAATGGCCACCGGCTCCTCCTCGTAAGATAGTTCATTGTCCAATTGGACAGTACTGAAGTCTAACACATGTGTGGGATCGCCGTGGTATCTCCGAAGCATAGATACATAAAAAATTGGATGCACGGCTGATAAGCTAGGCGGCAAAGCTAGTCTGTAAGCCACCCCTCCCACTCTGTCTAGAATCTCAAATGGACCAATATACCTAGGGCTGAGCTTGCCATTCTTTTCGAACCTCATCACGCCCTTCATAGGCGACACTCGGAGCAATAATCGTTCACTAACCATGAAATCTACATCTCGAACCTTACGATCCGCATAAGTCTTCTGCCTGGACTGAGCTGAACGCAATCTCTCCTGAATAGTCTTGACCTTATCCAAGGCCTCCTGAACTAAGTCCGTACCCAACAACCGAGCCTCTCCCCGGTTCAAACCATCCAACTGGTGATCGACATCGCCTACCATACAATGCCTCATACGGAGCCATCTGGATGCTAGATTGGTAACTGTTATTTTAGGCGAACTCTGTTAATGGCAGAAACTGGTCCCACGAGCCTCCAAAATCAATAACACAGGCTCGAAGCATGTCCTCTAGAATCTGAATAGTCCTCTCGGACTGGCCATCCGTCTGAGGGTGAAATGCTGTACTCAGCTGAACCTGGGTGCCTAACTCCTGCTGGACCGCTCTCCAGAACCGCGAGGTAATCTGCGTACCCCGATCAGAGATAATAGATACCGGCACCCCATGAAGACGAACAATCTCCCTAATGTAAATCTCCGCTAACCTCTCCGACGAGTAGGAGACAGATACTGGAATAAAGTGTGCTGACTTGGTCAACCTATCAACAATGACCCAAATAGCATCAAATTTCCTCCGAGTCAAGGGAAGTCCAATAACGAAATCCATAGTGATCCGCTCCCATTTTCACTCGGGAATTTCAATCCTCTGGAATACACCACCAGGTCTCTGGTGCTCATATTTCCCCTGCTAACAATTTAGACATCGAGCAACATACGCAATGATATCTTCTTCATTCTGTGCCACCAATAGTGTTGTCGTAAGTCTTGGTACATCTTCGCGGCGCCCGGGTGAATGGAATACCGCGAACCGTGGGCCTCCGCTAAGATCAACTCTCGACTCCCTTCGACATTGGGCACACAAACTCAACCCTGCAATTTCAATACCCCATCATCATCTACATTTACCTGTGTGGCACCTCCCTGCTGTACTGTATCTCTCAAATCACGCAAATGAGGATCATCAAATTGTCTCTCACGGATATGCTCTAATAAAGAAGAATGAGCGACCGTGCAGGCTAACACCTTGCTCATGTATTTTTAACTGCCTCGAAGCATAAGCGATAACCTTACCATCCTGCATCAATACCGCTCCAAGCCCTGTACGAGATGCGTCACAATAAACTGTATAAGGCCCTGCACCCGTAGGTAGTATCAACACTAGCGCGGTGGTCAAGGCTGTCTTGAGCTTCTGAAAGCTCGCCTCACACTCCTTTGACCACTTGAACTGGACACCCTTCCGGGTCAACCTCGGTCATCGGGGCCGCAATAGAAGAAAATCCCTCTACAAATCGACGGTAGTAACTCGCCAATCACAAGAAACTCCGGATCTCGATCACTGAAGTCGGTCGAGGCCAATTCCGGACTCGCCTCAATCTTCTTTGGGTCCACCTGAATACCTTCCACTGATACAATGTAACCCAGAAATGCTACCGAACTCATCCAGAACTCACATTTCGAAAATTTGGCATATAGCTGATTATCTTTCAGAGTCCGAAGAACCACTCTGAGGTGCTGCTCGTGCTCTTCCTGGCTGCGGGAGTATACCAGGATGTCGTCTATAAAGACTATCACGAACAGATCTAAATAAGGTGTGAATACCCGATTCATCAACTCCATGAATGCTGTTGGGGCATTGGTCAACCCGAAGGACATGACCAAGAACTCATAATGCCCATATCTAGTGCGAAAGGCTGTCTTAGGAATGTCAGCCGCCCTGATATTTAGTTGATGGTAGCCTAACCTCAAGTCTATCTTTGAGAATACTCTCGCTCCCTAGAGCTGGTCAAATAAATCGTCAATTTTCGGCAGTGGATACTTATTCTTTATTGTCACTTTGTTTAATTGTCGGTAATCAATACGCATCCGCATCGAGCCATCTTTCTTCTTTCAAATAATACAGGTGCTCCCCAGGGGGAAACACTGGGCCTGATAAAGCCCTTCTCAAGAAGGTCTTGCAACTGATCTTTCAACTCTTTTAATTCCGGCGGGGCCATACGATAGGGTGGAATAGAGATGGGCTGAGTGCCCGGTGCCAGATCAATACAGAAATCAATATTCCTGTCGGGTGGCATGCCCGGCAGGTCTGAAGGAAAAACCTCAGGAAACTCCCGTGCAATAGGGACTGACTCAATGGAAGGAACCTCTGCGTTGGAATCACGAACATAAGCCAGATAAGCTAGACACCCCTTCTCGACCATGCGTCGAGCCTTAACATAGGAAATAACAGTGCGAACGGAGTGGCTTGAGGTACCTTTCCACTTTAATCGGGGTTATTCTGGCAAGGCTAAGGTCACGGTCTTAGCATGACAATCTAGAATAGCATGGTATGGGGACAACCAGTCCATCCCCAATATGACATCAAAATCCACCATATCCAAAAGCAACAAATCAACACGGGTCTCAAGACCCCCAAATATAACTACGCACGAACGATGCACCCGGTCGACTACAATGGAGTCACCCACCGGTGTAGACACATAAACTGGAATATCCAGAGCATAGCTGGGCATGGCCAAATACGGTGCAAAGCAGGAAGACACATATAAATATGTAGATCCAGGGTCAAATAATACTGAAGCACCTCTGCCACACACAAGAATGGTACCTGTAATCACGGCATATGATGCCTCTGCCTCTGGCCTGGCTGGCAAAGCATAGAATCGGGGATCTGCACCTCCCCTCTGAGCTACGTCTCTAGGACGGCCATCAACTGGCTGACCTCTACCCCTGGATGGACGGTCTCCACCTCTATGGTCTCGACCTCCACTTCTATAATCTCTACCCCCGCCTCTGGCTGGCTGGGCAGGCTGAGGGTCAACTGGGGCCTGAATCATAGGACGAGGACCTCGCTGCTGAGAGTTGCCCGCTGCTATAGGGCAATTCCTGATAAAATGACCCGGGTCACCACAACCGTAGCAACTCTTAGACTGATAGGGCTGCTGGCCCTGACGACCTGAATGGCCTCCACGAACACTCTGAAGAGGCTGAGCATTAATAGGAGGCTCATCTGAATAATGCCCACGAAACCCACGATCACCTGGTCCACCCTGTGAAGCCTGAAGGGCGGAATGGAAAGGCCTTGAAGACTGGCCTCTTGTCAAAAGATTCCCTACCACTAGAAGAAGAACCACTGAACCTGCCTGAATGACGAGGCCTCTTGTATGAAGAATAACCACCTCCCCGAGCAAGAGCCATCTCAACTCTACGTGCTGCATTAGCTGACTCCTGAGATGAAATATCACTCCCTACTCCCATCGCCATCTGAAGTCTAATTGGCTGATTAAGCCCATCTATGAACATGCGGACCCTCTCCCGCTCTGTGGGAAGTATCACCACTGCATGACGAGCCAAATCAACAAATCTCGTCTCATACTGAGTGACCGTCATAGTGCCCTGATGGAGGCGCTCAAACTGCCTCCGAAGTGCATCCCGCTGAGTAGCAGGGAGAAACTTCTCAAGAAATAGCTCTGCAAACTGATCCCATGATAAAGCTGGGGACCCTGCTGGTCGAGTCAAGAAATAATCCCTCCACCAAGTCTTGGCGGATCCTGAATGCCTGAATGTACAGAAGTCAACTCCATTGGACTCCATGATCCCCATAGTCTTGAGAATCTCATGGCAACTGAATAACAAATCTTGAGGATCCTTTGATGTGGCACCGCTGAAAGTAGTGGTAAACAGCTTGGAGAACCGATCAAGTCTCCATAAAGAATCAGAAGTCATGGCTGATCCATCTCCGGCATGAGCCGTGGTACCTGACTGTGTGGCCACAGCTGGCTGAACCACTGGTGCTTGAGGCTGAGGAGCTACTGGCTTCGGAGTACGAGCAATAGGAGTCTGGGCCCCTCCTCCAGCCTGAGAAGCGTCTGGTGCAACTGATAATAAACCTGCTCTAGCAACGCTGTCCATAAATCCCGCTATCCTCACCAAAGCCTCCTGAAGATCCGGGGTAAATAAAGCCTCTCCTGGGACCTGAGCTGGGCCCGCTGGAGCTGCTGGGACTGGAACATCCTTGTCAATCTCAATATGAGGCTCCACTTCTGGAGTAGCTGCCGGGGGTTGAGCTCTACCCCTACCACGGTCTCTGATACGGCCTCGGCCCCTGCCCCTTACGGGAGCGGCCTGGGGCTCGGGCTGCTGGTCAGCGGACGAAGAAGCGCATGTCCTCACCATATGCGAAAGGACAGAATAGAAATTCAATCAGTAATTGAGGAACAAGTCGCACGACAAGAAAGAACAAATGAGAGACTCTTTCCTAACTCAATAGACTCTGGAGGACAAGTACAGACGTCTCCGTACCTACCTCTCAAACTCTACTAAGCTTGTTCGTGAGTGGTGAGACCTATGTAACATAGGGCTCTGATACCAACTTGTCATGACCCGGATTTTCCCCCAATATCGGGATCGTGATGGCGCCTACTCGTAGTAGCTAGGTAAGCCACTGTATTCATACTATCCTGTTTTTAATAATATTTCATAATTAATTTATCAACAAAATCATAACTTTAATTAAATAAGTGCGGGAGACTTTATCGAAATAGAAATAACCAGTTTCAAGGCAACTTATAATGAAATCCTCTACCCAAGACGTGGAGTCACCAACTCACAAACTACTACTGAATACTACACATAAAGGTCTGAAAGAAATATAACATAATCTGTTTGTCTTGGAACAAAGAGATTATAGCTAATAACATAAGTAAAAGAAGAGACGTCGGGCCTGCGGACGCCTACAAGCTACCTCGGTCTAAAAGTGTTCAACTTCCACGCAAAAGATTTACTGCTGCTGCTCCTGATCGAAACCTGGACCTGTGTAAAAATGAACAGAATTGTAGTATCAGCATAACCGACCCCATGTGCTGGTAAGTGCCTGACCTATCCCGGCGAAGTAGTGACAAGCCTAGGACCAGACACCCACATAAACCTGTGCAGTTCCATTTATATGTATGCCACAAAATAACAAGAAATAACCAAGTAATAGTGCAATAAGGAATATCTCAAAAGAACTCAACAAGTAACAACAAGTCCACAAGGAAAAACAAAGTATAACGGAAAAACAAGTAATATCAAGTAGTTGCACGGCATCACCCTTCGTGCTTTTACTCTCATCCTCACCAAATAAGCAAATAAAGTGTACGGCATCACCCTTCGTACTTTTACTCTCATCCTCACCAAATAAGCAAATAAAGTGTACGGCATCACCCTTCGTACTTTTACTCTCATCCTCACATCCATGGTACGGCATGATCCTTCGTACATGGTTCAATAACAAGGCACGACATGATCCTTCGTGCATAATCAATAAAACATGGAACGACATTAACCTTTGTGAGCACGTGATTTTTGCCCTATACGAGAATTACTCCCAAAATGTCAAAAATAAAAGAGTTTTTGTGTTTGTCTGCAATATTTGGGATTATATGTTCTTTTCTTATTTGTTCGTATTTGTGTGCCCGTGTCTATTTGTTTAAATTAATAAAAAAAATATATATACAAAATATGTTGCATTTATATTTTTAGGATTAGTTCCATACTTGGAAATAGTTAAGTTTATTTGTACGAAAATGAAAAAATCATAAAAAAGGGGTACTTTTCGCATTTCTTGTCACTTAAGGTACAATGGTAGGATTTGGTATTTAATTATGTTAATTGTTAGTAAAAATTGATTGTATGTGTTACAAGTAATCGACTATATATATATATATATATATATATATATATATATATATATATATATATATATATATATATATATATATATATATAATACAATATAGAGTCTAGTTCTAGGAAATAAAAAGATAAGGAAACTAGATTTGGGCCAAAACCTAGTCCAAAACCAGGCCCAATCGAGTCCAGTCCAATTCGTCCTCAATCGTGGCCGTTCATTTCGAATTGATCCGATGGCCATGATCTCCCCTACCACCAGTTCATGAGGCATTGATCTGGACCGTTTGATTCGGTTGATCCAACGGCCAACACTTCACCCTCACAACCCGAGTTCGCCCGGCCCAATCCACCCACAGACCATACCCGACTTCAATGATGCCCAAACGGCATCGTTTGGATAAGTGAAATAATCCAGGCCGTTGATCGCATCAGATCGAACGGCCAGGATTCGTTTCCCACGCGAGTATATAGTCTCAAAGGTTCACCCAGCCCCCCCTAAGCCGGACCCCCCTTACCTTCATTGTCTCTCTTAGAGACGAACTAAGCCTCGCCGTCTACCACTGTGCTCCGCCTGCCGGAAATCGCCTCACGGCAGTTCCGGTAGGCCAAACCACCCCAAATTAACACCGTAGATTCTCCCAAGCCCCCTCTACACGGATCTAGCAGTCGTTAGGCTCGAATATTGCTAGAGCATCTCGAATATTTGTTCGAAGGTCGCCGGAATTTGAACATTCATCCCAAACCACCTCAAATTCACACCAATCACTCCTCACACCTCCCCCACACCCCTACTGACTTTGGTTTAGTTCGAATCTTGCCAGAAGTGTTAAAGTCCTAAATTCGAGTCCCAAGAACCCTAGTTTTTGAAGAAGCCCAATTCGAGCCGGATTAGTTGTAATTGAAGTCCAAGGGACTTTAGTCTAGGTGTTCTCAATCGAGAACATCTCGATTAAAGCCCATTTAGCTTCAATAGTTCCAAAGCAAGTTCGAGCTTGGGTCGGCAGATTCTTTTGAGGTAATTCATGTCCCTTACGATTTCTGTTTGCAATCCATTTGTGTATTTGTGTTTAGTTTTAGAAATTTTTAGCATTCTTCTACCCTTCTCAACAGACCTTTTATTCGGTCGATTCCCATTTTTTTGCCAGTTCTTGTTTAAATTCAATGCTGCAATTGTTTCGTATGTCTAGTTTATTTAATGTCGTCAACAAATTAACTGGTTTGTGTGTTTGTTCATTCTCTGGTCTGCCCGTATGCCATTGATAAGTCTGGGGCTTGGTGTTTTGTTTGAGTCTAGATTAGGGGTTGTTTGGACATAATTGACAGGGTGTAATTAGTATTAGTTTAATCTCATGCCCATAAGAGGGACTAGTGGAACCTGCTGTACAGCAGGGTATCCCACTAGTCTCATACTACCCATTGTCTTAATGATTAAACCCATACGAGGACAGATTAGAGGGAGCATTCTGAAACACATAGATAGAGAGACACAGACATAGACACACATACAGATCTTAGACAGAGAAAAGATATACATTTTAGAGAAAAGAAGGAAGAAAACACTCTGCTTCCTTTTTGCTCACTGTTTCAGTCAATCTTTGAGTCTTTTGAGCTAAATCCTGATACAACATTGGTCTTTTGAAGTTCTTGAAGTAATCGTTAGGTATTTTGGAAGTTAAAACAGGTCTATTGGGACTGTTTTGGTGTTATTCTTAGGTCTTTCGACATTGTTGATCATAGCATTGGGTTGTTTGGTTTTTTGAGTCTTGTTGGGGTTTCAAGTGCTCTTTCCTGGGTGTGCTTTTAAATCCCTGGACATTGTTCATTGGCTTGGATTGGATCTTGTACTGATTTATTGCATCTTGTCTCTGGACTTGTGTTTCTGCTGGATTGTTTTGTTAAAACTGGTTGTTGCTGGATATTGTTGCTGGGTGTCTACTACTGTTGCTGTTGTGTCCTGTTCTCCTGCTGGTTGTTGTCTTACTGCTGCTGCAACTGACTTCTTCTCATTGCAATTCCAGGTACATCCTTGTAATCTCAAGTCAACATAAATGAAGTGAATGAAATGGAAATTTCCAGTGCAACAGTGGAATGAACTTTGTTCTTCTATTTGCTGTGCTATTTTATTGTAACTAGTCTAGTTTTGATTTGGATTGTTATGATTCAAGACATTTGTATATGCTTAGCTATCATGTTTCTGGAATTTATATTGATAGCTAAAGGATTCACTGTAATTCTGTAGTAATAAAAAGCAGATTCAAAAATAGGTGCGAATTAGATTATTGGATTGAAACAGGGTAATTTGGAGTATGAATTTCATTGTTAATCCATGAGTTTAGTAAGTCGTATTCACCAGGAGCTTAGAATTGAATTTAGGAATCATGTGTATTGTGATTTGTAATGATTTTAGCAAGAGTTAAAATAGTTAGTATGATATACATTAACATAATCATTTAGCAGTCTTCTCGTCTCATTAATACTGAAATCCGCATAAGAAAACTAGTAAGAGCAAATAGTTGAAATGTAAGAAATGAAAGCCAATGATTTCAGCTATGCTAATGCTATCTTCCTATCACGAATTTATGCCTAAAGCTTTGGTATCGAGGTGGTTTAACTGACAAATTGTGAATTGGGCCTGGAATGCTAATCTAAACGGAGTAGATAGTCCAATTCATTCTTTCGGACTGTCCATTATGAGAAGCAAATTCCATTCCGATTCAAAACTAATAGATGAAATAAGTAAAGAAAATATAGTTATATTAGGATTGGCCTTAAAAAGGGGTGAAATGAGCCTCGCCGCACTAAAAACACACAATTGCGGGGCCCTCGTTTAATTGTTATGAAACTTAGACTCGGGGAGACCGTTTAGCGAATTTCACGGCCTTTCCCAAAGAACAACCCGATAGACTCTTTAGGCACGACTTTAATAAAAAATATTTTCTTAATTACGGGTGCGCATTTATGTGACCCAAATCTATCTCCCGACGAAACTGAAATACGTTAAAGTCACAGGCGTACCGGTTGCGGTGTGACTCGAAATGTATTTTCGTGACGTCGCAATTCTTCTAAAAATTTGAAAAGCAGGACATTAATACCACATAATTAAAATGTATAAAGAAATCAGATAAAAAACAAAAATCGCAGTTGAGCGCCCGTGCTAGAACCACGAAATCCGGGAGTGCCTAGCACCTTCTCTCGGGTTAATAGAATTCCTTATCCAGGTTTCTATTTTCGCAAGCTGTATACAGAGTCATAAATTTCCTCGGTTCGGGATTAAACCGGTGACTTGGGACACCATTATTCTCCCAAGTGGCGACTCTGAATTAAATAAAATAATCCCGTTGCGATTGTCCTTTAATTGGAAAAAACTCCCTCACGCCCTCGCGGGTGAGTAAAAAGGAGGTGTGACAGCTCTGGCGACTCTGCTGGGGACTACCGACCCAGAACTTCGGTTCACGGTTTAAGAATTCGAGCTTAGTTAAATTGCTGTTTTTGTCTATATCTGATTTTATTATATGTTTAATTAATGTGCTACATGTCTACCGCTTTGATACTAGTTGCACTGTATATACAAACTGCTATATGTTTACCGCTTTGATATTACGTGAACTGTGTATATAAACTGTGCCGAAAACCCTTCACTTCTCACCCCGGGGATGTGCTCACTGGTTGAGACTCCTTATTCTGTTAGTGTCATACCCCGAAATAATAAAGAGGCTCGGAAAGTTTCTAAGCCGGCTGGCCTTTTGGTTCCCGGAAAGGAGCTCCTTCCTCAGCCCGAGTTGTCCGCTTGGGTACACAGTCTAGATCATGTACCGAGGTTTTGAATTTAGAATAACATAACTGCATACCGGATCCCTAGTAGGAAACGCTTATTTGCATCACGTTGCATTTGACTTAGGGGACTCAACACGGGGGTTGGGTCCGTCTAGGACAGGCAACCTGAAATGAAAAGACCATCCTGCTATACCATGTTTGTTTTAAGCATTTATTCGAACTTGCATGCTGACCGGCTTTTAAATACCGAAGAAAAACGAAAAACAAAAGGAAACAGTATGGAGAAATAGATATTTTTCAGAAAATACAAAATGTGCTTTACCCAACAAATCAATAATTTAGTTTGCTAATAAAAGACGACGGAAGGTTGACTCTGCCAACAAAATGGTTTTCTTAACAAATGTATTTTCTTTGTCGGTCAATAAAAGAAAAATAGTTTGTTTTGACTGACCGAACTATGCGGGTTTGATTCTCACCGGATGTGAGATACGTAGGCAACCCCCGTCGGGTCCAACTTGCCCTTTTTCAAAAAAAAATACCAAAATCTTAAAATTTTGAAAAAATAGTCCAATCATTGCCAGCCAAAATGATCTTCTTCTTTAAATAAATGTGCAGGATGAGCACGATTCGAAATGAACCCTTTTCACTCATGACTAAAATCCCGGTACAAATACGATTATGGTGGGATGATCTAGGCAAAGAAGGGCAGGATGAAGTTAAGAAATATTTGAAAGGTCTCACAGGTTTGCTTGAAATAAAGCCTCGAGGGGATATCATAAGAGCATTAGTCATATATTGGGACTCCGCGCACAATGTCTTTCACTTCTCGGACTTCGAGCTCACCCCAACTGTGGAGGAGATGACCGGATACATTGGAAACACTGATATACCATTGGGGCATCAATATCTAATCGCTCCTAGGGTTGTCGCCATACACCGATTTTTAGACTCACTGAAGACAGCCAGAACGGTACGTAACCCAGATCTAGCACAAGGGTTTTGTACTTTAAGCTTCATCTATCAAAGGTACGGTCATGTGGGAGGTTTTGACAAGCCAGAGAACAAATTATGTAGCAAGGGCAATCGCTAGAAATGGGAGAAGCACAGATGAATTGCCTTCATGATAGCCTTCTTAGGACTCGTGGTATTCCCGAGAAAAGACAGGAATATTGATATAAAGGTAGCCGGAGTCGTCAGTACTTTGCTTGACCAAAGCGAAAGTACTCTTGCTCACATGATACTATCAGACATATATCGAGCTCTCACAACCTGCAAAGCCGGAGGAGATTTTTTCGAAGGCTGTAATTTACTGCTACAGATGTGGATGATCGAGCACCTGTGTCGCCGCACCCAGTTCTTGAGATATGGGTTGGTTGAGAAAACTTGCATAAGCGAATTCTATACAAGGATTGATAGGACCGTCTTGCATGAAGGAACCTTGGCATGGAGGGCATACTTTCGGGATCTCAACGCAAGTCAAATACAATGGACGTTGGGTTGGTTACAGATAGACAGAATCGTGTACATGCCGGCGGCTAGGTCCCACTTTCTCTTAATGGGACTTAAGAGCATTCAACCTTATGCGCCCCATCGGGTTTTGAGACAGCTTGGGAGGTGCCAGATAGTACCCAAAGACGAAGACCTGAGTACCCAGGTTATTGAAATTGGTCCCGATGGTCAATTCCCGGAAGCAAGGGTCCGCCAGATCTGGAGCAAATGCCAATATCTGGAGGCAAACACTTGTGTGCAGGATCGAGCTAGAGGAGAGGTTGTACCCAGATATCTTACTTGGTACAAAGGAGAAACATCGGGTGAAAGACCAGCCAAAAGACCTCACCTCAGGGAATTTGCTGAAGCGTCACAAGAACAATGGGACTGGTTAGCTAAGGAAGAGGTTTACAGAACAAGGATTGGCAAGATAGAGCAACGGGTCCAAGATCTCCAATTTGAAAAGGATATGCAAGCTGCCGCTGACGAAGGAGATAAAAAGAAGTTGGCACAAGAAAATGACTTTTTGAGAACTCAAATCCAACAAATGAAAAGGGATGCTGACAGACAGTTGAGGAGTCGAGCAGACGAAAAATTGATAAAGGGTTTGAAAAATCAAGTTGCCGATGTCCAAAAAGAATTGGAAGAGTCAAAGACCCAAACAATGAGGATCCGTGCTAGCTGGAGAAAGGAGGCACATCAACAGGCACTCCACCTACAGCGGGTGGAAGAAGATTACATCGAGATCATCACCAGTCTAAGGGAAGCAAACGTTATCCTCAGGGAGCGGGTTTTCAAGCAAGCCCGGGATGCCAGAGCAGACCTCGACCGTTGTCACAATTTGATGGGCCGACTGCAAGAACAAGTGGATAGGCTCTTAGACCAAGTCACCAACAATGCTCGAAGATTGGGGGCGAAGAACCAGCAGATAGAGTAGCTACTCAGAGAAAGGGACATGATCAGGGACAGAATTGGAGAAATCGGGCATTATGTCACCATGAAGTGCTTGGCTTGTGAACAAATGCCCCGCACCGCCCTTTCCGCTTCAGTTATGGAATATGTTCATCAGATCATGAGAGAGTTAAGGGGACTACACTTGGACCTTGCACCAAGGCCCGCGGCAAGGCCGAATGATGCTTCGCGGGCCCCCAGGAATCTAAGAGCATTAGACTTTTGATTAAAAATGTATTTTTGAAACTTTGAGTCAAGTTGGTTGGCATTTTATTCTCGAGTCAAGCATTTCTTTTATTTTGTTGATTATTGTAAGACAGGTTTTGTAACCATAAGAGTTTTGATATAAGAATTCCCGAATTTTGCCACAATCTTATTACCAGAACTACGCTCGGTCTGATTCACGCGGGGACGTGATACGTAGGCAATCCACATAAGATTCGACCACCACTAGAAAGAAAGGAAAAGAACATGAAGGTTAATAACAATAAGGTTTTCAAGGATAATTGAAAAAGGGAAAAATAAAAAAAAAAGTTAATAACAATAAGGTTTTCAAGGATAATTGAAAAAGGGAAAAAGAAAGCTGGAATGACGCATGTGATGAGTACATATAGAAAGGGTCATTTGGTTAGGTGCATTGCATCCAACGTGCTATAACATATCTGTTAAACTCGGTAAGCTAACAAGTTTGTTGCATTCCAGAAAAGTTTAGCAGTTGGGTTTGACATAATATCCCGGCCAGCCACCATTACCGTACTAGATCTAAAGGGCCAATTCCAGCAAGCATGTCTAGTTCCGGTAAAAGCCTCGAGGAAGAGAAATCAGAGATACAGATCATGAAAGAAGAGGTAGATCGGTTGAAACAGCAGATAACAGAGATGCACCTAGCCTGGGCTAGGGGACAGTCTTCACCAAACCTCCCTACTCTCGCATCAGCTCCAGAACATCCACCCCTCGATCCTTCGACAAGCGCCCCACTCTATCCATACTATCAAGGGGAAAACCCTTATGCCACCCAAGTTCCACCAGCCAAACAAAATCCTCCTCCGGTCACCCCTATTTTTGTGGCACCCCCACCTGCTACTCTACAAAAGTCGTCCGGTGATCCGCATGTTCAAACCCATGACAATTCTTACTATCCTCCCGAGCCTACCTTTAGGGCTCCTGAACCACATCCACATACCCCTCACTGGGATAACCCGGTAGAACCGGAAAAGCACTTCCAAAGTTCGGAACATGAGGAAGTTATTAGAAAAGTTAAAAGCCTGGAGCAGTCCTTCAGGAATATGCATGGTTTGGGCAACCAGGTCAGTGTCGCTTACAAGGATCTGTGTCCATTCCCAGATGTCCAGTTGCCAGTCGGGTTCAAAATGCCCAAGTTTGACCTATACGAGGGGCACGGTGATCTAGTAGCCCATCTTCGAGGGTTTTGCAGTAAAATGCGAGGAGCCGAAGGACGAGACGAGATTCTGATAGCTTACTTCGGTCAGAGTTTGGGGGGATCTGCACTAGAGTGGTACACTAGGCGGGATCCCAGCAGATGGTTTACATGGGATGATTTGGCTCAAGCATTCATTGGCCAGTTCCAGTACAATCTTGAAATAGTCCCAGACCGCTCATCATTACTAAAGTTAGAAAAGAAACCCGCCGAAAGTTTCAGAGAATTTGGTTTCCGCTGGAGGGAACAGGCGGCAAGGGTAGATCCGCCTATGAGAGAGAACGAGATGGTGGATTACTTCTTGCAGATACTGGAGCCAACCTATTTTGGACATCTGGTGACGTCCGTGGGAAAGTCATTCACTGAGGTGATAAAGATGGGAGCTATGATCGAGGAAGGCTTGAAAGCCAACAAGATCATGAGCTATTCGGCGTTGAAAGCCACCACCCAAGCTATTCAAAGTGGTACCGGAGGAGTGCTTGGGAAAAAGAGGAAAGAAGAAGTCACGGCAGTCGAGTCCGGAACATGGTTCAGAAATAGAGGCCCCGCACCCCAGTATAACCCGCCACAGCCTCACCACCAAAATTACCTCCACAATCCATATAACCACCCGCAACATTACTATCCGGCACCTGATCCCCATTTTACTGTCCATCACGCTCAGTCATATGCCGCACCTCCCGTCCATGCACCATGGCGGGCACCAAACCCGCAAAATAATTATCCACCCCCAAGAGCGTATAGAAATCCCACGGGCGCGGGTTTTCGTCCAAACCAAGCATTCAAGAGCGACAGGGCACCAAGGCCAAAGACTTTTACTCCCTTGGGAGAGTCTTACACCAGTTTGTTCCATCGTTTGAAGCAAGTAGGGTTGCTAAATCCGGTCGAGGCTAAGCTACCAAAACCTCTTCCAAAGAATCTGGATCATTCAATAAATTGTGCATACTGCTCAGGATGTCCGGGGCACGACACAGAAAAGTGTTGGCGATTGAAAACAGCCATCCAGGAACTCATCGACACTCGCCGAATTGAGGTCAGACTCTAGCGGAGCCCAACATCAACCAAAATCCACTTCCAACTCATCATGAGACCAACATGATCGAGTTGGTACGGGTAGAAGAGGGAAAAAAGAAAACCTCTCAGACTGTAATGATGATCAAGTCTAGTGGGGTAGGAATGAAAAAGGGGCCAAGCCTTGATGAGTCACTCATTTGCGGGAAGGACGTACAAGAGGGGTTGGAAGCAGAAAGGGGAAATGCAAGCGAAGTACCGGTGAGGCCGGGGGAAGTAAAAATCACTGTACCAGGGGTAGCAACCAAACCCGTCTTGACGGTAGCAGGTGTTCGAGTGGATCCTTTCATCATCAAGCCAGCAATACAATTGCCAATAGTTGATAGCAAAGCTATCCCATGGAATTATGATCGGGTCACGACTTACAAAGGAAAAGAAGTTAAAGAGGAAGTCTGCGAAGCGCAAGGGTTGACCCGCTCAGGGAGATGTTTTGCCCCTGCGGAATTGAGGAAGACCACTTCGGCAACACTGAAAAAGCCGGTAACTGACGAAGAGGCAGAAGAATTCGTGAAAAAGATGAGGCTACATGATTATTCTGTCTTAGAACAGCTGAAGAAAACCCCTGTGCAAATCTCATTGCTGTCCTTGCTGATGCATTCTGAAGAACACCGGCAAGCTTTGATGAAAGTTCTGAATGAGGCCCACGTACCTGATAAAATCTCAGTGAGTCAGTTGGAGAAGATCACCAATAGGATCTTTGAAGCAAACCGGATCACCTTCACCGATGACGAGTTGCCTGAGGAAGGTACCGAGCACAACAGGACTTTATATCTTACGGTGAAGTGTGAGGAGTCAGTGGTCAGCAAAGTCCTGGTCGACAATGGGTCCAGTGCGAACATTTGTCCTCTCTCCACACTACACAAGTTGAAAGTGGATATCGGCAGGATACGCAAGAACAACATATGTGTCCGAGGGTTTGATGGAGGAGGCAAGGCATCGGTCGGGGACATAGTGTTAATCTTGACAATCGGACCGGTGGAGTTCACCATGGAATTCCAGGTGCTGGACATGGTCGTGTCATATAACCTTCTGATAGGGCGACCGTGGATCCATGCCGCAAAAGTAGTTCCATCTAGCCTACACCAACTCGTCAAGTTTGAGTGGGACCAACAGGAGATCGTAGTCCATGGAGAGAATGATCTACAACCAGGCACCATCGTCCCCTTTGTTGAGACAGAAGAAGATGTTGGGCCATGGGTATACCAGATCTGCGATGTGGTATCCGCCAACCGAGTTCCAGAAGGGGAATGCATTCCCAATGACAGAATAATTACTGCAGACGTCATGGTGGCTCATGAAATGTTGAGAAACGGTTTCATACCCGGCAAAGGTTTAGGTGCATCTCTGCAAGGAATCATACAACCGGTATCCGTGGTCGAAAATGTGGGAACCTTCGGCTTGGGATTCAAGCCAACATCAGAGGACATCCAGCGAGCCAAGAGGAACAAACAGAAGACATGGGTGCTCCCGAAGCCTATTTCGCGCCTTTCCCGATCTTTTGTTAGGTCCGGAGTAAGAGGACATCCGACGACAAAGGTTCCCAGTCCTATGGTTAGGCCAGGACGAAGAGTTCTTAAGAAAATTCGAGGACCTATTCGCAGATGTATGCATGCTAGAGGATGGCGAAGGATCCAGCCATGCCCAGATACAGTTTGTGGGATCAAAAGCAAAATTGAATAATTGGAAGGCTACTCCTCTCCCTGTCCGGAAGGAGTCTTGGTAGTTTGTTTTGGATTGTTTTCTTTCGAAATTTTGTGTTGGGGTTGTCCCCGGAGTAAAATCCGTTTGTTTTAGTTCATTTTGATTTGAGTTTGCAAGCTTGTTTTTCCTTGTACTATTCCCATTAATGAAATTTTGTTCCCTTCGTGTCTAATTTTGTTTATTTTCCTTCTTTTTACTTTTATGAACAACCTTCTTTCAACTGATCTTAGTGACATGGCATGCTTAAAGATTAATCAACCCAGTCTAGAAAGTCAATCGGGTTTGGAAATAATAACGCATGAAATAAGAGGTGACGAGAATGAATCGGAATACGGCGATGATGAAGCCATAGAAGAAATCGGTGAAGAATTAAGTCACTTCGAGGAAAAACCCAAACCAAATTAAAATGATACTGAGGCTGTTAATCTGGGGGACACAGATGACGTCAAAGAAACCAGAATAAGCATCCATATCGAACCCAACCTAAGAGAAGAGTTGATCAAAATGCTCATGGAGTTTAAAGACATTTTCGCATGGTCGTACGACGACATGCCAGGACTCAGCACTGACCTAGTGGTCCATAAATTACCTACTGACCCGGCATGCCCGCCCGTCAAACAAAAACTGCGGAAATTTAAGACGGAGATGAGTGTAAAGATCAAGGAGGAAGTAACCAAACAGTTGCAGGCGAAAGTCATTCGTGTCACTCGATACCGCGAATGGTTGGCTAACATAGTACCGGTGCCAAAGAAAGACGAAAAGATCAGAGTATGCGTGGACTACCGCAATCTCAACAAGGCGAGCCCTAAGGATAATTCCCACTTCCCAATATCCATATCCTGATTGATAACTGCGCCGGACGTGAAATCGGGTCCTTTGTGGACTGCTACGCGGGATATCATCAGATCTTGATAGATGAAGAGGACGCAGAAAAGACGGCTTTCATCACACCATGGGGGACTTATTGTTACCGGGTGATGCCGTTCGGTTTGAAGAACGCAGGGGCAACATACATGAGGGCGATGACTACGGTATTCCATGACATGATACACAAGGAAATTGAAGTGTACGTGGATGATGTGATCGTAAAATCTAGACGTCAAGAAGACCACGTTGCCGATCTCAGGAAGTTTTTCCAAAGACTGCGAAGATATGATATCAAGCTTAATCCAGCCAAATGTGCATTCGGGGTTCCGTCAGGAAAGTTGCTAGGATTCATCGTCAGCCGACGGGGCATTGAGTTGGACCCATCCAAAATCAAGTCCATCCAGGAGTTACCCCCGCCAAGGAATAAAGCAGAGGTAATGAGTTTGTTGGGAAGGTTAAATTACATCAGTAGGTTTATTGCTCAGCTTACAGCAACCTGTGAACCCATATTCAGCCTATTGAAGAAAGACGCTGCGATAGAATGGACGACAGAATGTCAGGAAGCGTTTGACCAAATCAAAGGGTATATGTCAAACCCACCCGTACTAGTTCCGCCCGAACCGGGTAGACCCCTGATTCTCTATCTGACGGTTTTGGAGAATTCGTTCGGCTGCGTACTGGGGCAGTACGATCTTACTGGCAGAAAGGAACGACCCATTTACTATCTCAGTAAGAAATTCACGGTCCACGAGGTTAAGTACACTCATTTGGCAAAGACCTGCTATGCTTTGACTTGGGTAGCCCAAAAGCTGAAGCATTATTTGTCTTCTTACACCACTTACCTCATTTCTCGTTTGGATCCGTTGAAGTATATTTTCCAGAAACCTATGCCTACAGGGAGGTTAGCAAAATGGCAAATATTACTTACATAGTTCGACATCATATATGTGACAAGGACGGCTATGAAAGCTCAAGCCCTAGCCGATCACTTAGCTGAGAATCCTGTTGATGACGGATACGAACCTTTGAAGACGTATTTTCCAGACGAAGAAGTACTGCAAATTGATGGGTTGGAGTTAACCGAGGTTCCAGAGTGGAAGCTTTTCTTCGACGGAGCGGCGAACGCAAAAGGAGTAGGAATAGGGGCTGTGCTTATCTCTGAAACGGGACATCATTATCCTGTTACTGCTCAACTGCGTTTTTATTGTACCAACAATATGGCTGAGTACAAAGAATGTATCTTAGGGTTGCGATTAGCGGTGGACATGGATGTACAAGACGTCTTGGTCTTGGGGGACTCGGACCTTCTGGTACATCAGATCCAGGGAGAATGGGAAACCAGAGATTTGAAGCTTATCCCGTATCGTCAATGTTTGCATGATCTGACCAAGCGTTTTCGATCAGTAGAATTCAGGCATATCCCAAGGATGCATAATGAGGTTGCCGATGCTCTGGCTACTTTGGCGTCAATGCTACATCACCCGGACAAGGTTCGTGTTGATCCATTACATATTCAGATCTGGAATCAGCATGCTTATTGCAATATGATAGAGGAAGAGATGGATGGCGAGCCATGGTTTCATGACGTCAAAGAATACCTCGGGTTAGGAATATACCCAGAGCAAGCAACTGGAGATCAAAAGAGAGCTATTCGGCGATTGGCTAACGGTTTTTTCCTTAGTGGAGGGGTGCTGTACAAAAGAACCCCAGATTTGGGATTGTTGAGATGTATAGATGCGAGTCAAGCCACAACAGTGATGACAGATATACACTCCGGAGTTTGTGGACCACACATGAGCGGGTACGTATTGGCAAAGAAGATTCTTCGAGCAGGATATTATTGGCTCACTATGGAGCGTGATTGTATAAGTTTCGTGCGAAGATGCCATCGGTGTCAGATACACGGAGATTTGATTCATTCTCCACCAACTGAATTGCATACAATGTCAGCACCATGGCCGTTCGTTGCATGGGGTATGGATGTTATTGGACCTATAGAACCTGCGGCTTCCAATGGTCATAGGTTCATTCTGGTAATGATCGATTATTTTACCAAGTGGGTGGAGGCCAAAACCTTCAAATCAGTGACCAAGAAGGCGGTGGTGGACTTCGTACATTCCCACATCATCTCCAGGTTTGGAATTCCAAAGATAATCATCACAGATAAGGGTGCCAATCTTAACAGCGGTTTGATGAAAGAGGTATGTCAACAGTTCAAGATTACACACCGAAATTCCACACCATATCGTCCCAAAGCAAATGGTGCGGTTGAAGCGGCAAACAAAAATATAAAGAAGATATTGAGGAAGATGGTAGAAGGGTCTAGGCAATGGCATGAAAAGTTACCATTTGCACTGTTGGGTTATCGCACTACCGTCCGGACTTCGGTAGGTGCAACTCCTTACTTGTTGGTATACGGGACCGAAGCAGTAATACCGGCAGAAGTTGAAATCCCATCCCTCCGAATTGTCGCTGAAGCTGAGATTGACGACGACGAGTGGGTCAAAACCCGATTAGAGCAATTGAGCTTGATCGATGAGAAGAGATTGACAGCAGTATGTCATGGCCAATTGTATCAAAAGAGAATGGCAAGAGCATATAACAAGAAGGTACGTCCCAGGAAATTTGAAGTGGGACAACATGTGCTGAAGAGAGTTCTACCACATCAGGCCGAAGCGAAAGGCAAGTTCGCTCCAAATTGGCAGGGACCATTTGTTGTGACTAGAGTGTTATCCAACGGTGCTCTATGTCTAACTGATATTGAAGGAAGGTGCACCGATATGGCTATCAATTCCGACCCAGTCAAGAGATATTACGTGTAATTCTTTGTCAACGTTTGGTTTTGTTTGTGTGTATTTGGCATTTTTTGAAGAATGAAATGACAGAGGCAATTTTTCTGCTACCCAAACACTTTAACCTTTGTTTTCCCCTTTGAGCCTTAATTATTCTTTCATATACCCTCTTTTGGAATCCTCAAGGAAGATGTGTAACAAAATAGAAAAAGAAACGAAGAAAAGACACAGGAAAAAGTGAACTACGTTCGACCTGATTCCTCAAGAAGGATACGTAGGCGCCACACGGCTCGGTCATAATAAAATAAAAATCAAAGATTCCCCAAGCGAGAAAACTGGGGCAGAAGTCATTGTTTCGTTTGAAAAGATTGTGTGGATTCCGAAAGTTGTAATGAGCTAACCGTTGAGGTTAAACCCCTTTTCTTTAGCCTCACGCATAGAAACCACATTAAGGACCAAAAAAGACCTCTCGATCAGTATTTGAGAAATGCCAAGTCATGCGAATGAAACTACGAATGACACTTCAATCCGCGACTGAATCTAGGACTCACAAGCTGAAAAGGGATAGCCCCTTTAGAGGAAATTCCATGGATAATACCCCAGCCTACCGCATGGAAAGAAAGAAAAATGAGAGAGCCTTAACGGTGAAAACCCTCGCGGGCACCTTAAGGCGAAGAAAGCGAAGAGAAATAAAATGAAAGAGTCTTACGGTGAAAACCTTTATAGGCACCCTAAGGCAACGGGAGATCGAGAGAAATGAGAGAATCTCATTAGTGAAAACCCTTTGAAGGGCACTATGAGGTGACAAGGAAAGATAGTTACAAGGTGTCTGCATGAGACAAGGTTGGGACATTCGTTTGCTTCTGGCAAAACACGGCCATCAGAAAGTGATTGACGTAAATAGACTGGGTAGATTAATCTCAAAGGCGCGGCATAACCATTGGATCAGTTACACAGTCAGATAAGTTTTTCCCAATTTTGAGTTCAGAAAAGTTTTCCCTTTCTTTTGTCATTCGCGGTCAGCAGTCTTTATCTATCATTTTTCTTTTCTTTTGTTTTCGAAAATTGACTTTTTAAAGCTTACTACCAAGTCTCCCAAAGCGGTACAATGAAGATGAATAGGCGTGGAACGAGGCAATAAGGCAAATGTCGTTCCGATATTAAGGTTGGAACGACAGGTTGATTGAAAGGTTCAGGGGAATTATGGAGTACGATGGACACACATTACACATCCAGAAGATGATTTCTCACAACAGATCATCGACTAAAAGGGTCGGACCAGACCGAAGGTTGGAATAAAAGGAGAGATGAGAGACCATCTGTGGAAAGAGCATCATCCCCAGCAAGTGTCAATGTCGTCCCCAAAAGTTCGAGGGAGGCCGAGCAGCTGAAAGAGAAAAGGAAAATGGCCCCCAACAAGAGTGGCACGACCACTCACTGTGTTTTGAGACTAACAATTTTTCTTTGATTTAAAGCAGGAAAAGAGGGTTCGTTGGCGGAAAAGCATGCCACGTAGAAGGTCATCAAACTGGGGAGAAAATTTTCTCCGATTGCGAAAATTTTCTTGAAAGCAAAACACCCGGTGGATAAGGATAGAAAACAACACGAGATTTTGGGAAATGCCCGTTTCGAGCAGAATAGTGTTGAAAGAGGCCAGACAACACGAGGGGTGATCTTTGAGCCTGGTATCATCCCCAGCAGTCGTTGGAAAATGAAACACCAACTCCAAGATTCCCCCCAGCAGCATTATATCCCATAAGTTCTTCAAGGAAGCAAAAACGTGAGTCCCGGAGAAGGTCTGGGACGAAGGAAAAGGAAAAGGGGTCCCCCGCCAGCTAATGACATTTCAACCCCCGACGAGTCCGAGAGAGAACGAAGGGTGAAGGAAATAGAAAAAGAGGAAGCAAAGAATACTTCCCTAGCAGCATCATCCCCAGCAGGTGAGTAAAACAGTTCTGAAGATATCTCCAGCAGCCAAAGGAAAAGTAACACGACCCAGTGGGAAAACAATCCCCAAAACAAGGTAATTCAAAAGAAAAGGGTGGCCCAAGAGGCGATGCAGGAAGAAGAAAACGGTACAGAAAGCAAAGGAAGGCGATAAGGATGGGATGAAATTAGTGAGTTGAAGTTGAAGTCAGGGAGCCCGCCGGATGAATGGAGTGGCGATTTATTTTGAAGTTGTAGTTGAAGTCAGGGAGCCCGCCTGAAGAATGGAGTGGCGATTTATTTTAAAGTTGAAGTTGAAGTCAGGGGAGCCCGCCCGAAGAATGGAGTGGCGATTTATTTTAAAGTTGAAGTTGAAGTCGAGGAGCCCGCCTGAAGAATGGAGTGGCGATTTATTTTGAAGTTGTAGTTGAAGTCGGGGAGCCCGCCCGAAGAATGGAGTGGCGATTTTATTTTGAAGTTGTAGTTGAAGTCGGGAAGCCCGCTGAAGAATGGAGTGGCAATTTTATTTTGAAGTTGTAGTTGAAGTCGGGAAGCCCGCCCCGAAGAATGGAGTGGCGATTTTATTTTGAAGTTGTAGTTGAAGTGAGGAAGCCCACCTTGAAGAATGGAGTGGCGATTTATTTTAAAGTTGTAGTTGAAGTCGGGGAGCCCGCCCGAAGAATGGAGTGGCGATTTATTTTAAAGTTGTAGTTGAAGTCGGGGAGCCCGCCCGAAGAATGGAGTGGCGATTTTATTTTTGAAGTTGTAGTTGAAGTCGGGAAGCCCACCCGAAGAATGGAGTGGCGATTTATTTTGAAGTTGTAGTTGAAGTCAGGGAGCCCGCCTGAAGAATGGAGTGGCGATTTTATTTTAAAGTCGTAGTTGAAGTCAGGGAGCCCGCCTGAAGAAAGGAGTGGCGATTTATTTTTAAGTTGTAGTTGAAGTCAGGGAGCCCGCCTGAAGAATGGAGTGGCGATTTATTTTTGAATTTGGTTGAGGAAAGCGGTTGAGTATAACGGAAATCCCCGGCATGAATCCATATTCGTAATCAAAAGGAAGGCAACAAGGATCAGAAAGATAGGTCCAGACTTCGAAGGAGAATAGTTCGACGATCACAAAGAAAGGACCAATGGTCGGAGTTTGGCAATCAAGATAGGCCGAGATAACAATTGTCAGAGGAGAAGAAGCATGTGAAGAAACATCAGAGCCAGCAGGACGACACGGAACATGACAAGATCAAGTTGAAAAGATAGATAAGAATTTGCAATACTGTAACTTAGTATAGCTTCTTATTTTTGTTAGCAAGGTGTAATAAGGAGATCAGTTGAGCAGTGGCAACAGCAGCAACAGTAGCAACAGCAAGATCACAGCAGTCATGGTAGTCCCAGCTACCAAAACTTCCCGAACTACATTGACCTGATTCCCTTTTAGCCAGGGATATGTAGGAGACCTTCGAAGCAAGGTTCGGTCAAACTTTTCCAAAAAATGCTTCATACGGAGTGCTTGAACGGGCAAAAATCGCTCGTATCCGCTCACTTATCTTTGCACGAAAACTCTTCATGTTTCCGCGCAAAGATATGCAGCTGTGAGCACGTGATTTTTGCCCTATACGAGAATTACTCCCAAAATGTCAAAAATAAAAGAGTTTTTGTGTTTGTCTGCAATATTTGGGGATTACATGTTCTTTTCTTATTTGTTCGTATTTGTGTGCTCGTGTCTATTTGTTTAAATTAATAAAAATATATATATATATACAAAATATTTTGCATTTATATTTTTAGGATTAGTTCCGTACTTGGAAATAGTTAAGTTTATTTGTACGAAAATGAAAAAATCATAAAAAGGGGTATTTTTCGCATTTCTTGTCACTTAAGGTACAATGGTAGGATTTGGTATTTAATTATGTTAATTGTTAGTAAAAATTGATTGTATGTGTTACAAGTAATCTGAATATATATATATATATATATATATATATATATATATATATATATATATATATATATATATATACATATATATATATATACATATATATATATATATATAAAATACAATATAGAGTCTAGTTCTAGGAAATAAAAAGATAAGGAAACTAGAATTGGGCCAAAACCTCGTCCAAAACCAGGCCCAATCGAGTCCAGTCCAATTCGTCCTCAATCGTGGCCGTTCATTTCGAATTGATCCGATGGCCATGATCTCCCCTACCACCAGTTCATGAGGCATTGATCTGGACCATTTGATTCAGTTGATCCAACGACCAACACTTCACCCTCACAACCCGAGTTCGCCTGGCCCAATACACCCACAGACCATACCCGACTTCAATGATGCCCAAACGGCATCGTTTGGATAAGTGAAATAATCCAGGCCGTTGATCGCATCAGATCGAGCGGCCAGGATTCGTTCCCCACGCGAGTATATAGTCTCAAAGGTTCACCCAGCCCCCCTAAGCCGGACCCCCCTTACCTTCATTGTCTCTCTTAGAGACGAACTAAGCATCGCCGTCCACCACCGTGCTCCGCCTACCGAAAATCGCCTCACGGCGGTTCTGGTAGGCCAAACCAACCCAAATTAACACCGTAGATTCCTCCAAGCCCCCTCTACATGGATCTAGCAGTCGTTAGGCTCGAATATTGCTAGAGCGTCTCGAATATTCGTTCGAAGGTCGCCGGAATTTGAACATTCATCCCAAACCACCTCAAATTCACACCAATCACTCCTCACACCTCCCCCACACCCCTACTGACTTTGGTTTAGTTCGAATCTTGCCAGAAGTGTTAAAGCCCTAAATTCGAGTCCCAAGAACCCTAGTTTTTGAAGAAGCCCAATTCGAGCCGGATTAGTTGTAATTGAAGTCCAAGGGACTTTAGTCTAGGTGTTCTCAATCGAGAACATCTCGATTAAAGCACATTTGGCTTCAATAGTTCCAAACCAAGTTCGAGCTTGGGTCGGCAGATTCTTTTGAGGCAATTCATGTCCCTTACAATTTCTGTTTGCAATCCGTTTGTGTATTTGTGTTTAGTTTTAGAAATTTTTGGCATTCTTCTACCCTTCTCAACAGACCTTTTATTCGGTCGATTCCCATTTTTTTTCCAGTTCTTGTTTAAATTCAATGCTGCAATTGTTTCGTATGTCTAGTTTATTTAATGTCATCAACAAATTAACTGGTTTGTATGTTTGTTCATTCTCTGGTCTGCCCGTATGCCATTGATAAGTCTGGGGCTTGGTGTTTTGTTTGAGTCTAGATTAGGGGTTGTTTGGACATAATTGACAGGGTGTAATTAGTATTAGTTTAATCTCATGCCCATAAGAGGGACTAGTGGAACCTGTTGTACAGCAGGGTATCCCACTAGTCTCATACTACCCATTGTCTTAATGATTAAACCCATACGAGGATAGATTAGAGGGAGCATTCTGAAACACATAGATAGAGAGACACAGACATAGACACGCATACAGATCTTAGAGAAAAGATATACATTTTAGAGAAAAGAAGGAAGAAAACACTCTGCTTCTTTTTTGCTCACTGTTTCAGTCAATCTTTGAGTCTTTTGAGCTATATCCTGATACGACATTGGTCTTTTGAAGTTCTTGAAGTAATCGTTAGGTATTTTGGAAGTTAAAACAGGTCTATTGGGACTGTTTTGGTGTTATTCTTAGGTCTTTCAACATTGTTGATCATAGCATTGGGTTGTTTGGTTTTTGAGTCTTGTTGGGGTTTCAAGTGCTCCTTCCTGGGTGTGCTCTTAAATCCCTGGACACTGTTTCATTGGCTTGGATTGGATCTTGTACTGATTTATTGCATCTTGTCTCTGGACTTGTGTTTCTGCTGGATCTTTTTGTTAAAACTGGTTGTTGCTGGATATTGTTGCTGGGTGTCTACTACTGTTGCTGTTGTGTCCTGTTCTCCTGATGGTTGTTGTCTTACTGCTGCTGCAATTGACTTCTTCTCATTGCAATTCCAGGTATATCCTTGTAATCTCAAGTCAACATAAAGGAAGTGAATGAAATGGAAATTTCCAGTGCAACAGTGGCATGAACTTTGTTCTTCTACTTGCTGTGCTATTTTGTTGTAACTAGTCTAGTTTTGATTTGGATTGTTATGATTCAAGACATTTGTATATGCTTAGCTATCATGTTTCTGGAATTTATATTGATAGCTAAAGGATTCACTGTAATCTGTAGTAATAAAAAGCAGATTCAAAAATAGGTGTGAATTAGATTATTGGATTGAAACAGGGTAATTTGGAGTATGAATTTCATTGTTAATCCATGAGTTTAGTAAGTCGTATTCACCAGGAGCTTAGAATTGAATTCAGGAATCATGTGTATTGTGATTTGTAATGATTTTAGCAAGAGTTAAAATAGTTAGTATGATATACATTAACATAATCTTTTAGCAGTCTTCTTGTCTCATTAATACTGAAATCCGCATAAGAAAACTAGTAAGAGCAAATAGTTGAAATATAAGAAATGAAAGCCAATGATTTCAGCTATGCTAATGCTATCTTCCTATCATGAATTTATGCCTAAAGTTTTGGTATCGAGGTGGTTTAACTGACAAATTGTAAATTGGTCCTGGAATGCTAATCTAAACGGAGTAGATAGTCCAATTCATTCGTTCGGACTGTCCATTATGAGAAGCAAATTCCATTCCGATTCAAAACTAATAGATGAAATAAGTAAAGAAAATATAGTTATATTAGGATTGGCCTTAAAAAGGGGTGAGATGAGCCTCGCCGCACTAAAAACACACAATTGCGGGGCCCTCGTTTAATTGTTATGAAACTTAGACTCGGGGAGACCGTTTAGCGAATTTCACGGCCTTTCCCAAAGAACAACCCGATAGACTCTTTAGGCACGACTTTAATAAAAAATATTTTCTTAATTACGGGTGCGCATTTATGTGACCCATATCTATCTCCCGATGAAACTGAAATACGTTAAAGTCACAGGCGTACCAGTTGCGGTGTGACTCGAAATGTATTTTCGTGACGTCGCAATTCTTCTAAAAATTTGAAAAGCAGGACATTAATACCACATAATTAAAATGTATAAAGAAATCAGATAAAAAACAAAAATCGCAGTTGAGCGCCCGTGCTAGAACCACGAAATCCGGGAGTGCCTAACACTTTCTCCCGGGTTAATATAATTCCTTATCCAGGTTTCTATTTTCGCAGGCTGTATACAGAGTCATAAATTTCCTCGGTTCGGGATTAAATCGGTGACTTGGGACACCATTATTCTCCCAAGTGGCGACTCTGAATTAAATAAAATAATCCCGTTGCGATTGTCCTTTAATTGGAAAAAACTCCCTCACGCCCTCGCGGGTGAGTAAAAAGGAGGTGTGACAACCTTCGTGCATAATCAATAAAACATGACACGACATTAACCTTCGTGCATAATCAATAACAAGGCACGGCATTAACCTTCGTGCATAAATAATAAATCAAGGCACGGCATCACCCTTCGTGCATTATCACTCTTCCTCACCCAAATAACAATCACAGTTAAAGGCAGAGAAAGAAAATAACAAATCATGAACCGTCCCGGCAAGGGACACAATAATCATTTCAACAAAGTCCCTGCAAGGGCAATCAATGTCTCACTTCACAACAAGTCCCGACAAGGGAGAACAATAAAAATTCTACAACCCGGCAAGGATTCAACAATTTATCATCAAATATGTCTCACAACAAGTATTAACAATGACTCACGATCATGCGAGACGCCAGTGTATGGATGCTCGTCACCACAGCCCATACACCGCACTCAATCACATAGCACATAGCACATAATCCTATTCCCTCAAGCTAGGATAGAACAAACACTTACCTCGAATGTTTACGAACAATTCAATCCGTGGCAATGCCTTTTCCTTTCAAATTTGGCTCCAATCCAATCGTATCTATACACAATTGATTTAATATCATCAATACTACTCAACAAAGTAATTCATAAGGCCAATTACAACTTTTACAACATTCTGCCCGGAATAGTAAATTTCGACCCCGGGCCCACATGGTCAGAACTCGGGGTTCGGACCAAAATCCGGTTATCCATCCCCTCCACGAGTTCAAGTATATGATTTGTTTCAAAATTGGACCTCAATTCGAGGTCCAATTTCCTAATTCACGAAAAACCCTATATTCTACCAAAAACAAGAAATTCTACCATGAAAACCTTTGATTTCTATTGAAAAACATGTTTAATGTTGTTAGGAATTGAAAGAATTAAGTAAAAAGTGACTTATAATTGTTTTGAAGAAGAGGGAGTCCGTGAAGAAATCGCAAATGGGTGTTTTTGGGTTCTGAAATGTGAAAAATGAAGCTGGAAATCGTGATTTACAGGTCTCTGTGTTCGCATTTGCGAACATGGGTTCGCAATTGCGAACCCCGACCAATTTTTGGAGTTTGAAAAATAAGCTAAGGATGGAAAGTTCGCATTTGCGAACATTTGTTCGCATTTGCGAAGCCAAGGCAAATGCTGGGTGTTTCGCATTTGCGAAACAATGTTCGCATTTGCGAACAAGCTAGGCTTCTGGATTTTGTCGCAATTGCGACAAATGCTTCGCATTTGCAAAGCCAGGCAACATACTGAAGGCCTCGCATTTGCGAGGTTAAGTTCGCAATTGCGAACTCTGGCCCAGGTCTGCCAGGATCGCATTTGCGACCCTTTGTTCGCATTTGCGAACTTGGCTTGTTTCTGGCAGACATCGCATTTGCGATAAATGGTTCGCATTTGCGAACCCAGACTTGACCTGCCTTGTTCGCATTTGCGAGAAATTCTTCACAAATGCGAAGCCAACAGCTGGGTAAAAAAAACCAACAGTGCAAAAATTCAGAAATTGATCCTATGGCTTATCAAATCTTTACCCGAGCCCCCCGGCTCCCAACCAAACATGTACACAACTTCAAAAACACATTACAAACTTGTTCGTGCGATCACATCGCCAATATCACATCGTTTTCATCAAATCAAGCCTCAAGTTCATGATTTTCATACTTTTGGTTTTCAAAACTTTCAAACTTGGAACTCAAGATCCAAAACATATCAAACGACATCCGAATGTCACCAAACTTCGCAGAAAGCACATATATAATATTTAAGACTTGTACCGGGCGTCGGAACCAAAATACGAGCGCGATACCAAGGTCAATTAATTCATTTTCCTTTAACAATTACATCAAAAACAATTTCATAGAAAAATTCATAACTTGGGCTCTAGGCCTCAGAATTCGACTCCGGACGCATGTCCAAGTCCCATATTTTCCTATGGACCTTTCGGGACCATCCAATCTCGGGTCCGGGTCCGTTTACCAAAAATGTTGACCGAAGTCAACCATATCAATATTAATATCATTTTTATCCACATTTCTCATAGAATTCATATTTTCTATCACAAAATCTTTCCGACTACATGCTCGGATCGTGCACGTAAATCGAGGCAACATAGAATGAGGTTTTCAAGGCCTCAGAAGCTCGAAATGATTAATAAAATAAGTGATGACCCTTTGGGTCGTCACAATAAGTTAAGTATATATATATATATATATATATATATATATATATATATACTAAGTATATATATATTAAGTATATATATGTTAAGTATATAAATGTTAAGTATATATATGTTAAGTATATATATATACAGTATATGTTAAGTATATATATGTTAAGTATTATGTATATATATAATATATATTATGTATATATATTATGTGTATATGTATTAAATAGATATATATTATGTATTAAGAGATAAATATATATATGTGTATATATATATATATATATATATATATATATATATATATATATATATATATATATATATATATATATATATATATATATATATATATATATATATATGTATTAAGTATATATATGTTAAGTATATAAATATAAAGTATGAAAATATTATCTGATAACGAGATCCGCTAGGTGGAAAATTTCCTCCAAACAGTGGAAAAAGACGGAAAAAAGAAACAGTAAAGCCGCCGGACCCACTGACAAGACAGGTGAACAGTAGATATACTGTGCAAAGGCCCGCATGAGGGACCTACTTACTATTCATGAATAGTAGAAACACTGTATAAACAGTAAAAACATTGTGTATGGGCCCACATAAGGGACCCACTTTTTACTATTGATAGATTCTTTTTTCTTTTATAAATAGGAGCCTTCATTCATTAGGAAGGCAAGGAAGAAAATACATTTCTTCTTGAAAGCTCTCTCTCTCTCTCTCTCTCTCTCTCTCTCTCTCTCTCTCTCTCTTCTCAATTGTAAACATCTCTTTCTCTTTGTAAAGTTTTATTTTCAAGAAAGAATACAGTGATACGTATTCTCCAAAGGGCTAAGGTACTTTTGTTCTTCTTCTCTTCTGTCTTCTCCTTCTCTTCTCTCTAAGCCGTGACTATGTCCGGCTAAGAATATTCATGTCTATGTTAGTTTTCTAACTTCTTATACTTGTTTACTATGAAAGATCTAGACTTATCAAAATATAAAGGAATTTTATAAAGAATTTTTTACTTGGTTCTGAGATGGTGGTACAGTCGGGTACATTACTATCTTTATTAGCTCCGTTTAACAAGCCGTGTTTTAAGCCCGCTAAGTTGAGTGCGTTAGGGCATCTTCATCACGGTCAGAACGGTTAGACAAGAGCTAGTACAGATAACTAGTGTGTTCCAGACAGGCCCCTTGCTCGGGTAAAAGGTTACCATACAATCATTAAGCTTTGTAAAATTCTTCTATATTTTCGACTCTTGAGTCCTTATTGATTGTGCGGATTACCGCCAGTCCTTAAGCTAAAGGATACAATTTATCAGAGCCTAGGCGCTTTCATAGTAAATAAAGTACTAGATGTGAAGAATCTAGCATAGACATGAAATATTTGGTACAGTCGGGTACATTACTATCTTTACTGGCTCCGTCTAACAAGCCGTGTTTTAAGCCCGCTAAGCTGAGTGCGTTAGGGCATCTTCATCACGGTCGGAACGGTTAGACAAGAGCTAGTATAGATAACTAGTGTGTTCCAGACAGGCCCCTTGCTCGGGTAAAAGGTTACCATACAGTCAATAAGCTTTGTAAAATTCTTCTATATTTTCGACTCTTGAGTCCTTATTGATTGTGCGGATTACCGCCAGTCCTTAAGCTAAAGGATACAATTTTCTATATCTGTGTATAGGCTACGCGGATTACCGCATGCCTATCCAGAGATCCTGTTAATGGTATCAGAGCCTAGGCGCTTTCATAGTAAATAAAGTACTAGATGTGAAGAAATTTCTAGCATAGACATGAAATATTTGATCATGGATCCAGGAGAAACTAGTACTAAAAGTACTAGATTAGAAGAGGTAGATATACCTCTTAATCTTGATTTATTGAATAAATGGACCATTCCTAAAGTCCCTATGAAAACCATTTATGATTATGGTTTGTTTGATAAACTGTCTAATAAACAGTTGATTAAAATGACAGAGCAATCTTTAGCTCTAAACTCGTCTGAACAGACGATTCGTTTACTCAGTAAGAGAGATATTTCTTCTTATAGAAACATGTATAATTATTTGCATATTGGTATGGTTCAAATTGCTTTTAAACATTTAACCCTTAAAGGGTTACCAGGAGACTTTCCTAGCAGCTCTTAGAGATGCTAGAAATTTAAATTTTAGACAGTCTCTAATGGGTTCGATTGAATCTATTGTCGCCTATGGTCCAGTATATTTCAATACTCAACCCAATTTACAATTATCTCTTTCTGATGTTAATATTCTTGATGCCTTGACATTAAATGTCATAACTCATGGTTATAACTATGCTCCGGGTTCAGAACTTATATGTTTGTCTTATAGAATTTATTTTAAATTATTGTCTACTTTAAATCCGAGATGTAAGTTATATGATACATCTGATCAAACGATTTTGGTAGAAACTAATTTTGCCAAATCAAAGGTCACCACTAGGAGACCCATTAAGTGGGAAGAAATTAACTTTCCAATCACTTGGACCTTAAATTCGGTCATATCTCCCGAACAGATTACTAATGCTGTTTCTCGGGACGAGTATTCTCATATTACTCAAAATCCCGATGGAAGGATTTGTATCCAGTTTGATAACGAGACCCCTGTTTATAGCAGAAGGTCAATTTCTAGCCATTTCCTGGCTATTCAATATATCTCTCCTATAGAAAAGGTGGTCTACGGACCTGCTCGAAAGAGTGCCGCATCCCTGCATACGATTTCCAGTAGAGATAATAATAGCTACGTTGAAGAGGTACGAATCAACCCTCAAACAAATATTGTCCAGGATAGTAAAAATGTCCCGGATAAGGACATTCCTTCCCCATCCGAAATGGATTTTGACCTAGATAGTACTTAATGATTCCACACCAAATTGATTTTAGTCCGGGTTCTCCGGCAAGAAAGTTTATTCAAAAAGAATTTTCGGATAAAAAATGGAACCAGTTTAAAACTTGGTTTTTTGACACTTATAGTGAAAATGATTTAAATTGTATTTCGCAAGAATTCTATGAAACTTGTGCTTTGCATAATCAAATCATATATTTTGTTCCCTGGTTTATAACCACTTATTTGCCTTATTACATTAAGGTACTAACACATTCTTATCATGAAAGCGATGGTAATATTGTTACCACTGTATATCCTCCTCAAGCCCCGTCTGTTTTACCGAATAGTACTGGTATAACATTTTCTGCTTTTCAAAAATTTATTGAAAAAAATGTCGGGCAAGGTAGTATTAACGAGATTAATAATCTCTTTTCTCAAAATAATTATTTGAGCCTTTATGTTAAAGTTTTAGGAGAACATATTAGTTCTCTTGATCAAAAGCTTGATAAGCTTACTGTTTTGATAAAGAATATGAGTAAAAAGACTACTATTGAGGTAACACCTACTTCCAGTGTTGCTTCGACTTCAAATAGTCAAACTGTTCCAACTCATATTCAGCGTCCTCCTGAGATTACGGATTTTAAGTCTTCTACATTTAAAACTCTTGAAGACCTTCTCAATGAGAAATTTGCTAATCTCGATCTTAAACCGTTAAATCTTTCAAATGACTTTGTTGATAGAATAGAGTCCACTTCTGACTATAAAGAAGAAATTTGATCAGAGTTTAATAAACTCAAAGGATCCAGAGGTTTGATTAAGCCAAATAGTAGGTATGGTGATAATCCGAGAATGACAAATTTTTATTATTCTCGACCTACTCCTCAAGATGTCTTAATTGAAGAACGTGACTGGAATCAGACTAATACGTCTTATAGTGGTACTCATATTTACGAATGGAATCTCGATGGTTTAACCGATAGACAGTTAACCATCCTTGTTCATAGAATACTAATGTATTCCACGATCTGTAAAGCTACTGTCAATAGAGAAGATGCAGTCTATACTTGTGACGACCCGGCCCGTCGTCACGGGAATTACCACCCCGTTGTGTCGTAATTACATAATTCATGCTTTTATATCAGTGTGAGAGTCTATCGGGAAGTTAGGAGTGAATTGGATTGAAAATGAGGCATATAGCCTTTTTAAAGGAAACTTGAATAAGGAAAGTCAACCCGGAGTTGACTATTTGGTTAGAGGGCTCGGAATCGGATTCTGATGATTCGGTTAGTTCCGGGAGGTGATTTGTGACTTAGGGGAGCGATAGGAATTGAATTTGGAGGCCCGGTGTAGAAATAGGCTTGAATTGGCTAAGGTTGAATTTTGGCGAAATTCGATCGATAGGTGAGATTTTGATCCGGGAGTCGGAATGAAATTCCGACAGTTGCAGAAGCTCCATTAGGTGATTCTTGATGTACCTGCAAAATTTTAGGTCATTCGGAGGTCGTTTGGTCGAGTTTTTGATCGAACGCTAGTTTCGGAGGTTTTGAAGAAAACTTAGGCTTGAATCCGTGTGTAATTGATGATTTTGATGTTTAAGAGGGTGTTATTATGCTTGGAGCAAGTTCGTATGGTGCTATGGAGTATGTTTGTGTCTTTCGTTGGGGTCCCGGGGGCCCGGGGGTGGTTTCGGGAGGTTGAATGGGAGGAAATTGGAGTATGGGAGCTGCTGTCATGAATTG
>JASVEL010008946.1:0-126075 GCA_032618575.1 Nicotiana noctiflora | reverse complement strand
AGGCATCACAGTAAACAGTATATGAACCTGAAGCTGATGGCAATACTAACACTGGAGTTGTGGTCAAAGCTGTCTTGAGCTTCTGAAAGCTCTCCTCGCACTCATCCGACCACACGAATGGTACACCCTTCTGGGTCAATCTAGTCAAAGAAGAAGCAATGGATGAAAATCCCTGAACAAACCGGCGATGATATCCCGCCAAGCCAAGAAAGCTCCTGATCTCTATAGCTGAGGACAGCCTAGGCCAACTCTGTGCTGCCTCTATCTTCTTCTGTATACCATCACGAGACACTACATGTCCCAGAAATGCTACGGACTCGAGCCAAAACTTGCACTTGGAGAATTTAGCATATAGCTTCTCCTCCCTCAATCTCTGCAACACAATACTCAAATGGTGAGCATGCTCCACCTGACTACGATAGTAGACTAGAATGTCATCAATGAACACAATCACAAATGAATCCAAATAGGGCCTGAACACACTGTTCATCAGATGCATAAATGTTGTTGGGGCGTTCGTCAGCCCAAAAGACATCATAAGAAACTCATAGTGACCATATCGGGTCCTGAATGCAGTCTTCACAATATCCGAGTCCCTGATCTTCAGCTGATGATAGCCTGAACAAAGATCAATCTTAGAAAACACTCTCGCACCCTGTAACTGATCAAACAAATCATCAATACGCACTAGAGGGTACTTGTTCTTCACTGTCACTTTGTTCAATTGCCAATAATCAATACACATTCGCATGGAACCATCTTTCTTTTTAACAAATAACACCGGCGCACCCCACGGGGACACACTAGGGCGGATGAAACCCTTATCCAGAAGCTCCTGAAGTTGCTCTTTCAGTTCTTTCAACTCAGCTGGTGCCATCCGATAAGGAGGAATGGATATTGGCCGAGTGCCCGGCACCAAGTCAATGCCAAAATCAATATCCCTGTCCGGCGGCATGCCTGACAGGTCTGAGGGGAATACATCTGGGAAGTCCCTCACAACAGGTACAGAATCAATGCTAGGAGACTCGGCTCCCACATCTCTCACAAAAGCTAATAAGAACGAAATGACACGGCTAGGGACGAAATCAGTCGAACCCCGCCACTCAATCTGAGAAATACCAGGAATGGCCAACGTAACTGTCTTAGCATGACAGTCTAATATAGCATGGTACGGAGACAACCAATCCATACCCAATATAACATCAAAGTCCACCATCCCCAACAATAACAAATCTGCCTGGGTCTCCAGACCCCCAATAGATATAACACAAGATCTATAGACATGATCCACAACAATCGTATCACCCACGGGGGTGGATACATGAACAAGTAAATCAAGACTACCACGAGTCGCACCCAAATGATGTGCAAAATAAGAGGACACGTAAGAGTATGTGGACCCTGGATCAAATAGAACAGAGGCATCTTTGTGACAGATAGAAATGATACCTGTAATCACTACATCGGAGGAAACTGCATCACGCCTGTCGGGAAGTGCATAGAAGTGTGCATGTTCTCCACCAGATCTCTCCTCGCCTCTGGGGCGACCACGAGAAGACTGACCTCCACCTCTACTAGCCTGAGATGGTGCTGAAGAGGAGGGTTGATCCCTCTACTGAGTCCTGTCCCTACGGAGTCGAGGGCACTGTCTCCCCATGTGGCCAAACTCACCACACTCATAACATGCACCTGGTGCTGGAGAAGGGGACTGAAGGGAACCCATCGCCGCAGAAGAACCCTGGGCTGAAGAAGTAGGTGCTGTACTCTTAGCTGGGAGGGCACTAAGTGATGACTAACCCTGCTGAAACCCCTGTCGACCATGGCCATAAGAACCTCCGCTCTGCTCAGGGCGGCCTGAATGAGAAGGTCTAGATGAGTGACCTCTGCCCTGCTGGAAATGTCCTCTAGATGGAGCACCACTGAAACTGCCAGAACCACGAGGCCTCTTGGCCTCCCGCTCCTCTCTCTCTCTCTCGGAGACGATCCGTCTCAATGGAGCATGCCATGTCCACAACCTGCTCAAATGATGATGACAAAACTCTCTCTCTGGTCATAAGAATGCGGATAGAGTAGTTGAGGCCATCAATGAACCTCCTGATCCTCTCCCTATCAGTAGGGATCATCTATGTGGCATGCCTAGACAACTGAGTGAATCTAAGCTCATACTGGGTCACAGACATGTCGCCCTAAACCAACCACTCGAACTGGCGACGTAGCTCCTCGCGATGAGACTGAGGTACATATTTCTCTAGAAAGAGAGTAGAGAACTGCTGCCATGTGAGAGGTGCTGCTCCTGCAGGCCTACACCTCTCAAACTTCTCCCACCAATCAAATGCGGGACCAGTGAACTGAAAGGTAGTAAATGAAACTTCACTGGACTCAAGAATACCAACCGTCCACAACATCCTCTGACACTTATCCAAGAAACCCTGGGCATCCTCGCCCTCAACGCCACTGAAATGGGGTGGCTGAAGTCTACCAAACCTCTCAAGACGACGTTGCTCGTCGTCGGGCATAGCCTGAACCATATGCTCTGGAGCTGGAGCTGGTGCAGCTGGAGGAATAACCGGTGTAACCACCTGAGCGGGGACCGCCTCTGGCATCTGAAGTCCCTGTCTGAGATGTCGCTGCAATGGCAGTAGTTGAAACTACCTGAGCCAAACTGGAACACACCGATAATATCTGAGCAAGAGTCTCCTGAAGACCATGAATAGCAATAGATACAGTCTGGCCCTGAACTGGGGCTGCTGGAGCATCAACCACTGGGGGCTGCTCCTGAACTGGTACAACGGGCGGGTCAGCAGGCACTGCCTTGGCTGCCCTACCTCTACCTCTAGCATGACCGCGCCCACGGCCTCTAACAAGTGGCAATGGAGGTCGTCCACCTCTTCCCGATGCTCGCGTTCTCGCCATCTGCGAGAGAATAAAATATAGAAGTTCAGTTCTCAGAACAACAAGATTGCACGATAGAGTTCAAGAAAAGTGAAGTGTTTCCTAAAGGTTCGCATCCTCCCGAGGATAAGTACAGGCGTCCCCGTACCGATCCACAAGACTCTACCAACCGGCTCAAGACTCATGAGGCCTAGTAAACCTAGGCTCTGATACCAACTTGTCACGACCCCAATCCGGTCGTGATGGCGCCCAGCACATTGATAGGCTAGCCTGACTAATCAATAACAACGACAGAGCTGGAAGCTCGCTTTATCCCATTTAAGCATATCAAAACATGAAGCAACAGTGATACATATATCGAAAACGGGGAAACCAAGTCCCAAAATATACTAACTCCCATAGACTAAAGGGTCAAGAGTCATGAGCCTCTAATGAACATAGTGTAATAATGGTTTACAAGATACCAGTGCGGAAAGAAATATCAATACAGAATCAAAAGACAGTAAGAAGGAATATCGGGTCCTGCGGACTCTGCACCTACCTCGAATATCCTACAGATGTCGCCTCGAACAGCTACCGGATCACTGCTGAGAGGTACCTGGATCTGCACACAAGGTGCAGGGAGTAAAATGAGTACTGTCAGACTTAGTGGTAATAAACAGGGGTAAGACAGCGCAGATAAGAAATCCGCAATAAAGCACTAAGTAAAGTTGTAATCAAATACCCTGTCATAGAATCAAAATCAAATGTACATGTACCAGCAAGTACCAGCAAAACAGTATAACAGCTATCAGATGTAGCTAAATGCAATGCAATGCATGATATAATCGCTACGGCGCGTAGCCCGATCCAATTTGGGTACCCGTGCTCACCGTGGGGTTTCAGACTCCACAGGGGCTCCTACAGCCCAAGCACAATATCATGAATATATGCTGCGGTGTGCAGTCCGATCCACTACCAATCAGCGAAATGCAAATGCAGCCTCGCAGGCTCAAAAGTAGTTTTGAAAACACTTTTATCATTTTTCAGTTGAAAACAGTAATATCAAGTTCTAGTTGTTGGAAATAGCATGATAACAGAAATAGCTACGGATTGGTAGTAAACTAGCATGTCAATATCACAAGACAATGATAACGATCCTCGTGGGATCCAATAACTGGCTCACAGCCCACAAGTATACTCAACCGTCCGAAAAGGAGGTTCAACGGCTCAAGAGTAGCCAATATCACAATATAGTATGCAACCATCCGAGGAGGAGGTTCGAAGGCTCAAGAATAGCCTAATATCATAACACAATATCAACAAGTCGGACTAATCCGTAGTCCCCAATCACAATCGACCCCGCACTCACATGAGAGTACGTGTCTCGCTGCTATACAGCGTCACAAAGTGGTATACCGGGGTTTCGAACCCGCTGGTCATCACCCACATCTATTACTCACCTCAATACAGCACGACGACTACTCCACAATGCCCTTGCCACAAGAATCAAGCTCCGCACGTGTAGAATCTGATCAAATACAGTAGAAACACAACAAATTAGACCAATGGAACGATACCCAGTCAAAACAACTCAATTTACACCGAAAATGGCAAAGTTGCCAAAACTCGACTTTCGGTACGCTTGTCGAAAAATTACAAAAGTCACATATTCGGAATCCTCATCTCGATACGAGTGTAGGAATATAAAATTTACCAAAATCGGACTCCATTTGCCCACTCAAATCAGTGTTTTTCTTCAATTTTAGGCCTAGGGCTCAAACCCACCTTTAATCTTTCATTTACAGGGAATTAACCAACGATTTCATGTTAAAATGATGTAATTAAGACACAAAACTTACCTCCTATGAAACCCCGATGATTTCTCAGCAATCTCCCGTCAATACCTTCTCTTGGAACTCAAAAATGGAGGTTTTGGGTATGGGGTTCGCGAATACACTATTCTGTTATATTAATTCACTGACTGCCAGGCGACCCTCTGCGATCGCAGCCACAGGCTCGCGATCGCAATGAACAACTTTACCAGGCTCCAAATTTACTCTACGCGATCGCAGGCATCCTCACGCGATCGCACTGCTTTAATTTCCAGACTTACGCGATCGCACACTTCACCTCGCGATCGCAGAGCTCCAGGTTTTCCCTCATACGCGATCGCACTCTTAGCATCGTGATCGCGATGCATTGCAGCCTCACCTTACGCGATCGCATGGCAATCTCCGCGATCGCGGAGAGCAAAATAGTTCTGCAATTATTGCAGTAGAAACAGCAGTGCCTTTGGCACAAATTGGTCCGTTTGGACCCCGAATTCATCCCGAGGCCCCCGGGACCCCAACAAAAACCACCAACATACTCCAAAACACGATACAAACTTGTTCCAATTATAAAAACACCATCCTAAACATCAAAATCACCAATTACACACGGATTCAAGCCTAAGTTTCTTCAAAACTTCTGAAACTAACATTCGATCAAAAACCCGACCAAACGACGTCCGAATGACCTGCAATTTTGCGGACATATCCAATATCACATAACGAAGCTACAGGAATTTCCGGAATTCCATTCCGACCCCCGGATCAAAATCTCACCTACCGTTCGGATTTCGCCAAAATTCAACCTTAGCCAATTCAAGTCTATTTCTACACCGACCTCCAAATTCAATTCCGATCGATCCCCTAAGTCACAAATCACCTCCCGAAACTAACCAAATCATCAGAATCTGATTCCGAGCCCTCTAACCAAATAGTCAACTCCAGGTTGACTTTCCCTATTCAAGTTTCCTTCAAAAAGGCTATATGCCTCATTTTCAATCCAATTCACTCCTAACTCACCCGATAGACTCTAACACCGATATAAAAGCATAAAACATGAAATTACAACATAACGGGGTGGTAATTCCCGTGACGACGGGCCAGGTCGTCACACACAGGTGCACTAAACTCCAATATATTATGCTGGGTCGGTCTTTGTTGCAGTAAAATAGTGGCTATTTTTCATTAACTTGGCAAACAAGTTCACAAACTGGCTATACCGTGCTATTTTTACTCTTTTGGGGAAATACAAGTTCTATACTATTATTGGTCTATTATTTATAAACTAATGATTCTGATAGGGGGTGGAAATTTGAGCCGAAATTCATTCAACCTGTCCTACATGCTCAAGGTTGGCCTGCCCGCCCACTATTAAACTCAACCCATTTTTACCAAGCCCATCTTAGCCCATCTGATCCATGAACAGCTTTGTTAAAATATTTAAAATAGTTTTTTTTGTTTGATTATGTATGACCAACAAAAGAAAAAAATTTATTAATTAAACAATTAATAAAAAAATAACACTTGTTAATTAAATCAGCTCATTTTTTACCGGCCTAAAATCAGCTCCACCCGCCAATTTGACATCCCCTTTTTTTGTACCATGATATGGATTTCAATCATGGGGTTTCGAGAGGATGTAATGTTACTGTATTCCTCCTCATTTATTTACTTAATCCGTTTTTAGTAGCCCAAAATTAGCTACACCCGTTCATTTGATACTCCTAATTTTGAACCATGATAAGGGTTCGAGTGGATATAATGTTATTGTATAATGAAAGAAAGAAAACAGCAACATCGATTCTATGAAAATTAATATTAAAAGATATCATGTGTATTCTGAAGTTACATCTTCAGTAAAATAGCATTTGTCTAAGTCTAACAGACTAGAAACACTTAGATGAGCAAATGATGCATCATATCTAACATGTTGATATGATCAAGACTTTTTATTTGTGGTAGTTTTAACTGGATATCATCACACTTGCAAAAACATAGAACAAGAGAATACCATTTCAACATATATATAGAACTTTTGATAATCTGGCTATTTGAATTCATAGACAGTGAATCCTCCGTCAACGGCTATAATCTGGCCAGTGACATAGGAAGCGCAGGGAAAGCAAAGAGAAGCCACCACAGATGAAACTTCTTCAACTTCTCCTGGACGCCTAAGAGGCGTTCTTGCTATTAACTCATACAAAAATGCTTTATCCTTGAGAACCTATGAATATAAACCCATAAAATTCATCATTGATTTAATAGTATATGCTAATGATAAGTTAGACAATAGTAATTATTTTTTAATGAAAAAGTATTTGCAATCTTCTCGGAATTTTGACATGCACCAAACCCAACTTAAAGGAATTGTTAAATGACCATAAGTTAGGTGTTAGTAGCAACTCCCTGCTTGGAGTAGTGTGAGTACTTCCAACTCAGTGGTAATAAGCATGGGTAAGACAGTGAAGGTAAGAACACCCAATAAAGCACTAAGCAAGGCTATATAACAATATCCTTTACTGAGTACTTTCAACTCAGTGGTAATAAGCATGGGTAAGACAACGAAGGTAAGAACACCTAATAAAGCACTAAGCAAGGCTATACAACAATATCCTTTACCATTATTAACATGATCAGTATCAGAACCAGCAATATCAGCTAAACAGTACAACAAGTATATCTAAATACAATGCAATGCATGAACATGACCGCTATGGCGCGTAGCCCGATCCATTTGGGTACCCGTGCTCACAGTGGGGATTCAGAATCCGAAGGGGCTCCTATATCCCAAGCACAATATCAATGATATGTTGCGGCGCAAAGCCCGATCCACTATTAGTTCAGCTAAAGGCAATGCAAGCCTCACAGGAACAAAAATATCATTTGAAATCTCTTTTATTAATATTAGTATAAAACCGTGTTTTCGGAATACTACAGTTTGAAAAAAAACATTTTAGACAGTGATAGCTCAGAACTGATATCAGAATAACATGCTATGATCATAGAAGCAATGATAACGATCCTCACGGGATCCAAATAACTAGCTCACAGCCCAAAGATGTCCACAACCATCCAAGTAGCAGGGGCGAAGCTACATGCATTCAAGGGTGGTCAACTGACCACCCTTCGCCGAAAAATTATACTTCGTATAAGGTAAAATATTACTTGTTATTGATTAAAAATAGACTTTGAACACCCTTACATAGTCCAATAGAAAATTTTTGAACACCCTTATTGAATTTCCTGGCTTCGCCACTGCCAAGTAGGAGGTTTACCGGCTCAATGATAGCCAACAACACAGTATAATACTACCAAGTTGGACTACATAGTCCCCAATCACAATCGACATTCACAGGAGAGTACGTGTATCACCTCAATACAGCGTCACATAGTGATATACCGGGGTTTCGAACCCGCTGGTCATCACCCACACCCATTACTCACCTCGACTCGACTGGAAGACTAGCCTGCAATACCCTTTCCACAAGAATCGGCCTCCACAGGTGTAGAATCTGATCAAAACCAATAGAAATGCATCAAAATACACTAAAGGAACATAATCCAATCGAAACAACTCGAATTGCACCAAAAATCACGAAGTTGCCAAAACACGACCACCTGGCCCGCTTCTCAAAAAATTACAAAAGATACATTTTCAGAATACTTATCTCGACTCGAGTCCACACATATAAAGTTTATCAGAATCGGACTCCGTTTGCCCATTCAAATCGATGATTTTTAATAACCCAGGCTTAGAGCAAAAACCCTCCATTAATACACCTCCAATCCGTCATTTTCATATGTTAGCTCCATAATTTAATAATATAATAACATAAATTGAGTCCATGACTGCTTACGTGATGAATCCCCTCGATATTCTCCTCAAAATCGCCTAAAACGCATCTTAGTTCAAAGCCCCAAATGTGTTATAATTTCTGAAATTTCGAACCCTTTCTTTTCATTAATCACTGACGAGTTTCGCTTCTGGGATATTTTACTCGCTTAGGCGAGACCGCTTCTGCGGTATATCTGTCGCTTCTGTGACATTTCACTAACCGTCTTCATCGCTTATGCGGCTCAGGTATCGCACCTGCGAGACCGCTTAAGCGGTTTCCTTTCCGCTTTTGCGAAATTTCCCAATCGCTCATTATCCGCTTCTGCGAACAAGGGCTCGCTTATGCTAGCCCGCCCCTGCGACAATACTACCGCTTCTACGGAATTACCATGTCCAACCTCAAACTCGCTTCTGCGAGAAATACCATGCTTCTGTGCAGCCGCTTCTGCAGTCCTCCATCCGCAGAAGCGAAACTCCTGCTGCAATAAACAACAGCTGCTGCAACAACTCAAAATTCAACCGATTAACTCTCTGAAAACACCCCGAGGCCCCTAGGACCTCAACCAAAAATAAGAATCCACTCTAAATTATCTCACAAACTTTTTCCAATCATAAAACACACCCTCAAACACGCGAACCATCAAATTAAGGCTGGTTCAAGCCTAAGATTCAACCAAAACTTTCGAAACCTATATTCTATAAAAAACCCGATCGAACGATGTCTGAATGACCTGAAAATTTGCAGACATATCCAAAATCACCTAAGGAAACTACTGCAACTGTCGGATTTCCATTCCGACTCCCGAATCAAAATCTCACCTATCGATCGGATTTCGCCAAAATTCCAACTTAGCCAATTCAAGCCTATTTCTACACCGGACCTCCAAATTCAATCCCGTTCGCTCCCCTAAGTCACAAATCACCTCCCGAAACTAAGAAAATCATCAGAATTCGATTTCGAGTCCTCTAACCATATAGTAAACTTCAGGTTGACTTTTTAAAATCAAGCTTCACTCTAAAAAGGCTATATGCCTTATTTTCAACGAGAATTAATCTCAATTCACCCAATAGGCTCTAACACAGATATAGAAACATGAAACACATAAATGAAGGGGTAACGGGGTGGTAACTCTCATGACGATGGACCGCGTTGTCACACATAAAAACACATCTTTAAACACAAAAATCATCAAATCAATGAGGATACAAGCCTAAGTTTCAACTATAACTTCCAAAACTAAAATTCAATCAAAAACTCAACCAAACGATGCCCGAATGACTTAAAACTTTGCAGACATATCTAAAATGACCTAACAAAGCTACTGCAACTATAAAAATTCCATTCCGACTCCCAAATCAAAATTTGCAGACATATCTATATTTTTATTAATGTGGTGCTTATACTTTCCTGAGCTGAGTGTCTATTGAAAACAACTTCTCTATCCTCACAAGGTAGGGGTAAGGTCTGCATACACACTACTCTCCCAAGACCACACGGTGTAGGATAAAACTGGTATGTTGTTATTGTACGAGAAAATAACACACATTAATTAAAGCTTGATAATAGTTGGGCGGGGTTAGCTTATGACCCAAATTTTAGCTGATCTTGACCAAGCCCATCTCAGTCCAAGTAACTTTATTCATTGATCCGTCGATTTATTGATTTTTCCTATTTTGACCAACCTAAAATCAGCCTAACCCATTTATTTGACAACCCTAATTCGAACCATGATATGGTTTCCAAGGGGATGTAATGTTATTGTATGTTGAAATAAAGAATTAGGCAAGATGAATTCTATGAAAATTGACAATAAAAGATATAATGCGTGTTCTGAAGTTACATTTTCAGTCCAATAGCGTTTGTCCAACACACTAAAAACACTTCATATCTAATATGGTGATATGATCAAGACTTTTTATTTGTGATGGTTTCAATTGGGTTATCACACGTGACAAAACACTGAACAAGAGAAAATACCATTTCTTCGGCTATTTGAACCCATAGATAGTGAATCCTCCGTCAACAGCTATAACCTGGCCAGTAACATAGGAAGAGCCAGGAAGACAAAGAAAAGCCACGACGGATGAAATTTCTTCAACTTCTCCAGGACGCCGAAGAGGCGTTCTTGCTGTCGGCGTTAAATGGATTGGGCTATGCGCCGCAGCGGTCATGCGCATTGCATTGCATTGTTATCTGTTGAAATATTTGTGTTAATTGTGATGTGCTGTTGTTGCTAGTTCCTATAAGGTATCGGACTATAGTTTAGCTTTACTCTGTGGTATTCTGTGGATTTCATACTTTTAGCTATTAATATATACTTTTTACTCACTAAGTACTTAGTACCCACCCCTACTCCCTACACCTTTGTGTGCAGATTCAGATATACATGAGGGATAGACAAGCACTCCAACTTCTACCAAAGTTATTTCGAGTTGCTGAGGTAGTTGCCGACGTTCGCAGAACCTAGCTTCTCATTCCATTCAGTATCATTATATGTCTCAGACTTGAGTACTTCATTCAGTATTTCCTATTACTATTCGGTTTTGTTTAGAGTCTCTAGACTCGTGACCCCAGATCTTTGTGAGTGTTATTTCGTTGTTGCACTTCTCAGTATATTATTCATATTATTATTATTATTGGAGTATCTGTTGACTCATATATTCTTCTTGAGATGTCCTTTTAGGACTGTTCTTTAACTGTAAAAATAGTTGTTGGTCTGTTTGACCTCGCATTAGTGTTGGGCGCCATCATGACCGGATTTGGGTCATGACAACGGGCTTTCCTCAGAAACCAGGAAGTAATGCATACGAGATAACATATAAATAAGACTATTTTTCACATCACATTGTTGTGGCGTGCCACCTGATCCAGATAACATATTGCGGCAGCGTGCCACCCGATCTAAATGACATACCCATGGTGGTGTGCCACCCGATCCACACATATATACCTCACAAAAGGAAATGCACATCGAGTCAAATTTGCTCATTACAATAATCATATATAGTCCTATGCTCGGCCACATGAAATGCATCTGAAACGTTCCTCAATACCGGAACTGAATCAATGGTAGTAACCTCTGCACTAACATCCGCCACGAAGGCCCAACTAACAAAGCAGTACTTGATAGCCATCCGCCAGTCTTTGGAATACGACTACCCTACTAGAACATAATCCGATGCACTCTGCTACACAATCTGTGGCATTTTGAGACATTGTCCATATCACATTAGTCTAGACACCTGACGTTGGGACAACCAGTCTGCAATCCGATATCGTAGCCCAACTTTAACATATCAAGCAAGGAAAGATCCACTAGGACTCCTAATTTCCAATAAGCGTTAAACGGTGCCGATACACACGATATACAACCACTGCATAGTTGAATCACGAGAACTTCTAGTCTCCAACACATGTATAACACATGAATCACTATGCTTGACCCCTCACTCCGCCGCGCGAATACATACACACATCAAGTACCTATTCATACCACAAAAGATATTCAAAAATTTCCCTATGCCATCAACAACTCAATCATCACAGTCAATTCAATAAGAGAATACCGCAATACCACCAGATATTATCAGTTTACATTATCTTGCACCTTTTGGACATATACCCCAGACAATTACTAGAATAGTAGTACCATTTTCCTTAATCGCCAAAAAGATCGATCCTTAAATTATCTGCAGCTACCCGCGCTACTCAAGAATTTTAATGACTGCCCATTAATATGAACTGATCCAAAACCTTGAACACGCCAATATCAACTTTTCATAATACATCGCATATACAATACCACACTACGATAACATGGGAACTTCTATCTCTCTCATGCGACGCAGACATCAGCGCACTCAACTAGTCAAGAACTTTCATGATCCCATATAGGAGAAAATTATTACATACTCCAAGCTTCGCATACCAATAGGAATTATACTCATTTTCCAACCACGGTAAAACACCTTACGAACTCTTTCTTCCAAATTCTTTTGCACACGCTAAACTGCCAGCACTCAAGAGCTTTGCTGCACAATACCTGAACTCAGTTTACCACACGAGACTCGTACATAAGACCATACAGTCTAAGACCTATAGGCCACTGAATACTCTCTCAGATGTTTCCCAGAAATACCATATTCTATAATACTTTATTTTGAAGAACTTGTTTCGATTAGAGTTTGTTACCATTACCTTCCAATGCGGATAAATAGAATCCCATAATTACATCACATACCACAAGTCTTGATCTCTTCTAACAAATACACAGTCTTTATCCACATACACAATTTTTAAGATACCTGACTGCTACATGCATAATCTTCAACATCGCAAAACCATTCTCGGGAGTCATTCACCCTTATTCAGCTGTAATTAACTTGTCTTATTAAACAGAACCACTCGTGCTTTGTTAGTACTTTAACATTGTAAAACATGATTTCATACAAATAAAACAACCATATTTCTTCTCTATGCACTGAGTATTCTTTATCAACAGCAACTAAAAGCATCTTAATATTTCTTCACATCTACGATGCACCATATAACCTTTACCAAAAGTTTCCTTCACACTCGCCATTCTCGGCTGAATTTCCGTGACCAGAACTGATTCGCCAGCTACTTTGAGACAGAACCAAGATAGCACACAACAGTGCAATCAGCTAATCAATATCAACCTCCCTAACTTGGCTCGAAGCTATATATCAAGACACTTTTAACCACTCATATCAGTCTTACTCAAATGATGCCATAATGTTATAGTGAGATTAACTCAAGTCATATACAAGTTTTATGGAGACTCGAATCATCAGAAATTTTAACTCTTATGCAATTATTGCATTCATTCACACACAACAGTTAAGCCCACTCTTTAGGTGACAAAATATTTTCTAAGTCCCAAATTTTTCAAAAATTTCGATAGAGTTTCCTTAGTAATTTGGCCTATCCACCTGCCAGAGAATCACCTAAACCATCATATAACACGTCCATAACTAGACAAGACATCACAATATATATCAACAACATTAATCTCAATACTACACGGATTATATTATCAAAATTGATACACGGACAAGCATTGCACCAGTTCGAATCATAACACATATAAAATACCTTTCAATTACACATAAGAATCAACCCACCTAAGGACACTCCGCAAGAGATAACCCACCTTCTTCGCCTCGATTTAGTATTTTAGTACACCTTCCACCATAACACACATAGCATGGCCAATTTAGTCTTCCTGAGTCTAACTCATACCACCACACATAAGGCACTTTACCTTCCAAAGTAATATCTCATGCTATAAAATACAGAAACACATTTTAAACCGCTTTACACTTTCATGGTAATCCTTTATAACATATCTAGATAGATCTTTGAAATCTCATTCTTTCATTATTAACAATTCAGTACATGTATATAACATCAAATAGTGCAAGTCTACACTCAAGTCAGCCCCTTGGGCTCAGCACTCCTTTTTACAACTCTCACCAGGGTATCTAGTCAACAAGGCAAATAATACAGGTATGCCAGTAATGTATGAGTTCTAAATGTCATGCCACGTAGTTCAAATAGAAACCAATGCATGAATGAAATGCAATGCACATGACGACATGGTGTACAACCCGATCCATTTAGGCGCCCGCGCTCACCGTGAGGGTTTAGACTCCGGAAGGGGTCCTACAGCCTAAGCGCAATATCAATATCACTCCCGCTGCAACGTGCAGCCCGATCTATGCATAGTCATGAATGCATATAAGCCCCTTGGGCCATAGTAGCATAGCAGCTCTCAACTAAAAATGTCATCAAAACCTTATTTAAGCTTTCAAATCTTATAAAAATGCCGAGTTGCAAAATATCATTTTTAAACCTTAGACTGAGATAAAAATATGCATAGTAATGCAAAAACAATGATATCAATCCTTGAAGGATCCAAATACTTGGCACGAAGCCCAAAAAACGACAATCAGTCAATTCATGATAGCAAATATCTTTATTAGGGTGTCAATTCAACTTCAAGTAATTAGGTAGTATTTTTAATAAGCGGGACAGACCAAGTCACAATCCCTAATGGTGCTCTACCCCACACTTGTTATCCGGTTTGCAAGTCATCTTATTACAACACTATAATGTGCAAGTCCGGGGTTTACAAACCCTCAGGACATCATTTACAAGCATTACCCACCTCGATCCGATGAAAACTCTAGCCACGACGCCATTGCTCCTCAAACCAGCCTCCACGCGCATCTAAACTAGTCAAAATTAGTACAAATATATCATAATAGGCTAATGGAACAACACCAATTGAAAACAATCGAATTATAACAAAAATCTCGAAACTAGCAAAAGCCGAGCCCCGAGCCCGCTTCTCGAAAAATTATGAAACTCACATTTTTGGAATCCTCGTCACGCCACGAGTCCGTACATATAAAATTAATCAAAATCGGAGTTCAAATGGACTACCAAATCTTAAATTTACACAGCAAAAACCAAGCCCTAATTTCTTCAATTTTATACACAATTTCAGAGATTTAATGGACGAATCTTCAATAATAACACATAATTAGCTCATAAATCTTACCTTCAATCGAATCCTAGATGAAATCCTCTTTAAATTCCTTGCCAAATCTCCCAAGCTTGCTAAAAAATGGAGGAAAATAAACACTAGTCGCGGATGAAATGACTTAAAACATTCTGCCCAGCTGAATTTCCTTCATCATGTTCGCGGCCTCAGTCACGCGAACACGAAGAGCATTATTTTTTTATCCAAACTTTACCTTACACGAACGTGATACACACAATACGAATGTGAAGCATACTAACACAAACCTAAGCGAACGCGAGCCATATAATGCGAATGCGTAGAGCAATATCTGGTGCCAAGAATCCTTCTATGCGAACGCGTACCATCACATGCGAATGCGATGACCAACCTGAAGAAACTTCGCGAACGCGTCCTTGAACATCGCGAATGCATACCTTCCAAAACCCAGCCATTCGCGAATGCGAGCTTCCCCATGCGAACGCGAAGGCAATTATACCTGCAATAGCTGACTGATTTTTCTGCAAATTTCAAAATTCTAAAATGGTCCGGTTGACCCTCCGAAATCACCACGAGGCACCCGGGACCTCAACCAAAAGCACCAACCTACTCCAAAATATCATACGAACTTGTTCCAATAATAATGTCACGACTCCAAAACTCGGTTGTGATGGCGCCTAGCACATTGCTAGGTCAGCTTGACCAACCATTCATAATACAGAGCTAACAGCTCTCACTTTACCCTTTTTTTGCATATAACAATAACAAGAAATGATATAGAATCTAGCACAACTGTGAAAAAAAAAATATCTCAAAACCAGTATAACACCTCCCACCGAATCATGAGTCATAAGTCATGAGCCTCTATCAGAATACAACTGTAATATTGTATACAACTGTGACTACAAGTGCAGAATAGTTTAAAGAAAAGATAAGATAGACTGGAGTGTCAGGTCCTGCAGACGTTAGCAGCTACCTTGACAATCCGGATGAAGCACTCCGAGCAGTTGGAGAGACAGCCCTGCTGTGATGTACCTGGATCTGCACACAAGGTGCCGAGAGTAGTGTGAGTACTTCCAACTCAGTGGTAATAAGCATAGGTAAGACAACGAAGGTAAGAACACCCAATAAAGCACTAAGCAAGGCTATACAACAATATCGTTTACTAAGTACTTCCAACTCAGTGGTAATAAGCATGGGTAAGACAACGAAGGTAAGAACACCAAATAAAGCACTAAGCAAGGCTATACAACAATATCATTTACCATTATTAACATGATGAGTATCAGAACCAGCAATATCAGCTAAACAGTACAACAAGTATATCTAAATGCAATGCAATGCATGAACATGACCGCTACGGCGCGTAGCCCGATCCATTTGGGTACCCGTGCTCACAGTAGGGGTTAAGACTCCGGAGGGGCTCCTACAGCCCAAGCACAATATCAATGATATGGTGTGGCGCAAAGCCTGATCCACTATCAGTCCAACTAAAGGCAATGCAAGCCTCACAGGCACAAAAATATCATTTGAAATCTCTTTTATCAATATTAGTAGAAAATCGTGTTTTCGTAATACTACAGTTTGAAAAAAAAACATTTTAAACAGTGATAGTTCAGGACTGATATTAGAATAGCATGCTATGATCATAGAAGCAATGATAACGATCCTCACGGGATCCAAATAACTAGTTCACAACCCAAAGATGTCCACAACCATCCAAGTAGGAGGTTTACCAGCTCAATGATAGCTAACAATACAGTATAATACTACCAAGTCGGACTAAGCCATAGTCCCCAATCACAATCGACATTCACAGGAGAGTACGTGTCTCACCTCAATACAGCGTCACATAGTGATATACCGGGGTTTCCAACCCGCTGGTCATCACCCACACCTATTACTCACCTCGACTCGGCTGGAAGACTAGCCTGCAATGCCCTTTCCACGAGAATCGGCCACCATGGGTGCGGAATCTGATAGAAATGCATCAAAATACGCTAAAGGAACATAATCCAATCGAAACAACTCGAATTACACCAAAAACCACGAAGTTGCCAAAACACGACTCTCGGTCCCGCTTCTCAAAAAATTACAAAAGATACATTTTTAGAATCCTTATCTCAACACGAGTCCACACATATAAAGTTTATCAGAATCGGACTCTGTTTGCCCATTCAAATCGATAATTTTCAATAACCTAGGCTTAGAGCAAAAACCCTCCATTAATACACCTCCAATCCGTCATTTTCAGATGTTAACTCCATAATTTAATAATATAATAACATAAATTGAGTCCAAGACTGCTTACCTGATGAATCCCCTCGATATTCCCCTCAAAATCGCCAAAATCACCTCTTAGTTCAAAGCCCCAAATGTGTTATAACTTTTGAAATTTCGAACCCTTTCTTTTCATTAATCACTGACGTGTTTCGCTTCTGCGATATTTTACTCGCTTAGGCGAGACCGCTTCTGCGATATATCTGTCGCTTCTGTGACATTTCACTAACCGTCTTCATCGCTTATGCGGCTCAGGTCTCGCACCTGTGAGACCGCTTAAGCAGTTTCCTTTCCGCTTTTGCGAAATTTCCCAATCGCTCATTATCCGCTTCTGTGAACAAGGGCTCGCTTCTGCGAGCCCGCCCCTGCAACAATACTACCGCTTCTGCAGAATTACCCTGGCCAACCTCAAACTTGCTTCAGTGAGAAATACCACGCTTCTGCGCAGCCGCTTCTGCAGTCCTCCATCCGCAGAAGCGAAACTCCTGCTGCAATAAACAACAGCTGCTGCAACAACTCAAAATTCAACCGATTAACCCTCTGAAAACACCCCGAGGCCCCTGGAACCTCAACCAAAAATACGAATCCACTCTAAATTATCTCACGAACTTTTTCCAATCATAAAACACGCCCTCAAACACACGGACCATCAAATTAAGGCTGGTTCAAGCCTAAGATTCAACCAAAACTTCCGAAACCTATATTCTATCAAAAACCCAATCAAACGATGTCCGAATGACCTGAAAATTTGCAGACATATCCAAAATCACCTAAGGAAACTACTGCAACTATCGAAATTCCATTCCGACTCCCGAATCAAAATCTCACCTATCGATCAGATTTCGCCAAAATTCCAACTTAGCCAATTCAAGCCTATTTCTACACCGGACCTCCAAATTCAATCCCGTTCTAAGTCACAAATCACCTCCCGAAACTAACCAAATCATCAAAATTCGATTTCGAGTCCTCTAACCATATAGTAAACTTCAGGTTGACTTTTCAAAATCAAGCTTCACTCTAAAAGGCTATATGCCTTATTTTCAACCAGAATTAATCTCAATTCACCCAATAGGCTCTAACACGGATATAGAAACATGAAACACATAAATGAAGGGGTAACGGGGTGGTAACTCTCATGATGCCGGACCGGGTCATCACGCATAAAAACACATCTTTAAACACAAAAATCATCAAATCAAGGAGGATACAAGCCTAAGTTTCAACTATAACTTCCGAAACCAACATTCAATCAAAAACTCAACCAAACGATGCCCGAATGACCTGAAAATTTGCAGACATATCTAAAATAACCTAACAAAGCTACTACAACTATAAAAATTCCATTCCGACCCCCGAATCAAAATCTCACCTATCTACCGGATTCCGTCAAAATTCCAACTTCGCCAATTCAAGCCTATTTGTACACTGGACCTCCAAATTCAATTCTGATCGCTCTCCTGAGTCATAAATCATCCCCCGAAGCTATCCGAATCACTGAAATTCACATCCGAGCCTTCTATCCATATAGTCAACTTCCGGTTGACTTTTCTAAAACGAGATTCCTTCTACGAGGCTATGTGCCTTATTTTAACTCAAGACCAATTCAATTACACCCGATCAACTCAAATACCGATATAAAAATATGAAGCATCACAATAATGGAAAACGGAGCGGTAACTCAGGTGACGACGGGTCGGGCCATCGTAGGATTACCTTATTACCTTGTTGTTTTTATTTTGCCTTTATATGGCTTTTTGGTACTGTCCCTTCTTTTCTATATTTTTATTAATGTGGTGCTTATACTTTCCTGAGCTGAGTGTCTATTGAAAACAACTTCTCTATCCTCACAAGGTAGGGGTAAGGTCTGCATACACACTACTCTCCCAAGACCACACATTGTAGGATAAAACTGGTATGTTGTTGTTATTGTATGAGAAAATAACACACATTAATTAAAGCTTGATAATAGTTGGGCGGGGTTAGCTTATGACCCAAATTTTGTGCCGATCTTGACCCAGCCCATCTCAGTCCAAGTAACTTTATTCATTGATCCGTCCATTTATTGATTTTGCCTATTTTGACCAACATAAAATCAGCCTAACCCGTTTATTTGACAACCCTAATTCGAACCATGATACGGTTTTCAAGGGGATGTAATGTTATTGTATGTTCGAAATAAAGAATTAGGCAAGATGAATTCTATGAAAATTGACAATAAAAGATATAATGCGTGTTCTGAAGTTACATTTTCAGTACAATAGCGTTTGTCCAACACACTAAAAACACTTCATATCTAATATGGTGATATGATCAAGACTTTTTATTTGTGATGGTTTCAATTGGGTTATCACACGTGACAAAACACTGAACAAGAGAAAATACCATTTCTTCGGCTATTTGAACCCATAGACAGTGAATCCTCCGTCAACAGCTATAACCTGGCCAGTAACATAGGAAGAGCCAGGAAGACAAAGAAAAGCCACGACGGATGAAATTTCTTCAACTTCTCCAGGACGCCGAAGAGGCATTCTTGCTATTAACTCATCCAAAAATGCTTTATCTTTGAGAACCTGTGAATATAAAGCCATCAATTTAATATTACTCTACTATTAAATTTTGACATGCACCAAACTCAACTTAGAGGAATTGTTAAATTGACAAAAATTAAGTGTCAGTAGCAAATCCCTGGTTGGATGTGGAGTATGACTCTGTGTTAGCATCAAAGTATGTTCTACTCAAGTAGACGTGAATTCAAGATTTAGTTTTAGTGGGGTTAAACAAGTGTGAAGCTATATGTAGACATTGATTTAATGTATGTACAATGAATTCCATGAGATCTTATGTACAAAGACTCATACATTCAGACACAGAAGCAACAAGAGGAGAATATTACATCTTTCACGAGTGGTGTCTTTGTGTACCATGGCGCAACGGCATTAACCCGAATACCATCTTCTCCCCATTCACAAGCCAAATTTCGTGTAAGTTGAATCATTGCAGCTGCCATGAGTTAATAAATGGTAGTAAGAAAGAGCTAGTCTTTTAGCACATCACTTCCCCATATTCAATATGAATGCAGGGTAAAAACATGCATAAGAAGAAAATTTACTCGCACCCTGTGTTTATACCAAATGAAAACACGTGTGTTTCCATATATAGACGGATGATGAGTACAGTACCTTTTGTTGCTCCATAAATAGAAGTACCGGACACGTGGACAAGACCAGCAACAGAGGCCGTGAAAACAATACTTCCAGCTCCAGATGATTTCAGAAGAGGATGAGCAAGTTGAGAGAGATGGAATGAAGATTCTAAATTGGTAGCCATATGAGGGAATAATCTTCGGCAGTATATTCGATAGAGGGCTTCCAAATGTTTGTTCCAACATTGTTTATCTACGGTAAAAGATATGGTAACAACTTAAACAACAACAACAGCAACAACAACAACAACCCAGTATATTCCCACAAGGTGGGATCTGGGGAGGGTAATATGTAGACGGGACTTACCTCTACCCCAGAGGGCAGAGAGGCTGTTTCCAATCGACCCTCGGCAATTGGAAACTAAATAGTTCTATACTGTGTGAAAACTGAATGTTACATTTAGCAACCAGCATAATCTAAAGCAACCGCAAAAATTTCCAGCATTAGATCTCTTAATTTCACTCCTCCAAGAAATTAATCCAAGCAGCTCTTTATGAATCTCTGTATGAATGCAACAATTACTACATCTCATTCTAAGCAAATTAGGCCTATTGGCTTAATGAATTAGAGGTAAATCCAGGATTTTGAACAGGTTCAAATTTGAAATTTTATCACCATGTCAAGTAATATACTCCTACTAGGTTAGACTTATTTAGTGTGGTTCGGACGAATCACATGGATTATTCACTAGATCCGCGTCTGATATGAATTAGTGCGAGGTATTCATGCCACATGTATATTTATATGTGGAAATAACATACTAGATCTGAATTCATGATTTTAAAACTACAATTAATTAAACTTAAAAGTCAAACCTATCAAGTTTAAATCTTAGATTAACCTTAGCTCACAGACCATGTCAACGTTAGTCAAGATTGTAAAAATGTGTGTGGGGGACAACTAATAATAAGAAGATGGAATCATATATAGTTCTTGCACTGGTTCATTTAACTCCGTTTCTGTCTTCGAACATGTATACACTTTCGCACCAAGTCCTACTAGCTCCTCTACATTTTTGAATTCTGTAAATAAATGCACATTTGAGTTCGACTGAATCAATAACTGAACTTCTACGCCGCCTTACCCTGTTTTAAAATCTATCTATAATTAAAAGCAGAAGATAAAAGCCCGTCATGAACCCAAATGGCATAATCCTAATATCACTTGTCACTTCAAGACAGTGCTCCAAATTAATAGGAAGTAGAATTATGAACAAGATCAACCGAGCAATATGACGAAGAATAAGAACCAGACAATCCAGAAGTGCGACGGCCGAGACTAAACTCAGATCCAAGGCCATAATCTCTCCCTTATGCACGCCACATGCTGCCTTAATCCATATGTCCATGATCTCCTCTTGGGTTGGTTGGATTGGCCTACCCTGATCATCAACCGGTTGACATTGCATGAACTCCTCCAAGATTCGTTTGAAATTATCCTGTAAAAAAATTACAACTATTATATCCTTTTTGTTAATCATCACTGGAGCTGAGAAAACAAAAGTCTAAAGCAGAAGAAACACCTATTTGCAGGGTACAGGTACATCAGGTTGTTTTCAAGACACATTTCCAGTTCTTAAGTAAACGTGTTTTCAAGATAAGACACATTTACAGTTACATCAGGCTGTTTTCCTTCTTGGTAGACTTTTGTGAAGTACAGCCCATTGGTGTATTTAGGCAGCTATGGTGTTAATGTTACTAACGTACTAATTAGTATCTGTTTAGAAGTATTAATTAATACAGCCCCTCTTCCAGCTAAAGTCTTGAATTTGGGGATATTATTCAGCAGCATATCATGCATCCATCTTAAACATATTTTTTTGACAGTTTTGTCAAAGGCTCACTTAAGGCGCAATTACGCCCTCAAGTTACGTGCAAAACTGGTTGAGCACTTGACCTCGCTTGGTTTGCACTTAAATGCAGTGAGTAAGGCGCCTCATTACTAAATACTGTAGGCCTTCACCAAATTCATCTGTACATACAATATTTGCTCCACATGAATTTCTCATTTTCATTCTACACTATCATAAAAGACATGGCAAGACCACACGTCGATTTCAAGCTTATATATGGGAAGCTCTAACTAGTCAACATTGACTAATGGTCCTGGTGAAGTTAAAGATTTGAGCAAAAAGGAGAAATGGGACAATCAGTGCTTAAAATAACAGCTCCAAAGAACATTCCAAGAATAGGGAGAGACAGAATAAACTTTATACAAAACTAAATTGCTATGCGTCTAGTTCAACAAAGAAGACAAACATTCTCTGCAAACATAAGGAATTAATATTATCAAATTATTTCCCCAAATGCAGCGCAACCACTCCTTATTAGCTCAAACCACTTTGCTTGTAATCCCAACCGTTGTTCCATCTTATTCAATTAATGGGATTCAACAGTAAAAATCATAATATATGCATTAGGACAAAGTAGAGACCACATAATAATTGAGCTAAACAATAGATAGAAAGGTCCCTCAAATATGGAAATTCAGTTGCCAAAATAGTTGACGATAGGGACACCAAAATAAAGATCATTAATCTTACATTGGTTGTCTCAGCACGCGGCTCGATCCAAGTCGTTTTTGTTCCATCTTTCAACTTCTTCATATGGGTTTCCTCAAATACCTCATCATGAGTAACTGGTCTTCCTTTAGCATTTTCCTGAAAAAATAAAAAATATGTTAAAAAAGGAAACTAAATTAGTTATAATCCAAACCAACTTTAGCAACCTTATCATGTAACATCTACTGCTAACTGTCTTATTGCAGGTTATGATCTTAAGGTATCAATGATACTACCTTAATATGAACAAGCGCCTCTGATGCATAACCTACTGCAGTATTACCATTGGAATACACACTTCAAACAGACTGTCAAAGGCAGAATTTCCTATTTTTCATTAACTTTGTTTAAAGTTCTACAGGACCACATATGATGCTCCTTTTCCACAAGAACCAATACTACAAGAAAAATCATAGTCACAACTAATGAAGCTATTAGATACAAAGCCAAATCTGTGCTTTCCTACTTGTGGAAATTGTTGTACTACTACTCAATGGTATTAGCATGGTATCGTGTCAATCTGAGAGTGATTCAGCAGTTTTTAGTAGAGGTATTTGGACACAGATAAGGCAGGAACTTATACAGGTTTGCATTGGATATAGGAAGAACTGGCAACTTGGACTCTAATCTACTCGTGGTTTCAAGCTGTCACACTTTCAGGGGAAGACAAGTCACCAGGCAAGCATAGATCAAGATATGATCAATTGCTGGCCATCTGCAGATAGAACAATGGACAACTGCAGGCAGTCATCAACATCAGCACTTAAATGCAACCAACAGCTGGAGCAATAACAGCTACATTCACAGTCAAAGTTCATCAATAATGTAAGTTCTCTGGCAGGATCAGGAACAGTAGCTCATCACCCACCTACACTCACAGTCAAAGGTGTATTTACAATTTCTTTGGCGGGATCAGGAGCAGCAACTTATCACCATTCAAGCCCAATCTAAATTGCAATAAATGGAATCAACAGGAGAAGGCAATAGAGCTTCAAGCCAACAGTTATACTCCACACTGCCCACATGAGTACTTATACTTTGAATACAAGAAGCAAAACTTTTCTTCGATGATAATAAAAACATAATCAAGAAAAATATAATAAAAACATTACCAATCTTCTTCGATGAGCCGAAACACTAATTGAGCTGCCCGTGTGCACCGAGCCACCCTTGTTGGACAAACGGGCTGCCTTTCCTTGTTCGCTCTTCTTCTTAAATTCCGGAGAATTCCAATACTCAAGAAGTTTAACCCACAAATCATCAAGAATCCAACTTGGCCTCGTATTACTTTCTCGAGCAGTCCGCAGCAGATCAGGTAACCTATCAGAACATTTCTTAAAGAAAACGGCCCGTACCTCAGCCTCAGAATCACGTGACCATGCACACTTCAACTGTAAATAAAACATGTTAGAATGAATAAAAAGAGTTTAAAACTAAAGTAAAATATTACTTCTACCCTAAATTCAGCAAACATTCTGTCTCTAATGTTAGTTGGAACTTCTTACCAGAACCTATATGGTGCGTGATACAACGAACACATCGATTCAACCACGGCTTTCGTAGCCTAAGGAGGATAAAAGCTGCATTGAATTTAAATAAGTTAGAAACTATATTTACAAATTAATTAGGGATTAAAAAGATGAATATTTACCATGCTCCGTCGGACACAATAATCAACCTCCGAAGATCACCATATTTTACAATATTTGGAGGATCCTGACTTCGTGTAGAAGTTTGTCCAAAAGGGTGTGTAGTTGTATCACTATAGGTGTATTGGAATGTCGAATTATTATTGACTCCAATATGTGGCCTAGAAATGCTGGGAGATGAAGACGGAGTGGATTCAGATAAAGGCAGTGGCTAGCAGGCTGACTAAATGATGAAAACATGCCAGAGGAAGATGATGAGGGTATGCCATGAGAAAGTGGAGTGGATACAGACGAAAGCATGGAAGAATACCTAGCAGGATGACTAAATGATGAGGGCATTCCAGTAGAAGAAGATGAATGAATGACCGGAGAAGATGATGAGGGTATGCCATGCGAAAGTGGAGTGGATCTAGACGAAGGCATGGAAGAATACCTAGCAGATGACTAAATGATGAGGGCATTCCAGTAGAAGATGATGAGGGTATGCTATGCGAAAGTGGAGTGGATTTTGATGAAGGAATGGAAGAGTACCTAGCCTAGCAGGCTGACTAAATAATGAGGGCATGCTAGAGGAAGATGATTGAATGAATGGTTAGGGAAAATGAAGGAATAACCGGAGAAGATGATGATGACATGACCGGGTAAGTTGATAATGAGGGTACACCAGGCCTAAGTCCAGGTATCTGCTGGGAAGATGTAGGATTAAAGAAGGGGGTGGATGAGGGAGCCTTATACCCTAGGTGAGGTATAGAGTATAAGGGAGGTGGAAATGATAACGGGTATGTAGGTTGAGGCACATGTGAACTAGGAGGTGTGTGTGGGGGAGAGGTAGTGATACCTAAGTTACTAGAAGCTTTTGTTTTCTTTCTTTTTTTAACATTCTCCGGTGCATTACCCTCTGGACGATCTTTACCTCGAGGAGCCATCTAATCAATATAAGCATAAAAAAAATATACTAATATATTTAGCAAAAAATTTAAATGCATAACATACAAGTTAGTAAAAAGAACAAACATGTCAATCCTAATCGCTTAGTTCATGTTCATCATAAATTTCATCCTCCTCGCTTGTTTCATTTTCATCATCATATTCGTCCTCCTCAGTTAGTTCATTTTCATCAGCGGAATCTTCCTCTTCATTAGCCATAGATGTTCCAACCTCATGTTGAACTGAAGGATCAACTTCTTCGTACATGCCATCAATATGCAGTTCATCTGCTAATTCATCATCCACAATTAGTTGAACACTTGATATATCATTCTGGTATGCTATATCTAATGCATCCTCAACTTCTATTCTACCAACCGGCTTAGTATTTATAACCACCCTCCATTCAGTATTATTTTTACACGACGACAGATAAGGAGCGTAATACACTTGCTTCACATTTTGTGCAATGATAAATGGATCATATCTTGCATACTTCCTCGTGTGATTAACTTCAACTATTTTGTAGTGTTGGTGTACCTTTGTACCTTTATTTGGTGTTGGATCAAACCACTTGCATCGAAAAAGTACCAGCCTTTTGTTCGGCCAACCAACACTCTATTTCTAAAATCTCCTAGAGTACATAATAATCAATATCTCCATCTTGTTCACCATCACCACCTTTCACCCAGACTCCGCTATTAACGGTTTTTTTATTCTTTGACCATTCTTCCATGTGAAACTTGTACCCATTGACAAAGTACTTGGATATAGTTTTGACTTGAGGTTTAAGTCCCCAAGCTATATCAAGTAAAAATGGATCACTTATACCATTGTCTAGATTATGAACCTATATAGAGTTAAAGAAAATTGACAAGTTACAAAATATAACTTCTGCAATAATGAGAATCTGGTAATATACTAGTTAACACTTACATAATCTCTAAACCGCTCTGAAAACCTTGGATAAACAACATCTTGGCCAAAGACGCTCACAAAATAATTGTCCGACATATTTATAAAGTTTAATAGTTAAAATACGGATAGATCATGCAAGCAGGTCAAAAATATATTTTCAAACCTACTTGTAAAATTGTTGAACTTCTGGACAATTGAGCAATACATGTATTGTAGCAGACTTTTTCTCTATCATAGTCCAATTTCTTTTTTGATATTTCTTAAAACTTCTACCGGGTTGATTGAATATGGATATAGGCGGTGCCGAAGGATCATTGTCACTTTCATCATGTTGATTTGGCCTATTTCTCAAACATGGCACGTGATGCTCAAAATAATATGAACAGAAATGAGAAGTTTCTTTTACTAGATATGCTTCACATATTGATCCCTCAATCTTGGATTTTTGTTTCACCGTCCGTTTACATTTTCCAATAATCCTACATAGCATAATTTCATATGGGAAGAAGTGCAATAAAAAAACATAAAAAAGGAAAATAATTAATGGTTATTACCTCTCAAATGGATACATCCATCTACATTGAACAGACCCTCCAAGTCGTGCCTCTCTTACAAGTTGAATTGGGAGATGTTCCATTACATTGAAAAACCCACATGAAATTTTTTTTGCAAGTTTGTTTATGATTAAATAGATGTTACTTTCCATGAAAACTAGATTTTCCTCCCTCAATGTATTGGAACATAGGTCATTGAAAAATAAGATTATCTCTGTGATGGATTTCCATATTCTCTCAGGCAATGAGCTAAATGCAATAGGAAGTAATGATTCCCTGAAAATGTGACAATCATGGCTTTTCATATACATAAACTTTCCTTCTTTCATGTCAACACAATTGGATAAGTTTGAAGCATACCCATCAGGCATTCTCAAATTTCGAACCCAATCACAAATCTTTCTTTTGTCATCCATTTTGAATGAATAACTGGCCTTAGGCTTCACCATCCTATTATTTTCTTGCCGTAGTTCTAATTCTCTTCGCCTACAGTATTCATGTAAGTCCATCATGGCCTTCAAATTATCTTTTGTCATGTTCTTGTCATCCATTACAGTATGAAATAGATTATCAAAGAAGTTCTTTTCAATATGCATGACATCCAACTTATGTCGAAGAAGATTATGCTTCCAATAAGGTAACTCCCAAAATATGCTCTGTTTAGTCCAATTATGTTCAACACCATAACCAGGTAAATTAAGAAATGGAGACTCTGTTACCTTCGGAAAATTCTTAACCCTCTCCCAAATTTGCTCCCCCGACAAGATTGTTGGTGGCTCATCATAATCAGTTTGATTTTTCATAAATGCGCTAGTATTTCTCCTGAACTTATGATCCATTGGCAAAAACCGACGGTGACAGTCAAACCATGTAGTTTTACCTCCATGTTTCAAAGTAAATGCTTTTGTATCTTCCATACCGCAAGGACAAGCTAACTTTCCAGCAGTCGACCATCTAGATAACATTCCATATGCCGGAAAGTCATTAATAGTTCACATTAAAGCAGCACGCAATTTAAAATTTTGTTTAGTTGATATGTCGTATGTTTCAACACCTTCATGCCATAATAACTTTAGTTCATCGATCAAAGGTTGCAAATATACATCAATCAAAATTTTTGGATTACTTGGACCCGGAACTATGCCACTTAGGGACAAATATGGACTTGTCATACACATCTCTGGAGCAGCAGAGACAGAAAAAGGAGTGAATCCATCTGCACACAAACCCAACCTAACATTTTTTGGTTCATTAGCGAAGTCAGGATACATCCTCTCAATATTCTTCCACGCTTCTCCATCTGAAGGATGACACAAAATACCAGGCGCCCTTTTATTTTCATGGTGCCATCTCATATGAGGAGCGGAATTCATTGATGCATACAATCTCTTTAACCTAGGTATAATAGGTAAATAATGCATCCTCTTGATTGGAACTTTCTTTGCTTTGGCATTTGTAACTTTATTAAAATGAGATAATCCACAATATTTGCACGCTTCTAGAGCCACATCATCTTTATAATATAACATACAGCCTTTTTCACAACTATAAATTTTTGTTGAGGAAAGTCCTAACTTGGAAACTAACTTCTTAGCCTTATAGTAATCATTGGGTAAGTTAATGTTTGGACTAACTTCACGCATAAGCCCAATTATAGCATTCATGGCCGCTTGAGAAATATTCCAATCTGATTTGATAGTTAGTAATCTAACCGCAACTGACAACTCCGAATGTATTGAGTCTTTATAGAGTGGACGACTAGCCGCCTCTAATAATTCATAGAAGTGCTTTGCCTCGTCATTGGGAGACTCGTCAACATTTTGATGGGATTGAACTCCTGGGTGTATCCCAAAAGCATTCGACACCATTTCATGCATTTGGGAACTATCATAATTTTTCTCAAAGAATGTACTACTCTCATAACCAGTATGATTCTGAAAGTCAACGTCAGTTGAATTACTGTAGTTCTCTCCATGAACGGTCCACACATAATAATTTTCTCTAAACCCCCTACTATAAAGATGAACTTTAACATCCTGCGGTATAACTTTATACATTTGCACTTATCACAAGGACATCTAATTGTCCCTTCATTATGGAATTCAGGAAGTGTTTTTGCATAAGCAATAAATCCTTTAACACCTTCTACAAATTCTTCCTTCAACCCCCCACGATTAGAATGATTTCTATCATACATCCATCTACGATCTCGTTCCATCTATTACACAATACAAGATAAAATAATTAAATAAATAAATAAATAATTTATTTTATTCACTCAGTGAAAAATCATGAAATAGTGTTTCATAAACTATTCCTTATACATAAAAATTGATAAATATGACTACTTTGGATTTGACCATCATATACTGATCATGTATATTATTTATTTATATTTTAGTTGATTAATAGTCCTTGTTAAAAGAAAAATACACAAGTCGAAAGATCAAAGGTGCTATACATTCACAAAGATGATGTTCCTTATAAGAAAGTGGGAAGAATGAGAAATATATATCGACATAGTGGTATTATGTACTTTGACGATAGCTTGAATTCTGGTAATAAAAGATTAATATCATTTCGACTAGAACTTTTGTACCAATCTGGTAATAAAAGATTAATATCATTTAAACCTTGGTAAACATTTGTGTTTCCTCTCTCCAGTTGAGAATTGATTCTTGTGTCTTTATGCATGCATCTTGTTTGTTTTATTGAAATTAACTATGTTTTATCTGTGTTTCTACATTCAATTATGGTTTTATCTGTACCAAACATGTTGCTACTGTTGGTCCTGCATTTAGTTAATTAACATTGTGGAACATGATGAAGTAACTTCATTGTGAGCTCATCATATTGTTAAGTAGTCCAATCAATTATCAAGAACCATAATGTATGAACATTGACCATTACTAAGAAAATTCAAGTTGTTTGTTTCTTATGTCACTAGAAATACAAATGTCATGATCTAATTTTCCTCACATTGCACTTCTTCGCCCCAACTTGTTTGGGACTGAGGCATAGCTGTTATTACACTTCTTGACTGAATTCATTGAATATCCACATCTACTTTGTCTTAAAATAGTGTAACTAAGTCAATCCCATTCTGTTTTGCAAATTTCCAAGCATCTTCTTCATCTTTGCGATATATGATTAAGCACCTTTAACTTTTTAATTAGCAAAAATATGTGTTTTCGATCCTTATATATGGGAAAGATGTTACATATAAACTATGTTTAGAACCTAATTCTCCTCAAAATAAACCAAAGATCGTAGCGATGAACTTTGAACAACAGGAACATGAAAGAATCCAAATATCGGGAGGGATGAAAAGAAATAAACTTTGACTCGACTTACAGCCGGTAAAGCGAGAATTGAAGAGCAGCAACTTTAATGAATCGTCCTAAGTATTCCTAAAATTAGCCAGAAATTCTAAGTCTTCATGGGAATGCTTCGTCCATTGATCCGACAAAGATAGCGATAGTAATCTGAAAATACTAATTAAAATCAGCAATTACGAGAGTAATGCAACATTCACGTCAAGAAGGATAAAAAAATCAAATCAAATAAAATATGATAGCAAGTGCTCAATTAGCCAAAAATTCTAAATCTTTACCTATTCCATGACCCCCTTGGACTTGGACAGATTATGAGACCCCCATGACAAATCATATTCACTTCATTAAAGACAAACATGAATAATTATTACTCCACCAAATCCTCACCCATCACTTAATTCTCACACACACAAGACAAATATCAAAACCCCATATACTCTAATAACAAAGATATGTTTCATAAACAAAAAAATAAAGACTTACAGTATAGCATACTTTTTCAATAATATTAGATGTCATGCTAAATATAAAAATAATTACTCAAATTATAATATGTTAACCGAGAACATACTACTCACCTATTTGCAGATAGGAGATATGAAGTACATCACTCCGAATGATGGTCGAAAACCTTGCCCCAACTGGCAGTTACATCAATGCTGGATCCTGAAAAGTGTAAGCCCCCTTCTAGGTGGGTTGAAACACTATAAAATTAAGAGAACACCATTAATTTTTAAACTTGGGGTTTGAAATAGTATAAAATCCCTAAAATTCGACATTTTTGGGGAAATCAAAACCAAAAAAAAGAAGATCGATTGGGTGTGTGTGTGAGTGAGAGAGAGACATACCTCAGAATGGAGTGAAAACTCTCTGTGCGTGGAGTGAGAGATACAACAGAGGGGGAAAACAGCACTAAAGTCTAAAACCTTATGTGAATGAATAGATTAAGAGAAAAATGATAAACATTAATAATAATAAGTTTCCCACTACTTCCGTGGGAATTTTTTTTTTCTAATTATAAAATAAATTAAAAATGCAAAAAAATCCGTACACACAAAGTCAGTGGGAATATTTAAGAACTTTATTTTGTTTATTATTTAAGTTCCCACTATTTTCTTTGGGAACTTTTTTAGTTTTATATAATTAATTGGTTTTATGAATTTTCACACTAAATTAGAGGGAACTAAAAGGCGCGCATTTTTCCGCCAAAAGTTTCCCACGAATAGTCCATGGGAAATGTTTGCATTTTCCCATTGCATTTCGGTGGGAATTGCCACTGATAATTTTTTCATGGGAAAATGCTATGTTTCTAGTAGTGATCGATTTGTATATATGCTTATCGTTATCGTTTCAATAAGGTTTCGGTTTTTTTGATTTCATTTATCGATGAACCGATAACGAATAATCGATTCAATTTATCGATAAACCGATTCGAATGCACACCCCTAATTGGAACCCACCAACCGTGAAGCCTCCATCAACGACTATAACCTATCCAGTGATATAACAGTCGCTCAACTGTTATATTTGGATTAATCATCTGATTTTAGAACATTGGAATCTATGTTTTTCTTTTATCTTTCGACTGCTTTTGTTTAATTTTTAAGATAATATTGAACGTCGATTTAAATGTGTTCTTCGATCACATCATATGAAATTCACCTAGATCTTCGACATATTTATTCAATATTTTGGGGATTTAGATTTGTGTCACATTGAATGTACACCGAATTTAGGAAGATAAAATTATTAAAGAACATGCCTAAAGTGACTAACGTGTTATTAATTTTGCGGGAGGCCATGAAAACTCACTAAATGGCGCGTCCCGAGTTCTAAATATTTTTATGGCGGTAATTAAAGAAAGTCATGTAATTTATGAATTCTGTCTGGCTAGACGCACCTCATTGTATTTTAAACTCCATCTTAAAGGAACTACGATTTTCTATTAAATATTGTCTCTAGAAGGCCTAATTAATTAGCATGGTTAATAAGCTACTATTAAAAGTATTCAAACGAACTCGAGTTTCAAGAACAAGTTCAAACTCAAACAAAAAGATCTCTGTTATTGAAGACCCCTTTTATTTGAGGTTGCTACTTATCTCGAAAGGCCCAAATTTGCATTATATCAACTATTTCAAATATGAATTAAGCCTTCAACACCTTGGGTCTCAGACCAGTCCAAAATGAGGAGATTTAGTAAGATTTTTGAAGGAACTACCCGGTTGTGGGCCTATACACAGGCCCAAATCGAAAGTAGCTTGTGTACTGGTACTCATTGATTTAAATCACTCGGGCTTTGGATTATCGCATTAGGCCTAGACCTCAGCCTTTAAAAGATGTATGGCCTTAGCTCTTGTAGGAGCCCAAACTGATGTTAATTCGTAGGCATGTTTAACAGTTTTTGGCAAACAAATACACAATTCATTTAAATTAAACCCTAACTCTTAAGCATTTAATTATTCAATTTATTCACTTTCTACGATCTGTTGGTACACTGATAACTACGTAATTGATCTGAAGTTTGACAGCCTTTTAATTGCAAATAATACCCTTTTAAATGAACCTAATCAGGCGTGGAAACATTAACAACTACTGTGACACTACTTTTTACATTGTTTACTTTTGAGTTATTGACTCAATGAACCTTCCAACTAACGTATAATATAGCATGAATCTAAAATTTCCTACTGTTATAATTCAGCAATACAGTATGACCTGGAATTTGAATTCAGAAGGCACCTGTGAACGAGTTAAGAACTATCAACAATTTCTACAAAGAATGTTGTTTCTGTACTAAATTGATATGTACTAAATTGACATCATTTTGCAGGATATTCCTATAGTTCTAAAAGAATCCAGCAGTCCAAATTAGTACAAAGTCAACAGTCATCTAAATAACACTATTGAGCTGGCATCTAGTCTAATGATAATATGAAATTCATACAACAGAACATGTATTGATTCATTTTCATCCTTTGATTCAATCACACATGCTGATCTACACTATACATATCATTTTAGGCTAATGTAATACATGGAAATTAAGAAAATTAAAAGGAAAAAGGCCAGTGACTTGCAGCAGCAGCACATCTAAGAAGCAAGGTACCAGTAATAACAAACACACAACCCCAAACTTAATGAAAGGAATCCAAGAGGTTGTTTCTCAATAACCCAATGACACAATAATTTCAATACTTAGACCCAAAATTTCTAGAGGAAAACCAATTTCAATTCACTTTAAAGCTCCAAGTGAGTTACAAGTTATTGTTTTTTCAAAATTGAAAATGATCAAAAGATAATCACTGAAAGAGTTTAATGAAACAGTAGGGTTTCAATCAGTGTATCAATGAATTCCAGTGCTCTCTGTATATTTCTGTCTCTCTTGATCTCTCCCTATCAAAGTCTGTCTCGTCCCCCTTTCCTTAAGGTCTGTCCTGTTTTCTTATATTATACCTCAAACCTTATACTTTCCAGCCTTTTTTTCCCTTTACACTTGTACCTCTAAAATTTTTATTATTACCCCCATGTTGTCTACTTTTCAGGTATTAAAAGGCATTTAACAGGGTGTCAATCCATTAGTAATCCCCTTTTTATAATTTAATTGACCCCGCTGCCTTAGTGCCTTTTAATTTAATCAGTTAGTCCACAACTTAATTGTTAGCAGCCTCTATTCCATTACTGAATGTTCGCTTTGGCTAGACTATCTAAACTACCCCCTATGATTAGAACCTCATAAAATTCTAAACACTTACAGAATAAACAAACAATTCCTTGATACGCAATTGCTAAGAAATAAGAATCAATTTCTGAAACCTAAAGGCTTAGCACTGAAACATTATCATAAATAACCCTTCATATGAACAGCTATGGACATTAGCAAGAAACTAACAATGAAGAACCTATTTGAATCATCAAAACAGTTACACCAGCTAATTAAAAGGAAATCAAACAATACTAGGCATGCTGGTTTTAATTTCATTGAACCCGGTGACCTTAGGGCCAATTCAAATACCAATCTTAAAACAAAATCTAGTTAATAATTCAAAAAACCAAACAGAATGGATAAAATAAAAAGATAATCAGAGCATAACCTAATTCAGAACCTAGACTAATCAAGAAAAAAAAAAGAAAAAAAAAAGTGAAGCAGGTACTAAAATGAACATAAAAACTCAAGGAAACTAACCATTTGGACTTGAAACTGCTATATGACCTTCTCAATTACACCGCAAGATGATGTCACTCTGTTCTTTGTCAAGAACATGCAAAGGACATCATTTTGAGATGTACTTGGCCCCTCTAAAACTTCATGAGATCGAGTCCTTGACCCTGCCTGCGTAGTTTCCATTTTAGGCTCTTAGGGCTCAAACCTTTTATTCGATATTCAATCGTTCCAGAGATATTTGAAGGAAGATGATATGGGATTTGGGGTGAGGGTGAGACGGGGGTTCGAGGATATTAATTTGGTGATGATCGGAGCCGGCTAGGGTTCAAGGGTCCGAAGTTCGATATGAAATTCGCTTTTGAGGACGATTCAAAGGAAATTAGTTGCATATTAGGAAAAAGGGAAGTATGAGGGGCCCGGGGTGTAATTTTTGGATTGGTTGGGGCCGGCACCGCCACCGGGAGGCGGCAGGGAAGGGCAGCGGCTGGTCTAGGGTTTAGGGGTTGAGGGAGATGATGAATAGAGTGAATGAGGGGTAGAGGTCAGATGACCTTGGGTATATTAAACCCAATTATTGATTCTGGACCGTTCGATCTCATGAGATTGATGATCCAGATCAATATAGGGGGATGAACATTGTCGTTTTATTTAGCATGGGGTTGGGTCAGTTTGGGTATAAGCCCGGTCGGGCAACGAGTGAAGCTTTTTGACCATTGGATCGAATTGATCCAACGGCTTGGATCAATTGACATCGAACTACGTCGTTTGATTAGTCATGGAGATGGACCGGGTAAAGGATGTTGCTGGGCTGGCTCGGACGGGTTTTGTTTGGGCATGGGTGGGTTGTTTTGGGATTGGCCCACATCAATTTTCCTCTTCTATTTTTTTTTTCTTTTGTTTTGTTTTTCTTCTTAATTTATTTTTCCAAATTTAAAACCAAAGTCTTAAATTAAATTATAAACCCCAATAAACTTAAATAATACTAATTAATTTTTAATAATAATTATCACACATGATAAAATAACAAATTAAAAGAAAACACAAAATTTTGACATTAATTACTAAAATGAAAAAAATACATTATTTTTCTTGATTTTTCTATTTTTCTAAAACAATTAGTTCACCAATTAGTTCTATAATTTCTAATTAAATTTTAAATACAATTGCAATATATTTTTATATTTTTCATTAATTTAACCAACGAACATGCGCACACAAATACGAACAATTACATAAATATCACAAAAATTCACAAAAATTGCACACAAATGAAAGATTGTTTTAATTTTGAATTTTTGGGAGTGATTCGTGTGAAACAAAAATTATATGCTCACAGCAGCCCCTCTTTGCCCGTAAACACGAAGAGTTTTCATACAAAGACAAAGTGAGCGGATACGAGTGATTTTTGCCCGTTTGAAAACTCCGTGTGAAGCATTTTTGAAAGATTTTACCGAACATCTACATCAAAGGTTTCCTACATATCCTTGGCTAAAAAGGAATCATGTCAATTTAGTTTGTGAAATATTGGTAGGTGGGACTAGCATGAAAGTGTGTTTACTACTGCTGCTATTGTTACTTGTTCACCCCCTTATTACACCATGCTAAAAGAAAATAAGAAGCTAGACTAAACTATAGTCTATGAATTACAAAATCCTATCTAGACCTTCAAACTTGCTCTTATGTTTCTTGTAGCCTTGTTGTCTTGTATTCTCTCATAGCAATTCTTTTGTTGCTCCCTTGCACCGACTTCTTGTCTTGAATTGTATTCCTGCGCTCTCCAGGCAGGCTCCTGACTTCAAACTTGAAAGATACGCCTCTGTCCTCCCGGCGGCCTCCCGATTTCAAAACTTTAAAAGGTACGCCTCCGTTCTCCCGTCGCGCTCCCGACTATTTAAAAGGTATGCCTCCATTCTATGGGCGGGCTACCGACTACAAAACTTAAAAAGTAATCCTCCGTTCCCCATTCTCTTGGCAAGCTCCCGACTTCAAAACTTAAAACAAAGGTATGCGTCTGTTCTCCGAGTGGGCTCTCGACTTCAAAAACTTTTAAAAAAAAGGGTACGCCTCCGTTCTCCCGGTGGCTCTCGAGTTCAAAACTTAAAAAGATACGCCTCCTCCGTTCTCCAGGCGGGCTCCAAACTTCAAAACTTACAAAGGTACACCTTCGTTCTCCTGGCGGGCTCCCGACCTCAAAAACATAAAAAAAAGGTACGGCATTCTCCGAGCGGGCTCCCAAGTTCATAAACTTAAAAAAAGGTACGCCTCCGTTCTCCAGGCGGGCTCCCGAGATCAAAAACTTAAAAATAAGGTACACCTCCATTCTCCCGGCGGGATCTCGAGTTCAAAAACTTAAAAAGATACGCCCCCGTTCTCCGGGCGGGCTTCCGACTTCAAAACTTAAAAGGTACGCCTCCGTTCTCCGGGCGGGCTCCCGACTTTAAAAACTTAAAAAAAAAAAAAAAAAAGTACGCCTCCATTTTCTGGGCGGGCTCCCGAGTTCAAAAACATAAAAAGATATGCCTTTCGTTCATCGGATAGACTCCCGTCTTTTAAACTTAAAAAGGTACACCTCCATTCTCCGGAAGGGGTTCCGATATCAAAAACATAAAAAGATACACCTCCATTCTCCGAGCGGGCTCCCGACTTCAAAACTAAAAAGGTACGCCTCCATTCTCCCGGTGGCTCCTGACTTCAAAACATAAAAGGTACACATATGTTCTCCGGGTGGGCTCCCGACTTCAAAACATATAAAAAGGTATACCCCCGTTCTTCGGGCAGGCTCTCGACTTCAAAAACTTAAAAGGTACGCCACCGTTCTTCGGACGGGCTCCCGGCTTCAAAACTTAAAACAAAAAGTACGCCTCCGTTCGTTAAGCGGGACCCGACTTTAAAATATAAACTGTCTTATTTTGTTTCTTGACATTGTCTTTCGTTGCATCTTGAACCATTTTCCCTTGAAACTTGAATTGTCTTCCTTTGAAACTGCATTCCCTTAAAACTTGAGTTGTCTTGCTCTCCCTTGAAACTTGAGTTGTCTTCCCTCGAAACTGCTTTTTCCTTAAAACTTTGGTCTTCCATGTTCTATTTGGTTCCTGCCTTTCTGTATGATGGATTTCTTTGAATCTGTCGAGATTTTCTGCCCATGTTTCAAATAACAAAAAAATCTCGTCAATTTAAAATGTGGTGGTTGGTTGTGATACTCTTGTTGGAGATGGTTTTTTCTTTGCTCCTTTCCATGCGCTGCTTCATTCGACTCCCTTGAACTTTGTTGAGAACTTCCATCCTTCTGACTACTCCTCAGTCACAAACTTCCCAACTAATGTTTTTAGTCTTCTTGTGTGACCCCATATATTTGCCAAGATAGCTGATTTCTACTCGAAGAACTTGCCTATTTATTGACTAACCACTTTATATGTCGTCTGTATTACTGAAATACCTTTTCTCCGTTCAGACCCAATATCTTCTATTTGTTGCATTGCTTATGAACCGGCATCTATCCGACCTTTATGTCTCACATAAATTCCCAAATCACGTCCATCACTCCCCACTCTGTGTATACGTTGTTCTTTCTTGACTTGTCCGCTGGCCGTGGCCTTAAGGTCTGTTGGTCCTTTACTTGACATGGCAACTGATTTCCATTCAAAGACCTTACTATTCCCTTGACTAAGCACTTTCTATATAAACGTTTGTGAGCACGTAATTTTTGCCCCAAGCAAATTATTCCAAAAAAATATATAAAAATGATTTTTGTGTGAAAACTTGTTGATGATTGTGTAGAAATACCAGTGATTATTTTTATTTTTGGAAAATAAAGCAAAGAAAATTAAAACAAAATACATTTTTTTATTAATTAGAAAATTCCAAAAATATAGGAAAATTACTCTTTAATTCTAGAAAAATTAGAAAAAATTAAAAGAAAATACATGGAATAATAAATACAGTAGTAATATGAAAATACAGAAAAAATAATAAATAAGAAATATAATACGAAAATATAAAAAATATACAAGAAATAAAATAAATATAATATAATACAAATGTAATTGGACCATGAATTTGCCAAATTCAACGGCCCAAAATACACAATACATGACACCAGGCCCAAAGACAACACACTAGTCCGCCTATACAAAACCAAAACGACGCTGTTTTTTTAAAAATCCGGACCGTTGATTAACTAATCAAACGACCCAAGAATAGCGGTTGTCTAACAAATAAAACAATATCGTTCTTATGAGACCGTTTGTTTGGTTCATCCAACGGATGAAATTAAAAGCTTCATTATCACACAACGTCGTTTGATGTGAAGTAAATCCTAGCCATTCATTTGATCTAATCCAATGGCTGGCACCTATATATACATTTTCAATATATCAATATACCTGAAGTGTATTCATCTCATTTCACACCCTTACCCTTATAACTCAAACACTAGCCGCCCATGTTCTCCTTATTTCTTCCACTCAAACTCACCGAAACCCTACCGGTGATTTAATCCGGTCGTCTCCACCATCCACCAGTAACACCTATGAACCACCATGAACTTCTTTTTCACCCCATCTACTTATTTTCCTTCATATTAGACTCAAACGTGTCGAATATTGAAAAGTATCTCACCGGAACCCTATTCCGGCGGATACACTTAACCCTAAAACTACCCCCATCAAACCCCTAGCCTCTTACCAAGATCTTTATTACAAAAAGAAGACTCAAAGATTCTATTGAAAGTCCAACAGCCAAAAAAGGGCTTATGGACTCCTGATGCTGGACAAGAACAAGAAACGAAAATGAAAAAAAAAAGAAAAGGAAAAGGAAAACACACGAAAAAAGCTAAGTACCCAAAAAGCCTTAATTTTTCTCTACTGTGTATATTTGTTTCTGATTGTCTTTATTAATTGTGGTTTCTTGCTATCCTGAGTTTGTTGTATGCTTAAAGTTCTCTTTGTTTGTACTTAATCCTGAAATCGGTTATGGATTCACATGCACATGTTCTCTTTTCTGATTAAGGTCATTAGTTAAATCACATGCTTTGTAGCCATTTAGGGTTCTTACTTGATAAATCAAAATTCACGATTTAGTGTTCTGTTAATTGGATTCAACCTATTATCAATTTGTTCCTCGGAATCCTGTTAATTGAGTGTTTAATCGTAATATGGCTATATCTATAAGAATGTCTAATACTGGCTATCATTGCAATGCAATTTTGACTTTTGACTTTTCTGAATTTCTAATTAATTAAAGGGTTAATTGGGTAATTAGTTTTACATTAGGGGTATGTTTGTAAGATTGTCTAAATGTTGGTTATTTCTGCAACTTAGACTTTGTTACTTAGTCTTAATTTGACTATGATTGAAAGACTGTTTAGAAGTGGCTATTTCAGTAATCCAATTTTGACTTTGACCCTTTAAGAGTCTGAATGATTAAAGGTTAGTCGGGTAAATAAAAGTAAAACATAAGGGTTAAAAAGGAAGGGATAAATGTTATTCTTCAATAAAATAAAAGGGGTAGGGGTATAAAGGCAAAGCTGTCTGGTTCTTATGTAATTAATTGAACAATAAAGGGTATCTTATGTATACTAAAAGGGTAAATAAGTAGAAATCAATAGCAAGTGAGGGTAATAAAGATATTTAGAGTAATTGGAATAATGTGGATGCCACTAGAACCTTCTAGTAGGGGTTCTAGTGCCATCACGGTTTAAATGTATGGACTAAACTAAAAAATAAGTTGGAAGAGCAGTGGTGGGAAATATGAATATTAATTTCAAATTTCTGTAACGACCCGACCCATCGTTACGGGAGTTATCGCCTCGTTTTCTTCATTTATTACTTCAATATGCTAATTTATATGTGTTTGGAAAGTTAGAAGGAAATCGGAGGGAAATTAGATAGAAATGAGGCCATAAACCTCTTTATGAGAAGAATAGTTCAGAAAAGTCAACCGAATATCGACCGGTGAGTTAGACAGCTCGGAACGAAATTCTGATAATTCGACTAGTTTCGGGAGATTATTTATTACTTAGGAGGTCTATTAGAACCGAATTTGGAGGTCCGGTGTAGATTTAGGTTTGAATTAGCTAAGGTTGAATTTTGGTGAAATCCGAACGGTAGGTGAGATTTTGATCCGGGGCCCGGAATGAAATTACGAGAGTTGCAGTAGCTCCGTTAAGTGATTTTGGATATGCATGCGAAATTTCAGGTCATTTGGAGGTGTTTAGTTCAAGTTTAGATCAAATGTTAGTTTCGGAAGTTTTAAAGAAACTTAGGCTTGAATCCGAGTGAAAATAGAGATTTTGATGTTTACGATGGTGTTTTTATGTTATGATCAAGTTTGAATAAGCTAATGCGATGTATTTGTGCATTTGGTTGAGGTCCCGAGAGTCTCGGGGTGAATTCAAATGGCCACCTAAGGCAGCTCCAGCTTAGCCAGCTCAGCCGGCTGCACTTATTGCACCAGCCCCAGCTCATGTGGTTCCAGCTATGCCTAATGATGAGTAGCGTCGGTTGGAGAGGTTTGAGAGGCTACAGCCTCCGGCATTCAGTGGTGTTGAGGGCGAGGATGCCCAAGGTTTTCTGGATAAGTGCCAACGTATGCTTCGTATTGCGGGTATTCTGGAGTCCAACAGTGTTGCTTTCACTACCTTCTAGTTTACAGGACCAGCATTTCAGTGGTGGGAGGATTTTGAGACGTGTAGGCCTGCTGGGGCAGCGCCCCTCACTTGGCAGCAGTTCTCCACGGTATTTGTGGAGAAGTATGTACCTCAGTCTTAGAGGGAGGAGCTGCGTCGTCAGTTCGAGTTGTTGAAGCAGGGAAATATGTCGGTAACTCAGTACAAGTTGAGATTTACACAGCTAGCCTGTCATGCCATGTGGATGATTCCGACGGATCGAGAGAGGATCAGGAGATTTATAGATGGTCTCACCTATCCTATCCATATATTGATGACTAGAGAAAGGGCTTCAGTAGTTACCTTTGAGGAGGTGGTTAATGCGGCTCATCAGATTGAGACAGACCGCCACCGAGAGCGTGAGGAGAGAGAGGCTAAGAGGCCTCGTGGTACTGGAAGTTACAGTGGTGCTCTGTCTAGGGGCCAGTCTCAACACAACAGAGGTCGTTCTTTTAGATCTCCACAGTCAGGTCATGCAGAGTCCAGTAGAGCTTCGTCAGACCGTGGTCGGCAGAGTCATCAGGGCAATTAGGGTCAGTAAGGTCGTCAGTAGAGTCATCCTGCATTGAGTACCCTCCCAGCTCAGAGCTCTGCTCCTGCTCCTTCAGCTCATGGTTCATCTGCAGTGAGGGGTCCTCAACAGTCCATTTCTCAAGCTTCAGGCCGTTGCTTTGAGTGTGGTGAGTTTTGCTATATCAGGAGAGAGTGTCCCTAGTTGCTTCGTAAGCGGTCTCAGCAGAGGGACCGGCCCTCGTCTTCTGCTCCTGCTTCTTCAGCACCAGCACAGTCAGCTAGGAGTGGTGGTCAGGTAGCCAGAGGTTGCCCTAGGGGTGAGGGCCGTACTGGCGGAGGCCAGGCTCATTTTTATGCTCTTCCGGATAGGAGAGATGCTAGTGCATCAGATGTAGTCATTACAGGTATTATCTCAGTCTGCCAAAGGGATGCTTCTGTCTTATTTGATCCTAGATCCACCTATTCCTATGCTTCTTCATATTTTGTGCATCATTTGGGTATGACCCATGGTATTCTTGCCTTGCTCGTGCATATGTCTACCAAGGTGGGTGATACCATTATTGTCGATCAGGTATATCGATCATGTCCTATTACTATTGGGGGTATGGAGACCCGAGTTGACTTATTACTATTGGGCATGGTGGATTTCGACGTGATTCTAGGCATGGTTTGGTTATCTCCTTACCATCCGATTCTAGACTGTCATGCCAAGATAGTCACATTAGCTATTCTAGGTAATCCGAGGATCGAGTGGCGTGGTGTGACCGATTATGTATCCGACAGGGTGATTTCCTTTATAAAAGCCCAATGAATGATTGGGAAGGGTTGTTTATCTTATTTGGCCTTCATTAGAGATGTTCAGGCCGAGACACCCAGTCTTGATTCGGTCACCATTGTGAGGGATTTCCCGAATGTATTTCTAGCAGACCTGCCGGGCATGCCGCCTGACAGGGATATCGATTTTGGTATTGACACTCAGCCCATTTCTATTCCTCCATACCGCATAGCACCAGCTGAGTTAAAAGAGTTGAAAGAACAACTTCAGGAACTCTTAGATAAGGGGTTCATTCGCCCGAGTGTGTCACCTTGGGGTGCACCGGTATTATTCGTGAAGAAGAAAGATGGCACAATGAGAATGTGCATTGATGCAGGCCGTTGAACAAGGTGATGGTGAAGAATAAGTACCCATTGCCTCATATTGAGGACTTGTTTAATCAGCTCTAGGGAGCAAGTGTATTCTCTAAGATTGACCTTTGATCGGGTTATCACCAGTTGAAGATTAGGGATTCAGACATTATGAAAACAGCTTTCAGAACGAGATATGGGCACTACAAATTTCTGGTGATGTCTTTTGGGCTGACTAATGCCCTAACCACATTCATGCACTTGATGAACAATGTATTTTGGTCGTACCTTCATTCTTTCGTGATCGTATTTATTGATGATATCCTGGTGTACTCACGCAAACAGGAGGAGCACGCACATCACTTGAGGGTGGTATTACAGAGATTGAGAGAGGAAAAGCTTTATGAAAAATTCTTTAAGTGTGAGTTCTGACTTGATACTGTGACTTTTCTGGGACATGTAGTGTCCAGTGATGGGATTCGGGTTGACCCACAGAAAGTTGAGGCGGTGCAGAATTGGCCCAGACCATTCTGAGCTATGAAGATCCGGAGTTTCCTCGGTTTGGCAGGCTATTACCGCAGATTTGTTCAGGGTTTTTCATCTATTGCGTCACTTTTAACTAAGTTGACACAGAAGAATGCTCCATTTGAGTGGTCTGATGAATGTGAGGAGAGCTTTCAGAAGCTCAAGGCGGCTTTGACCACAACTCTGGTACTTGTGTTGCCATCAACTTTAGGGTCTTATACAGTGTATTACGATGCTTCGAGAGTTGGGATCAGTTGTGTATTGATGGAGAAGGGTAGAGTTATTGCATATGCTTCTCGTCAGCTAAAGCCCCACGAGAAGAACTACCATGTTCACAACTTGGAGTTGGCTGCCATTGTTCATGCCTTGAAGATTTGGAGGCATTACTTGTATGGTGTATCTTGTGATGTATATATAGACCACCGCAGCCTTCAGCATTTGTTTAAGCAGAAAGATCTCAATTTGAGGCAGCATAGATGGCTCGAATTGCTTAAAGACTGTGATATTACCATTTTGTACCATCCCGGGAAGGCTTGTAGTGGTCGATACCTTGAGCCGGAAAACTATTACTATGGGCAGTTTGGCGTACATTCCAGTTGGGGAGAGACCCCTTGCAGTTGATGTTCAGGCGTTAGCTAATCAGACGGCGAGGCTTGATATTTCTGAGCCCAGCCGGCTGATGGCTTGCGTGGTATCTCGGTCTTTCTTATATGTCTGTATTCAAGAGCGCCAGTACTTTGATCCACATTTGATTGTCCTTAAGGATAGAGTTCAGCATGATGATGCCAGAGATGTCACTATTGATAGTCATGGTGTGTTGCAGATGCAGGGCCGGATATGCGTACCCAATGTTGATGGCCTTGGTGAGTTGATATTGGAGGAGGCCCACAACTTGCGGTATTCTATTCATCCAGGTGCCACAAAGATGTATTAGGATTTGCGGCAGCATTACTGGTGGAGAAAGATGAAAAAAGATATTGTAAGTCATGTGGCACGGTGCCTAAACTATCAACAGGTCAAGTATGAGCACCAGAGGCCTGGTAGTGTGTTCCAGCATATTGTTGTTCCCGAGTGGAAATGGGAAATGATCACTATGGACTTTGTTTGTTGACTCCCTCAGACAGCGAGGAAGTTTGACTTAGTTTGGGTGATTGTTGATAGGCTGACCATGTAAGCTCATTTCATTCATGTGTGTACTACATACTCCTCAGAGCGGTTAGCAGAGATATTCATCTACGAGATTGTGAGATTGCATGAAGTTCCCATTTCTATCATATCAGACAGAGGTACCCAGTTTACTTCTTAGTTCTGGAGGGCATTCCAACGAGAATTGGGTTCACAGGTAGAGCTAAGCACATCATTTCATCCACAGACGGATGGGCAGTCTGAGCATACAATTCAGATACTGGAGGATATGTTGCGTGCTTGTGTCATTGATTTCGGTGGTTCATGGGCTGATTACTTGCCTCTTGCAGAGTTTGCTTATAACAACAGCTACCAATCTAGTGTTCAGATGGCGCCGTATGAGGCTTTATATGGGAGACAGTGTAGATCTCCAGTTGGTTGGTTTGAGCCCGGTGAGGCTAGGTTTTTGGGGACAGAGTTGGTCCAGGATGCTTTGGACAAGGTAAAGGTGATTCAGGAGAGACTTCGCATAGCCCAATCGCGCTAGAAGAGTTATGCGGACCGGAAGGTTCGGGATGTGTCGTATTCCGTGGGTGAGAAGGTCTTACTGAAGGTTTCACCTATGAAGGGCGTTATGAGGTTTAGGAAGAAAGGGAAGTTGAGTCCAAGGTTCATTGGACCTTTTGAGGTGCTTAGGAAAGTCGGGGAGGTGGCCTATATGCTTGCTTTGCCACCCAGTTTGTCGGGAGTTCACCCGGTGTTCCATGTATCTATGCTCCGGAAGTATGTCGGAGACCCGTCCTATGTGTTAGACTTCAGCACGATACAGTTGGATGAGGACTTGACCTGTGATGAGGAGCCGGTAGCCATTTTGGGTCGACATGTTCTTAAGCTGAGATCCAAAGAAGTAGCTTCAGTGAAAGTGCAGTGGAGAGGTCGTCCCGTGGAGGAAGCAACTTGGGTGACCGAACAAGAGATGCGGAGCAGATATCCACACTTATTTGAGACTCCACGTATGTTTCTTATCCCGCTCTCGGACGAGCGTTTGTTTATGTTGGGGAGAATGTAACGACCCGAATCGTCGTTACGGGATTTATTGCCTCATTTTCTTCATTTAATACTTCAATATGCTAATTTATATGTATTTGAAAAGTTAGAAGCAAATCCGAGGGAAATTAGATAGAAATAAGGCCATAAACCTCTTTATGAGAAGAATAGTTCGGAAAAGTTAGCTGAATGTTGACCGGTGAGTTAGACAGCTCGGAACGAAATTCTGATGATTCCACTAGTTTCGGGAGATCATTTATGTCTTAGGAGAGTAATCGGAACCTAATTCCGAGGTCCGATGTAGATTTAGGCTTGAAATGGCTAAGGTTGAATTTTGGTGATATCCGAATGGTAGGTGAGATTTTGATCCGGGGCCCGGAATAAAATTCCAAGAGTTAGCTCCGTTAGGTGATTTTGGATATGCTTGCAAAATTTTAGGTCATTCAGAGGTGTTTAGGTCGGGTTTTAGATCGAATGTTAGTTTCGGAAGTTTTAAAGAAACTTAGGCTTGAATCCATGTGAAATTGATGATATTGATGTTTACGATGGTGTTTTTATGTTACGAGCAAGTTTGAATGAGGTAATGCGATGTATTTGTGCATTTGGTTGAGGTCCCAAGGGTCTCAGGGTGAATTGGATGGCCAACGGGCAAATTTTGAACATGAAATTGCAGCAGAAAATTTGCAGACAGTTATTGTTCTATGCGATCGCATAGACTGGTCTGCGATCGCATAAAAGGATATGAAGGGCGTGAAATTTTACTCAATGCAATCGCATGAAGGGGATTGCGATCGCGTAGGAGGAATTTTGGGCCTGGAAACTTTACTCTATGCGATCGCAGGAGAGGCATTGCTATCGCATAGAAGAAAGTGTCAGTGACAGAACAGTTTGAGTAAAATTAGACGCAACCCAAAACATAATTCCACTATTTTCACTTCGGCTAGAGAGGGTTTTGGGAGCTTTGAAGAGAGGAATCAACAAGTAATCGCTGGAGGTATGTTTCTTGACTCAAAAACACGATTATATGCTAGAATCAACACAAAAACTCATGAAATTGGGTAGAAATTTTGAAGAACTAGGGCCTAGGTTATGAAAGCGAATTTGTGAGTTTTGAAAGGCCATTCAAACTTCGATTTCAATAAATTTTATATACACATACTCGTGGCTAGACGAGGAATCCGTTGGTGTAATTTTCAGAATTTTTCGAGAAGCAGGCCCGGGGCCTGGGTTTTACCAACTTGGTGTATTATTGCGTTTTTAAAGTAAATTAGATTGGGTTATGTTTCTTTGACCCATACTGATATAATTGCTATGGTTTTGACTAGATTCGATGCACGAGGAAAAAAATTCAAAGGGAAAAGGCATCGCGGACGAGTCAACGGCCGGCTCGAGGTGAGTAGTTAGTGTAGATGGTAGCATGAGGGTTCGAAACCCCGACTTAGCACATTGTGATGCTAGTAGGGCGTGGCTCGCACCCAGTGGCAGGTGCGGGATTGATTATGACTGGGAATTGAGACTTTGTCCATCCCGGATATGAATAACATGTCATATGTGGTAGAAACACACTGTGTTAGATATATTTGTTGGCTGTAAGCCATATTTGGGGCCTTGTGCCGACCTATAGTATCCCTAGGGGATAGATATATATGTGATAACTTGATTTTCTTAATGACTAGTCTCAATCCTGGTTTGAAATCGCCATGTTGAAATGCTAAGTCACATGTTCTTGGAAATTAAATAATAATTAAAGTATTTTCATTATTAATGAACTGGAACCTTGAAATAAATAATTTGAACTGTTGTGTGACTCATATGCATTGAACTGTTATGTGACTCATATGCATGTTGTGGACTAAGGATGGATCGGGCTGCACGCCGCAGCAGATGATACGAATATTGCGCTTGGGTTGAAGGAGCCCCTCTAGAGTCTGTACATACCCCCAGTGAGCGTTGTCAATGTTAAACAGATCGGGCTACACGCCGTAACGGTCATGTGCATTGCATTGCATCTTTATCTATAAATTATCTGTGCTATTTGTGATTTTGATGTTGTTGTTAGTTCGTTGTAGGTATCAGACTGTAGTTTCCTGGATTCAGCTATTAATATATACTTTTTACTCACTGAGTACTTAATACTCACCCCTACTCCCTGCACCTTTGTGCATATTCAGGTACAGGAGAGGATTAGACGAGCACTCCATCTTCTAATAGAGTTATTTCGAGTTGGTGTGGTAGCTGCCGGCTTTCGTAGAACCTAGCTTCTATTTCCATTCAGTTATTATTATATGTTTCAGTCTTGAGTATTTTATCCAGTATTCTATTACTATTCAGTTTTGTTTAGAGGCTCTAGACGCGTGACCCCAGATCTTTGGGAGTGTTATTTCATTTTCGCACTGCTTAGTATTTATTCAAACTATTATTATTGGAGTATCTAATGAATCATATAATCTTCTTAAGTTTTCCTTTTGGGACTGGCTTTCTATTTGAAAATAGTTATAGGTATGGCTGGCCTAGCTTTAGTATTGGGCGCTATCACGACCGAATTTGGGTCGTGACAATTTCCCTCCCATATTACTCTATAAATAGGCTTCCTTAGGCCACAATTAAAGAGGTTCAGAAGTTTCATAAGTTTGAAAATACATAGAAATTATTTTCAATTACTGTTTCATTGGTTTATTTGCAATTCGAGAAGAGAACTCTTGAGTACTGGTGTTTTCGTCTACTATTTTGCATTGCTTGGTTGAAACTGTTGGGTTTCTGTCCTGAATTCAAATATGTTGTTGTGATATTGTGGTGTTATTGCTGTTATCACTTGGATTCATGTCTTTCACTGATCTTCTTCTTCCTTACAACCTTAGAACACATTGAATTTCCTCTCAATTTGACCAGGTACACTCATGATCTTCGAGAATGTAATTGAAGCTTTGAAGATATGAAATATCCTTAGTTTTTCTGTTACTTCTGATTTTATTCATCCTAGAGCTGTAGAATACTTAGATCTATCTAATTCATTAGGATATTATGTATATCAAGTGTCACACCTCCATAGGGCACGCCCCATACCCTGGGGGGGGGGGGTAAAAAAATGGGCGAGGGAGTTTTTCCAATTTAAGTGACAATATTCGAAACGGGATTATTTCATTTATTTCAGAGTCTCCACTTGGAATAAATTAAGGTGTCCCAAGTCACCAATTTATTCAAATCCTGGATCGAGGAAATTTCGACTTTCCAAATAAAGTCTGCGAACCAAAAATTCTAAGTAAGGAATTCTGTTGACCTGAGGGAGGGTTTTAGGCACTCCTGGATCCCGTGGTTCTAGCACGGTCGCTTCAATTATTATAAATGGCTAAAAATATATGATTTTAATATATGTTATAAATTACATGCTCTGATTAAACTTTAAACCACTTTATTAATTCCGTACTGTACATTTAACTTTAAAGCAAACCTAGTCGGAACCCTCGACGAATATGCAAATCAAAAATGTTCCTGGACCACTTATTTCAACCTATGCCGATTAAAACAATTATTAGACTATACAAAAAAATCAATTTATCTAAAAATGTCCATTGAGGTTTTTTCCAATTAAGACCTATACAAGACGATATCTTATTCTGTGACTCGTTAAATTAGGGCCGATGATTGACTGAAAAGTTATAAACTAGTGAGAAATTTGATCAACTATGCAAGGTAGAAATAATTCACAATTGTTCATTATTAGACGTGAGGTTATTCATTTTTTGGATATCACTACTCTCAATCCGATGTTAATTAACGAGATTGAAACTATGCGATTAGAGTCGAACTAGCATTGGCATCTAAGGCATTTGCTATTTATCTTATTTGCTTAACTACAAATGGATTTAAAGGAAAACCGATCGAAGAAACTCGAAGTGATTCAAGTCATCCTATATTAATAGCTAACATAAATCAAACTACCACTTTAAACATGCTTAAATTACTTGACTTTAACAAATTTTCTGTCTACTGTTTCAAAAAAAATCCCAACATGAATTGGCTAGCTTTTACACAATTAGAAATTCCTTAACCTGAACAAATCCAACCATATACTAAAAAGAACAGAAAAACTAGCTAAGCATGAATGAAAACTAGTATCTATTTTTAAACAGTAGTCCAAAACAGTCCTAGTTTACAATAATAGACAATACCAAACCATGTGCACTTTTAATCCTTCAATGACTAACAGTATAGTTTTTAATACAACAAACAATTCTAATTTAACTATAATGTCCTAATTATATGCATGATTCATTGAAACTGCTGCTTCGAACAACATGACTTAAACTTGTGATTTCAATTCATTGTCAAATAGAGGAAAACAATATCAATAGAAGAGTGTACCTGAGATTCAACAATATAAATGAGGAAAAGGATCAGCAGTGCAAGAGCTCAAACAGCAACAACAAATAACAACAAACAGCAAAGCGGATTCAGGCAAAGGATCAAAGAACTAATAGCCAAACAAAAGCAAGGAATTCCACCAATAATTTGAACCAAACAAGGAGTTCAAAGTGACCAAAATAGCAGCTTTGGTAGATCATAACAACAATAATAAACAGACCCAACAAATCTTTTCATTAAACCCTTTTTCAAAACACTTCTAACTGATGGCCCGAAGAATACTAAAACTGATGGTTTCAGCAGTGTATCTTAGTGTATATTAGCCTTTTTTTCTCTCTTAAAACTCTATTTTTCTTTTATGTTTCTGTATCAAAGAGATGGCTAATGTGTAGAATGTGTGTGTGAAGGTTTGTTTTCTCAAATCTGTGTCTATCTTAAAAACTCTCTCAAGGTCAGTTCCTTTCTTCTGAAATCAGTGTTGTGTGTATCAAATTTGTGTCTATCTTAAAAACTCTCTCAAGGTCTGTTTTTCTTTCTGAAATCAATGTGTATGAACGTTTGCGTATGTGTGTGTCTAAAAACTCTCAAAATCTGTGTGTATCCAATCACTCCCTCTATGTGCAGAATAATGCCCCTCTTATAGCCTTAATTTGATTCTCTTCTAGCTCTTAAGAGCACTCACATAATTAAGAAATTAATTCCTCTCCCCATGTTCTGAGTTTTAACTTATAGGTACTGCCAGTCCTACTTAGGACTGTCTAGGCATGATTTTTCTATTTTAAAAGTCATCTGAAATTCAAAAATGGTGCCTATTCTGCTATAAAGCAAATTCTACTACCCATCCCCATGTGCAACACATTTAGATACCCAGCTGTTAGCTTTCAAATTCTAAACGAAAATCGAAACAGCTATATCCAATTCAGTAGCTATTTCAGAATCACAATCAACCAAAAACTCAATCCAATAATGACTATTCAACAGTGTTGATCACTGTCCAGGATTTCAAATGACAAATTCACCAAATTGTACGACGACATTTGTTATTTGACTATAACACATATAATTGATAAGAAATAATCGACTTACGAATTTGTGATTCGTGGTTTTAACGGGCAGACTCAGGGATTTTAACAAAATAGGGAACTTTAACTATTCGACGACATTTCAAATCGATTATGTATAACACACACAATTAATCAACAAACAAAGAAAATCGACCAAATAAAAAGGTCATTTGAGAATAATGAAATAGAGTAAAATTAAACAACAAATGGAGAAGATAAAACAACTCGATTCAACACACAATTAATACAAAAAAAGATAAAAACAGAAGAAATAAATACCTTAGACAGTGGAAAAATCATAATCAAACGGAACAGGACCATTTTGAACTTGAACTTGGATTTTTGGAGTCGAACGGTCCTTAATTTAAATGTCTTCAAATGAACACATCTCAATTAAGGTCTATTAGACCCCAATTTTCTTTGATTTGGACGAAATTCCAAGTTTTTGAATTCTAGGGTTCTTGAGTCTCAGATTTGGGGCTTGACAATTTCTGGTTGGATTCGAAGGAAACTAATAGTGGTTAAGGTGTGAGGGAGGTTTGGTGAGGGTATGATATGAGTTTGGGGTGGTTTGGCGGAGGTTGACGTTTAAACTCGAATCTTCGATTGAAGATATGAGGAGCTTTGTTGAGATTCAAGATAAATAGAGTAGGGATTTGGAATGGGGAGGTCGAGGCGAGTGTTTGGTGTAAAAATGGAGGTGTTTGGCCTACCGGAACCGCCGTGAGGCGATTTTCGGTAGGCGGAGGGCGGCGGGGCACGACTGAGTAACGGGGCTTCATGTCTCTAGGGTTTGGAGAGACAAGGATGAAAGGGGAAATGGGATGGGGAAAACGGGTTTGAGGGGTGGTTAGTGTATTTAAATTAATGTTTTAATCTGAGCCGTTGGATTATAACAACCAACGGCCAAAATCAGGGGCATTAATCTTAAACGGTATAGTTTAGAGGGGTAACGGGTGGGTTGAGACAGATCCGGGTTTGTGACGGGTAAGGGATACTGGGGCATTTTGGGCATGGGCTATCCGGTTTGAGGTTTGGACTGGTCCAGTCTTCTTTTTCCAATTCTTTTCCTTCTTTTTAATTTAGTCCCTAATTTATTAAAACAAAAATTCTAATTACACTACAAAAATCAAATTAAATTATAAAAGTACTAATTAAGTTATACTAATAATTAACACACACAATTAAATATTAATTAAATATAAATCACACAACTAGACATTTAAATGCTAAAAATGTAAAAGATGCATTATTTTTTGTGATTTTTATTTTATATATATTTTGAAAACAAACTTAATTACTCTAAATAAGACCTAAATGCAAATGCAACATATATGTTTTGTTTTACATTAGCCTATAATTGATCACGCACAGACACAACTGCAAATAATGATTAAGATAATCACACAAAATTCATAGAAAATCACACACAACACAAAACTATTTTATTATTTTTTTTTGGATTTTTGGGGTAATTCTACTGCGGGCAAAAATTACGTGCTCACAGCTGCCCCTCTTTGCCCGGAAACGTGAAGAGTTTTCGTGTAAATATAAATGAGCGAATACGAGCGATATTTGCTCGTTCGAGCACTCCGTGTGAAGAATTTTGAAAAGATCTTGACCGAGCCTTTACTTCGGGAGGCCTCCTACATATCCTGGGCTAAACAGGAATCAGGTCGATGTAGTTCGGGAAGCTTTGGTAGCTGGGACTACCTTGGACTAACACTTTGCTGTTACTGTTGCTACTGTTGCTGCTGTTGCTTCTTACTGCTTACTGATCTCCTTATTATAACCAAAAGGAAGTTAAAGCTAAGCTAACTATGCTACCAACTTACGAGTTACAAGATTGCTATCTATAATTCTTTTGAAAACTTGATCTTGAGTCTTAGCTGATTTCGCTGTAGACCTCGATCTGAATCTTGATGCTCTCAAGCTGTACATGCTTGTTTATTTTTGTAACATTAAGTGAAATGGGATTGGCGGGACATTATGACTTCAATCAGATTCTGAGCAATTTGCGCCTCTGTTCACTCCAACATTTGAGCTCATCTTCTTTTTGGTTCTTTTCTTTATTCTGGATTGAGACTCAACTTGTAGGTTATGTTGATCCTTGCGTCCCGAGGTTAAACCTGCTTAGACAACAAAACGAACAAACGAACAAAATTTTTCTGCCCCAGTTTCACTAGGAAAATTTCGTGAGTTAGTCATGACACAGAAAGTGATTAAAAAGACTCTTCGGTATTGGCCAAGAGAATCTTGATTTTTTAAACCTAGTTTTGAAAATAAATGCTCCGCGATTTTCTGGTCGGGAGATTTTTTTTCAAAAAGGTTCCACGGTTTTCTGGCTGGGATATTTTGAAAAAGATTCCACAGTTTTCTGGCCGGGATTTAAAAGAATTGCTCCATGGTTTTCTGGCTGGGAGATCCTCGATTTTCTGGCCAGGATTTTGAAAAAATTCTTCACGGTTTTCTGGCCGGGAGATCCTCGGTTTTCTAGCCGGTATTTTGGAAAGAATTACTCCGTGGTTTTTTGGCAGGGAGATCCTCGGTTTTCTGGCCGCAATTTTGAAAGAAATTCTCCACGGTCTTCTGATCGGGAGATCCTCGATTTTCTGACAGGGATTTTAAAAGAAATGTTCCATGGCTTTCTGGCCAGGAGGTCTTCGATTTTCTGGCCGGGATTTTGGAAAGAATTTCTCCGCGGTTTTTGGCCGGGAGATCCTCTATTTTCTAGTCGAGATTTTGAAAGAAATGCTTCACGGCTTTCTGGCCGGGAGACATTCAGTTTTCTCGCCGGGGTTTTGAAAGAAATGTTCTATGGCTTTCTGGCCAGGAGGTCTTTGGTTTTCTAGCCGGGATTTTGGAAATCATTGGTCCGCGATTTTCAGGCCGGGAGATCCTCAATTTTCTGGCTGGGATTTTGAAAGAAATGCTTCACGGCTTTCTGGCGGGGAGACCCTCGGTTTTCTGGCCGGGGTTTTGAAAAAAATACTCTACAGTTTTTTGACCGGGAGATCCTCGGTTGTCCGGCCTGGATTTAAAAGAAATTTTCTATGGCTTTCTGGCTAGGAGGTCCTCGGTCTTCTGGCTAGGATTTTCGAAAGAAATATTCCATGGCTTTCTGGCTAGGAGGTCCTCGGTTTTCTGGCCGGGATTTTTGAAAGAAATGTTCCATGGCTTTCATGATTTGATTCTCTTTTGGGATTTTCATTTTCTTTTCGTTCCTTATTCCTTTTTGGGTTTTCTTTTAGGTGTTTTCCTTTTACTCATCAACAAATGCATAAAATAATGCTTTTGAAATGAAACTTCCCTTTTGGGCGTTTTCCTTGTCACGGAGCTATTTCAATGCTCACGTATTTCATTTCTTTAGACAACATGTTCTTCTTGCACATCTAATTTGAGATAGACCTGTTTTCAACAAAGAACAATTTGTTAGCTTAAACGGTGGTTGATTTTGTGGCCTTGATTATCTTCATCGCTTGATCTTGGCCCCATTTCCATTGAGAACTTTGTTGTTGATTATCTTTGAGGGTGACATTCTTTCAACCTGACCGGGTTCAGCCTTGGGATTCCATGATGACTTGCTTGTGTGGGCTCTATCCTTTTACTTCATTCCGCTTTTAAAACCATAGCCTTTGATTTCCTTTTTCTTCCTAACGTCCCTTTCTTTAAAAACAATTGACCATCATGATCAGTCGGGATTGGATCACACCGCTGAGTCTGGGTATTTTTCTTCGCCTTTTTTTTCAGACGAAATTATGTTTAAATGGTCCTGCCACCTTTTCTTTGTAATAGTTTCGGAATTCAAAGTTAAGCCAAAAGGGATTCAAAGAAAAATGAACAAAGAATGAAAGAATGAATCAAAAAGAGAAGCGTCCCTTTCGGGGGAAAAATAAGGACTTATCTGGGGTGTATGCAGGCTTCAAACCGACATGACATGCTTCTTGAACTGGATGTCCGATCGTCACAATCTTCCATTTTCTCATGAACCAAAATGGGTCTATGTTTCCAAACTAGGGAACCTTGACAGGACCTTTAGTGGTGAAATCCTCTTTTCGGTTGATAGCGCCCTTTGTGGGTTTTCGCTAGTCGACCTCTCTCATTTCTCTTCTTACCATTGCCCGATAGCACTCTTTGTGAGTTTTCACTAACGGACTCTCTCATTTCTATATTTCTTTACTCCCATTGCCTTATGGTGCCCGAAGGTTTTCACCAATAAGACCCTCTCATTTTATTTCTCTTAATTTAAGATGCTTTGGTTCTCAACAATGATGTTTCTCATTTTCTATGCCTCTGCATCGATCTTGAAGGACTTGTACTCTGTTTTGGGTGAGAAGAATTATGGACAAAATTACAACTTTCAAACCATCTGGTGAACTCTTGTCAAACCATTAAAACACCTGTCCCAGTTTCAATTTCAAGGAAAATTAGATTTTTGTTTTGCTCTGACTGAACCTTAGATAGAGGCTTCCTACGTATCCTTTCGGAATCACGTCAGAACGTAGTTCAGGATATTTTGTTTTGTTTTTGGTTTTCTCTTTATTTTATTTTTTTTGGATTTGGTTTTGGATTCCAAAGAGGGTAGCCAAGGAAATGTAACCGGCTCAAAGGGTTTACAAAAGCGTTGGTAGTGTTTGGGTAGCGGGAATAAAAGCCTTCATCATTTCAACATGCAAATACATCACCGAAGCAAAGTCAAACATCATAATACCTTTTGACAACGTATGCATTCACAGCTGTTTCGGGATCATTTTCTTCCATATCTCCCAAGTATAATGCTCATCTCAGCAATACCTTCCTGATGATGTATGGCCCCTTCCAATTAGGAGCAAATTTTCCTTTCGCTTCCTAGTGATGCAGAAGAATGCGTCTTAAAACCAACTGACCTACTTCAAAATTTCTGGGTCGTACTTTCTTATTGTAAGCACGAGCCATCCTTTGTTGGTACAACTGCTCATGACAGACCGCAGCCATTCGCTTTTCATCAATTAAGGTTAACTGCTCCAATCGAGTCTTAACCCATTCTCTATCTTCAATCTCTGCTTCAACAAATGTCCGGAGTGAAGGAATTTCTACCTCTACCGGTATCACAGCCTCGGTTCCATAAACTAGCAGGTATGGGGTTGCTCTTACCGATGTACGCACGGTAGTACGATATCCTAGTAAGGCAAAAGGTAATTGTTCATGCCACTGTCTAGAACTCTGGATTGTCTTCCTTAAATTCTTCTTGATGTTTTTGTTTGTTGCTTCAACGGCGCCATTGGCTTTGGGCCGATAAGGAGTGGAGTTCCTATGCGTTATTTTAAATTGTTCGCATATTTTGTCCATCAAACGACTATTCAAGTTCGCAGCATTGTCTGTGATGATAGTTGCAGGTATACCAAAATGACAGATAAGATTTGAATGTACAAAATCCACCACGACTTTCGTAGTGACTGATTTGAGAGTGACAACTTCAACCCATTTTGTGAAGTAATCAATAACGACCAGTATGAATCGGTGCCCATTCGAAACTTTTGGCTCATTTGGGCTAATAACATCCATCCCCCAAGCAACAAAAGGCCAAGGCACTGACATAGGATGTAGCTCGGTTGGAGGTGCATGAATCAGACCTCCATGCACCTAACACTGATGGCATTTCCGAACGAAACTGAAAAAGTCTTTCTCCATAGTTATCCAATATTACCCAGCTTGAAGGATTTTCTTGGCCAAGACATACCCATTCATATGAGGTCCACACACTCTTGCATGTACTTTATGCATGATTCTCCATGCTTCTTCAACATCAACATATCTTAAAAGGTTAAGATCTAGGGTTCTTTTATACAGGACCTCGCCGCTCAAAAAGAACCACCTGCATGCTGTCGGATGTTTCTTTTCTGATCTCTAGTAGCATGTTCAGGGTATTCTTGTGTTTTCAAGAATCTCTTGATATCGTAGTACCACGGCCGGATATTTGGCACTGTCTCGATTACATTGCAATAACCGTGTCTTTCCTTGATTTGGATTTCCAAAGGATTGACGTGGGCATTGCCTGGATAAGGTAGCATTGAAGCTTGAGTGGCAAGTGCGTCAGCCAGTTCATTGTGACATCGTGGGATGTACCTAAACTCTATTGATGCGAATCGCTTGCCAAGATTATCCACATGCTGTCGATAAGGGAGGAGTTTAACGTCTCGGGTCTCCCATTCACCTTGGGCTTATTTTATAATCAGATCCGAATCTCCCATGATCAGTAAATCTTCAACACCCTGATCAATTGCCATATTCATGCCCATGATGCAGTCCTCATATTCATCTATATTGTTCGTGCAAAATAAGCGGAGCCTGGCCGTAGCAGGGTAATGCTGACCGACAGGAGAGATCAAAATTGCCCCAATCCCTACACCTTTAGCATTTACCGCTCCATCGAAGAACATCTTCCAAGCATGAGCGTCCTCTGAGACAACTTCTATCGTGTTTACCTCTTCATCTAGAAAATAGGTATTCAATGGTTGATAATCCTTGTCAATTGGGTTTTCGGCCAAGTGATCTGCTAACACCTGGGCCTTCATTGCCGTGCGAGTGACATAAACTATGTCAAACTCACTGAGCAGGATTTGCCATTTTGCCAACCTGCCGGTGGGCATTGGTTTCTGGAATATGTAATTCAAAGGATCCAGCCTGGTAATGAGGTAAGTTGTATGAGCTTGGAGGTAGTGTCTCAATTTCTGAGCGACCCAAGTCAGAGCGCAACACGTTCTTTCCTGCAAAGTGTACTTGACCTCATAAGTAGTGAACTTCTTGCTCAAATAGTAGATTGCCTGCTCTTTCTTCCCCGTTACATCATGCTGCCCGAGGACACGACCAAAGGAGTTTTCCAATACCGTCAGATACAAGAACAGAGGTCTCCCTTGCTCCGGCGGGACTAAGACTGGAGGATTCGACAAATATTGTTTGATTTTGTCAAAAGCCTCTTGACATTCAGCTGTCCAGTTGATTGCAGTGTCTTTCTTCAGCAACTTGAATATGGGCTCACACGTAGAAGTCAATTGGGCGATGAACCTGCTGATGTAGTTTAGTCGGCCCAAAAGACTCATTGTGTTTTTCTTCGTTCTTGGAGGAGGTAAGTCCCGGATGGCTTTTATCTTTGTTGGATCCAATTCAATACCTCTCCTACTGACTATGAAACCCAGGAGTTTTCTTGATGGGACTCCGAAGGCGCATTTGGCCGGATTTAGCTTCAAATCGTACTTTCGCAACCTTTCGAAGAATTTCCTCAAGTATCGGACATGATCGCCCTAAGTTCTGGACTTGATGATCACATCATCCACGTACACCTCTATTTCCTGATGCATCATGTCGTGGAAGATGGCAGTCATGGCTCTCATGTATGTCGCTCCAGCATTTTTCAAACCGAATGGCATGAGTCTGTAACAGTAAGTCCCCCAAGGTGTGGTAAAAGCAGTCTTCTCGGCGTCCTCTTCATCCATCAACACTTGATGATATCTGGCATAACAATCCACAAATGATTGTATCTCATGCTTTGCATAGTTATCAATGAGGATGTGGATGTTCGGTAAAGGGAAGTTATCTTTGGGACTTGCCTTATTCAAATCTCGGTAATCCATGCATACTCGGGTTTTCCGATCCTTCTTTGGCATAGGAACAACATTAGCCAATCACGTGGTATACTGTACCACTCGAATTACTCCCATTTTTAACTGCTTGGTGATTTCTTCTTTGATCTTATCACTGATGTCAGTCTTGAACTTCCTCTGCTTTTGTTGCACTGGGCGACAGTCAGGGTAGATTGGCAATTTAAGCACCACTAGATCGACCCCTAATCCTGGCATGTCATCGTAAGACCAAGAAAACACATCTTTGAACTCAAACAAGAGCTGAATTATTGCATCTCGAGTTTTCTCATATGTGTGGATGCTTATCTTGGTCTCTTGGATCTCTTCGGGCGTTCCCAAGTTAACCGGCTCGGTGTCATTCTAATTTGGCTTGGGTTTATTCTCAAAGTGTTCCAATTCTTAATTTATTTCCCTAAAAGCCTCTTCTTCATCATAATCCAGTTCTTGGTTCATTATTTCCAAATTAGATGGAGTGTTCAGATCTGAGCGTGAAGTACGCAAGCATGTCATGTTATTTAAAGCCGCATTACTATGACTAAAAAAGAAAGAATAAAGGAGAAAATAACAAGAATTAGAAAGAATGCAAAAATAACGATGAAATATTGATTTTATTTCTTGGAATTTTGGGAAGATAAAAAGGGTTACATTTGGGAAATTAAATACAAGAGAACAAAGAAAAACATCTGAGTTACACCCTGAAATAACTTGTGATGCAGAAAAATGGCAAGACAAGTCTACCAGAACTCCCGCCTGACTGTGAATGGCGCAGCCTTCCAATTTTGCAATTTAGCCTCTGGTCCCACATACAACACCTCAGCAGTGCTAGTACCTTCTCCCAAATGAACCATATTGACATTGTAGAGCATTTGCCTCATAGCTCCACAAATATCTTCAATTTCCTCTGCCGTGAAGATCTCATCTTCTTTATCTTCCTTGTACCTCGGGTAAACAAAGGTCTAGTATAAATGTGGCAATGGCTGCGGTAGAACCCATCCGTTTTCCTTTCTTTTATCAGCCCATTTGTCATCTTCAGGGGTAGGACAGAAGCCTACTCCAAAGAACTTTTCGGTTGTGGGCAAAGTTATCAACTTCGATATTCCTTGTAAGGAATTTCCCAAACCTTTCCCTGGCTGGAAGCCGTGCTTGATCATCTCTTTTGCAACCATAATTGAGGTATTAGACAAGAAAGGTTGGGGGAAGGGCTCCCCCCTCATGTTGATCTTCCAATACAATCTCAAAAGCTTGATAGATAATGTGTTCACTCCCTTCTTTCGCTTCTAAACACAGGATAGATGGACCCTGATAGATTGATTGCTCATCCTCCTCGTGGACCATGATCTCTTGCTCTTTATGCTCGAACTTTATCATTTGGTGGAGGGTAGGGGGTACAGCCCCAGCCGCATGAATCCATGGCCTTCCCAGAAGAAAGTTGTAAGATGTGTCCACATCGAGAACCTGAAAGGTTACTTCATAATCCACTAGGACAATGGTCAAGACCAAGTCGATCTCTCCAATTGTGTCCCTTTTTATGCTATCAAAAGCCCGTACACAAGCATTATTGGGTCAAATTCTTTCAATCCCAATTTTCATGCGTTGTAAAGTTGAAAGCGGGCGAATGTCTACCCCAGAAGCTCATCTATCATGACCCTCTTGACGTAGAAACCTTCACATTTAACAGTCAAATGTAGAGCCTTGTTGTGGGCTGCTCCTTCCGGAGGCAAAGTAGCTTTGCTAAAAGAGATCTGATTAACTGCAAAGAACCTCTCCGTCATTCGTTCAAGCTGCTCAACTGAAGTCTTAACCGGCACATATGCCTCATTCAAAGTTTTCAACAAAACCTTTTGATGCTCAGCAGATTTCATCAACAAAGACAACATGGACAGTTGTTCTGGTTACTTATGCAATTGGTCTAGCACCTCATAGTTAGGCATTTGTATTTTCTAAAAAAAAGGCTTCCGCTTCTTCAATGCTTACAGGCTTCTTGGATGGGAAACGTTTCTGTGTGGCAGTATTCACTTCTTGTGTGTCTGAATACTTCCCCACCAAGATGTTCCTAGGCAGTCTCATGTGATCTCTTTACCTTTGCGTGTAACCACCGTCTGTTGATAGTTCCAAGGTACTGCAGACGGGTCTATCATGAGCTTCTGTGGCACGCGTGCGATAACCACGGGCTCATTTAGCCGCAGTGGTTTAATCGCCCCCCAGACCACATAGGCTCCTTTGGGCACATACATCGGTATTTCTCTTTTCATCTAAAACTTCTTTGAAGCTCTTATTAACAGGGTCCTTTCCGATCGACCTAGTGGGAGGTAAAGAACTCTATTTTTTTGAGACACTATCATTTCTGCCTTTGTTTCGATCTTCTTTTCAAAACCAGCTTTGACTGTTTCATTTTTCTTCCTTATTTTCTCTTGTTTTGAGGCCGGTTTAGGCTATCTTTCTAGGTCGGCAATGGCAATTATGGCTTTCAGAGAAGGATCAAATTCCTTGTCCTCACAAATCATTCCAATTACTGGCTCATTATGGGCCTGCGGTGGGTTGTTCGTCACATTAGGAATATCCTCAGCCCCAAACACTATCCTTCCTTGGTTAATCAACTTTTACATAACTTTCTTTAAAGTCCAGCAATTATCGGTGCTATGCCCCTCGACTCCTGAATGGTAAGCACAATACACACCTCGTTGGTAAGCCGGAGAATCTGGATTCTGTTTATTCTGGGGAATGGGCTGCAATAGATTCTCCTCATGAGCTTAGGGAAAAGGGTGGAATATGGTTCCCCAATTGGTGTGAAGTTTAACTTATGTGGTTCACTGGGGCGAGTGTTATTTTGTAGTGGTCGGAAGTTATACTGGTTTTGGTAAGGAGGTTGATTTCTCAGAAATAGAGGTGGGTTTCTGTTAGCTGGTGGCTGTGGCCGGCCAAAAGGTTGAGCATTCATGACTTCATAGGGTGGAGGTGGAGGGGCATAGGCCATATCATTGTGTGGATAATAATGTTGGGGGCCTTTCCGGAGAACACCTACCGTGGAGCTTGGTACCTTCTGTCTCCAACTGTTGCCATGATCATTCCATCTTTCTTTTTGCCCTTAGCCATTCCTCCAGACCCGTGTTGGATAGCTTGGGAGGTTGCTCTTATGGCTGCTTGGCTAAATATTCTTCCGGTTTTCAGACCATTTTCCATCATTTCTTCGATCTTGATCGCTTCAGCCAAAGGCCTACCCATAACCGACATCATGTTTTGGAAGTAATTTGGCTCTTTAGCTTATAGAAAAACAGTGACCATCTCCAATTTGTCCATTGGGGGTTTGACTCTTGAGGCTTGTTCACGCCACTTAATGGCATATTCTCTAAAACTTTCAGAGGGTTTCTTCTTCAAGTTAGACAAGGAATACCGATCGGGTGCGATGTCAATGTTATATTGAAATTGCCGAACGAAATCCCTAGCAAGATCTTCCCAGATATGCCAACGTGAGATGTCTTGATCCATGTACCATTCTGAAGCTATCCCGATTAAGCTTTCTCCGAAATATCCCATCAACAATTCTTCTTTGCCGCCGACACCTCGTAACTGATTGCAATATTTCTTCAGATGAGCAATGGGGTCGCCATGCCCGTCATACTTTTCAAACTTTGGTGTTTTGAAACCTGATGGCAAATGGACATGCGGGAACATGCATAAATCTGCATAGGAAACACTCTTCTACTCGCTTAGACCTTGCATACTCTTTAAACTTTGTTCAAGGCTTCTCATTCTCTTAGCCATCTTATCCTGTTCAGGAGGTTTTGGATTTTGGCATGGCATAAGCTCGTATCGGGGTGGCTGAGGACAAATATTTGTGCCAAATTGGGCAGGATCCAGCGAAAGAGGTGGCATTGGGAATGTAAAGGAGGATGAGTCAAAGATAGGATCATGTGTAATGGGTTGCGCCGTGATTGGAACGGGCAGCCCAGTGGATGTTTTTGTGGCCGTATCCGTTGTCGTCATCCGGGGATAGAAAGTGGAAGGTGATCCAGAGAGAGTTGTGATGGTAGAATATCCAAACAGAGTAGGCGGATAATTGGTGGGGGTTTTGGAAATCCCACTTGGCCGGATAAATAGTTCGGGGAACCAAGTGATCAGACTTGGAGGCCCCTTCTCATTATTCCAATCGTCCAATATTTCCAGCATGCGACAGCGTAAAATCCTGTTCTCTTTAGCAGTTGCTGATTCAGCAGTCGGGATGGATGACATGGAACTCTTTTCTAAAATGGGAACTCTCGATAGAGGGATTTGTGAAGACATGTCGATACTTCCTTTTGATCTTGTAAAGTAAGTATGAACACTTCTTCTTGATTCAGTAACAGGCCACTGAACGTTTCCTTTGGACCTCGTGAAATATGAATGGGAGGCCGGATTACCACAAAATCAACCACCTTTTCTAAAGACCTAAATTTCAGCAAATAAATGGTTAGTCTGAAACAATATAACAGATAAGTAATCTCATATTGGGGTGTGATGCACTTATACAGTCAAATGTGTTGCTACATGTATTCGGTTGTAATGCGTCATTCCGGCTTATACTTTTTCTTTGCTCTTATTCCGCTCCCTTCTTTATCAACTTTTTTTGTTATTTTCTTTTATACATTTTTTTATTTTTCTTTTAGTGGTGGTCAAATCTTGTGTGGATTGCCTACGTATCATGTCCCCACATGAATCAGACCGGGCGTAGTTCAGATGTAAGATAAAGATGGAACATATTTTTTGGTTTTTATTATCACAAAAATTCTCTTACAAATGAAACACTTGCGAAAAACAACAATGGAAATACAAAACATCAAAAGGACAAACAAACTCTTAAACGAAAATACGGACTCTTCTAAGCATGCTCCAACGCTTTGAACTTCTGTGTCCGTGAGGCATTGTTTGGCCTTGTTGCAGATTTCGATGTGAGATCCCTCTGTAGACTTCTCAACTTCGCCATGACTTGGTGGACATATTCCATAACTGAAGAAAAAATGGTAGTCTGGGGTATCTACTCGCATATTAGGAATCTTATAGCGATATAGTGCCCAATTTCTCCGATCCTAGCCCTGATCATATCCTTTTCTCTAAGCAGCTGCTCTATATGTCGATTTTTTGCCCCTAATAACTGAGCGTTATCAGTGACTTGGTCCAAAAGCCTATCTACTTTCCTTTCCATCCGCACTATTAAGTCGTAGCAACGGTCCCTATATGCTTTGGCGTCCTGGGCTTGTATGAAAACTCGCTCCCTATGAGTGGAATTTGCTTCTCTCAAGCTAGTGATGATCTCCCTGTAATCTTTTTCTATCTGTTGCAGATGAAGTGCTCTTTGGTAGGCCGTTTTTCTCTATCTGGTCTGAATTGCAACTAGAGCAGCTTTTGCTTTTTCCAAGTCTTCTCGGTGCTCAAGGGATTTCCTTTCTAAGTCGTTTATGAGCATTTCATCAGTCCGACTTCTCCTTAATCTTTCTGCAGTTGATTGAATCTCCTGGATTTGGGCTCGGAGTGCTTACCTTTCTTGCTCCCAGTTGGACCTTTCCGGAGTCAGCCTGTTATATGTCCATGGCGGCTTCCAGAATCCCTTTGTCTTCCTTCAAGGTGTTGATGCAAGATTGGAACTCTTGCGCTGTTACGCCTCTAGCATCCCTGACTCTGGTTTCTATATCCTTTTCCTAATTGGCGGTGTATTTTACCGACCTTTCCTTTCTTTGTTTGGGAATTGACTGGTTGTGGAACCACTCTAGATATGCGAGGCTCACTTTTCCTCGTTCCCGATCGGCAACCATTTCATCGATGTCAGAGAGTCGACTACCGAACCACACCTTCTGTGCATATGACTCTCTCGGGAGCTCCTCCGTCGTGAATTCCCAATGATCGCATATCTTCGATTGAGGGCCTTTTTTGTTCTCTCCCCAACTGGCGCATGACGCGTAGCAAGGCGTATGGTTGTAAACCCCTGAAACCTATTAGTATGTAGAATGGGTGATATGTCAACATGTGCATGGCATTAGCAGAAGGGAACCAATAATAGTTCCAAGTGAGCTGGTCTTCTTTCAAGGAGTTGAGCAATTCTTGTCAGGTCCTTAATTCGTTGGGAAGATTACAACGAGTGGCCTTTCTTGTATGACAACGAGTGTAATTCAACCAATCCACATTGAAGTTTAACACGATTGGGTGATGATAGAGATGATCTATGAACCACATTTGTAACAAGATGTTATAACCTTCGAAATAATCCTTGCCCTCTTGACACCGAGTCAATGCCCGAAAAATGTCTCCCAAGATCATAGGAAGAATAGTGTGTTCTTCCCTATTCTACAAATATGAGACAACTGCTGATAAATGGATTCTGATACGTTCATCGCGTTCAGGAAAAACCATGGTCCATAGAAAGGCGATTATGAAGGTGTAGATTCTTAAATCTCCCCAGGCATCATAATTTAACTGGCTGACAAACTCGGTGTTTGAGAACTTCTCGAATCCTTTCTTATCACCAAACCTGTCGTAGAGATACTCCAATAGAACCCAACCTTCATTCAAGCGACCCATTGGAACTCGACGGAGACTTAATTTCTTTAGGAAATTATTTACACCCATTTTTCTTTTTGTACAGATCTTTCCCAAGCCTTGTGAGTCCACCTAAATCCTCTTAAGTGGGCGTCATTTTGCAGTCTCAGAATCTGAAAACATTATTTGCTGAGTCACAGAAGCTCACCAAAGCCCTGATCGGATCATTGTTCAGTTTTATTCTCATAATATCCGGAAGAAATCTGAGGTGTTTGTAGACTTGATTTCTTTCCCAAGTAGAAAAGCTAGCCCACAAATTACAGAGACGACCCGAGGTTTTATCTTGAATCATAAACATGGGGGGCATCTTGTCTCTTGCCCTTTTCTGTCCGATTCTTTGCGATGGGGCCATGCCGATCCTAGAAAAGATAAAAATAAAACTTAAGATTTTCTAAAAATAATTTTTTTTACATTTATAAAAAACAAATCTCGTCAACACGGCCTTTCAGCACTTAAAGAAGATTTGAAGGGTGTGTAACAGGATATTGGTATGATGACTAGCTATTGTTTTTGCAAAACCAGTCCTTCGGCGCCCCCTTCACGCCGTTTGGCTGTTTTCGCAAAATTTCTTAACCCCTGATTAAGGACAGTTCTCCTAATTTTAACAGATTTTTTTTTAAAAAAAAAGCAGTATTAGTTGAGTCCGATATGGGTTGTCTACGTATCCCACGTCCGGTGAGAATCAAACTTGCGTAGTTCTAAACAAATGAACTATATCGTTTTAAAAACAAACTCTTTTCCATCTTTCCCCTTTTTTATAAAAATTATCAGAGTTTTATTTGGGAAATGTTTGAAACACGTGCTTAAAAACCTTGAAACTATACCCTGGTATTTTCCTTTTCTTCAAAATCACTCCTTCCTCTTTTTTTAATAATAAGCCGGTCAACATGCAAGTTCGAAACACATAAATGCACAAACAAAGATGCATCAAGTTGGTCTTTTGCTTCAGGTATACCTGTCCTAGACATGCCCATCCCTTGTGTTGAGCCTCCTAAGTCGAATATGCATATAATGCAAATAGAAGTTCCTATTGGGGATCCGACACGAGGTTTTGTTATTCTAGGTTATCATCCTGTTGGAAAAAGTGTCTAGACATGGCTTTACTCGAGCAAACAACTTGAGCCGAGGAGTGTCAGTGCACCGGTAGCATGGCTTTCTGGATTAATTGACACTACTCCCCGCCTAAACATGTGTGACTAAAAATCCTTCACCGGGTGCCAAGCACCACAACAACAACAACAACAACAACAACTACCCAGTATGTTCCCACAAAGTGGGGTCTGGGGAGGGTAATACGTACATAGGCCTTACCCCTACCCGAAAGGGTAGAGAGGCTGTTTCCGGCCGACCCTCGGCTCAGAAAAAGAGAGAGAAAATCAACAAACAAAACAAAACAAAACAAAACAATGTTAGTAAATCCGGGATAAATCAAATAAATAATTATCTAAACATAAAACCAAAAGTAGAATGACATGCAATAATACCAATCGGTTACTACCATAAGAGGCACAATACAATACATTAATTAACTATAGAGATCGCTACCAAACCCCACTCAGCCCCTAACAGAAGTACTAAGAATTCTAGAATGCCCTACCCTACAACCCTAATACTAGACCTCCAAACTTTCCTATCAAGGGTCATGTCCTCGGAAATCCCCATTCTAGCCATATCCTGCCTAATCACCTCACCCCAATACCTCTTAGGCCTCCCTCTCCCTCGACTCGCGCCAACCACCGCCAGTCGCTCACAACTCCTCACCGGTGCATCAGGGCTTCTCCTCCGCACATGCCCAAACCACCTGAGTCTCGCTTCTCGCATCTTCTCATCCACTGGGGCCACCCCCACCTTCTCCCGAATAACTTCATTCTTAATCTTATCTAATCTGGTGAGCCCGCACATCCACCCGAGCATCCTCATCTCCGCAACTCTCATTCTCTGGACATGAGAGTTCTTCACAGGCCAGCACTCCACCCCATACAACATGGCAGGTCTAACCACCGCTCTATAAAACTTCCCCTTGAGTTTCTGTGGAACTTTCTTGTCACACAAGACTCCTGATGCGAGCCTCCACTTCAACCACCCCGCTCCTATACGGCGAGTGACATCCCCGTCAATCTCTCCGTCCCCTTGAATCACTGATCCAAGATATCTGAAACTATCCCTCTTGGCTATGACCTGAGATCCCAGCTTCACGTCCCAGCCTACTTCGCTTGACTCCGCGCTAAACTTGCACTCTAGATATTCTGTCTTAGACCTGCTTAGTTTAAAACCCTTAGACTCGAGGGTCTGTCTCCAGACCTCCAACCTCGCATTAACACCAGCCCTCGTCTCGTCTATCAAGACTATGTCGTCGGCAAAGAGCATACACCATGGCACATCCCCTTGAATATGGCGAGTTAGAGCATCCATTACCAAGGCAAATAAGAGAGGGCTTAGCGCAGATCCTTGATGTAGCCCCATAACCACCGGAAAATGGTCCGAGTCGCCACCCACCGTCCTAACCCTAGTCTTGGCTCCATCATACATGTCTTTGATCACTCTGGATGTAGGCTTCTGGCACGCTCTTCGCCTCCAAGCATCTCCACAGAACCTCTCTAGGGACCTTATCGTACGCCTTCTCCAAGTCAATAAACACCATATGCAGGTCCTTCCTCTTATCCCTGAACAGTTCCACCACCCTCCTCACAAGGTGGATAGCTTCTGTAGTAGAGCGACCCGGCATGAAACCAAACTGGTTCACATATATAGATGACATCTCCCTCACCCTCGCCTCGATCACCCTCTCCCAGACCTTCATGGTGTGGCTTATTAATTTGATGCCCCTATAGTTGTCGCAACACCGGATATCCCCTTTGTTCTTATACAAGGGCACCACTGTACTCCACCTCCACTCCTCTGGCATCCTTTTGGACCTGAAGATCGCATTGAACAACCTGGTGAGCCACTCCACTCCTGGCTTACCCATGCATTTCCAAAACTCCACCGGAATTTCGTCTGGCCCAGTCGCTCGACCCCTACTCATCCTACGCAACGCCCTCAAGACCTCCTCCTCCTCAATGCGCCTGCAATGCCCGAGGTCTCTAGGACACTCTGAATGCCCCAGCTCCCCTAGCTCTAAGACTCGATCCCCCTCTTCGTTAAGCAGGTCTCGAAAGTATTCCTGCCATCTCCGCTTGACTTGCGACTCCCCCGTCAGAACCCTACCATCCTCGTCCTTGATGCACCTAACTTGGTCTAGATCCCGCGCCTTCCTCTCCTTCACCTTAGCCAACCGGAATAACTTTCTGTCCCCGCCTTTCTCCCCCAATTCCTCGTACATGCGCCCAAACGCTGCATTTTTAGCTTCCGTGACCGCCAGTTTCGCTTCCTTCCTCGCCACCTTGTAGTTCTCCTTGTTCGCTCTCCTTTCTTCTTCGCTTGAGCTCCCTGAAAACTTAGCAAACGCCGCCTTCTTCGCCTCCACTTTTCGTCGGACTACTTCATTCCACCACCAGTCACCTTGGTGCCTACCTGAATAGCCCTCGTGGGTCATTGCAATTCATTTTATTTTTGAAAGTATTCGTACCCTCAAAACTTCAGGGTCATTGCATTTCATTTTTCTTGAAATCTATCTATAAGACATTGTCAGTCGAAGCTAATTACTAGTTTCTCAGTTATATGGCACGACGAGACTGGGGTCCATCGAAGGACAATTGAAACAAAAGGACATATGGTAATCATGTAGTTGGAGGAAAAAAGAAAGGGAAAAACAAAAGAAGAGAGAGACACACGGAAAAACAGTTGGGTCATGGGGGTAAGAAATTTTGAAAGACAGCTAGAAGATATGGCGAGACAATACAAAAAGAAAGACAAAATAGATTCAAAATGTGGAAGCAAGGCCCACAAGAATGCCAGCAGCTAACCACCATTTTATACTGACAAGTTGTTCTTTGATTAGAACAGGGACAAAAGATTCAAATTATTACTAATCACTTTTAAGTGAATGTGACCAATGTGGATAACAAGGGAGCGCAAAGTTCAGCAATCAGGCACCCACCTTGAAAATAAAAGATAACAGTCCAAAAGAAACGACAATAGGTGATGGAATCCATTTCAAAAATCAATAATCAGGAACCCACCTGGATAATAAGGGAAGTATTACCTGTTATTTCAATTGAACATGTTACACCCACTTATCAAACTGGACAGAACATTATTCTGTGTTTTCAGAAGTTAGCAATTAGGCGCCCACCTAAATAATAAGTGAATATGTTTTTGAAGTTAGCAATCAGGCGCCCACCTGAATAACAAGGGAATACTTTTTCAAGTTAGCAATCAGGCGCCCACCTGAATAACAAGGGAATACTTTTTAAAAGTCGTAATAAGGCGCCCACCTGAATAATAAGGGAATACTTTTTCAAGTTAGCAATCAGGCGCCCACCTGAATAAAAATGGAATACTTTTTCAAAATCGTAATCAAGCGCCCACATGAATAATAAGGGAATACTTTTTCAAGTTTGCATTCAGGTGCCACCTGGATAATAAGGGAATACTTTTTTAAAGCCATAATCAGGTGCCCACCTGAATAATAAGGGAATAATTTTTCAAGTTTGCAATCAGGCGCCCACCTGAATTATAAGGGAATACTTTTTCAAGTTTGCAAGCAGGTGTGCACCTGAATAATAAGGGAATATCTTTTCAAAGTCGCAATCAGGCGCCCACCTGAATAATAAGGGAATACTTTTTCAAGTGGTAAGCAGGCGCCCACCTGAATAATAAGGGAATACTTTTCAAAGTGGCAATCAAGCGCCCACCTGAATAATTAGGGAATACTTTTTCAAGTTGCAATCAGGCGCCCACCTGAATAATAAGGGAATACTTTTTCAAATTCACAATCAGGCGCCCACCTGAATAATAAGGGAATACTTTTTCAAGTCAGCAATCAGGCGCCCACCTGAATAATAAGGGAATACTTTTTCAAGTTGAAATTCTTCTTTAAATTCTGATATTTAATAACATGGTATAACCAAGCACCATACTGGGGCAAAAAGTTTTTCTTTATTTCAAGTTGTAAGAAGGCGCCCGCTTGAAGAACAAGGGAATACATTACAATGCAAGCTGTAAGCATGCGCCCACCTGAAGAACAAGGGAATACATTTCAATACAATGCTGTAATCAGGCGCCCACATGAAGAACAAGGGAATACATTTCAAAGCAAGTTGCAATCAGGCGCCCACCTGAAGAACAAGGAAATACATTTCAAAGCAAGTTGTAAGCAGGCGCCTACCTAAAGAGCAACATAATACATTTCAAAGCAAGTTGTAAGCAGGCGCCCACCTGAAGAACAATGGAATATATTTCAAAGCAAGCTGTAAGCAGGCACCCACCTAAAGAACAAGGGAATACATTTCAATGCAAGCCATAATCAGGCACCCACCAAGGGAATACATTTCAAAGCAAGTTGCAATCATGCGCCACCTGATGAACAAGGGAATACGTTTTCAAAAACAAAAGTAAGCAGGAGTCCACCTGAAGAATGGACATAGTCAAAGTTATGCAAGATACAAGTTCAAAATAAGAACAAGCTGGAAGGCACAAATAAGATTTTTTGTAAATCATAGAGCATATCTTAGTCTAGCTTATTTTATCTTTACCACAATGTAATAAGGAGATCTGCAGACAGTGACAACAACCAGCTACCAGAACTTCCCGAACTACATCGACTCGATTCCCTTTTAGCCAGGGATATGTAGGCATTCTCTGAAGCAGAGTGCGGTCAAAACTTTCAAAAATGCTTCATACGGGATATGGAAATGGGCATAAATCCCTCATTACTGCTCACTTATCTTTGCACTAAAACTCTGCGTGTTCCCGAGAAAAGAGGTGCAGCTGTGAGCACGTGATTTTTGCTCCAAGCAAATTATTCCAAAAAATATATAAAAGTGATTTTTGTGGAAACTTGTTGATGATTGTGTATAAATACCAGTGTTTATTTTTATTTTTTGGAAAATAAAGCAAAGAAAATTAAAACAAAATACATTTTTGTATTAATTAAAAAATACCAAAATATAGGAAAATTACTCTTTAATTATAGAAAATTTAGAAAAAATTAAAAGAAAAATACAAGAAAATACATGGAATAATAAATACAGTAGTAATATGAAAATACAGAAAAAATAATAAATAAAAAATATAATATGAAAATACAAAAAAATATACAAGAAACAAAATAAATACAATATAATAAAAATGTAATTGGACCATGAATTGGGCAAATTCAATGGCCCAAATACACAATACATGAGACTAGGCCCAAAGACAATAGACTAGTCCGCCTATACAAAACCAAAACGACACCATTCTTTTAAAAAATCTTGACTGTTGATTAACTTATCAAACGACCCAAGAACAACGATTGTCTAACAAATAAAATGACGTCATTCTTATGAAATAGTCAGGACCGTTCGTTTGGTTTATCCAACAGATGAAATTAAAAGCTTCATTAAATCACATGACGCCGTGTGATGTGAAGTAAATCCTCGCCATTCGTTTGATCTAATCCAATGGCTGAAACCTATCTATTGTAACAATCTGACCCGTCGTCATGGGAGTTAATGCCACATTTTATTCATTTTATGCTTCTATAGATTTCATTATATGTGTTTGGAGAATTTAAAGTTCTTCGGATAGAGTTTAGGTAGAGATGAGACACTAAGTCTCTTTATGACAAAGATAGTTTGAAAAAGTTAATCGAATGTTGACTTGTGAGTTAGAAGGCTCGAAATAGATTTTCTATGATTTGACTAGTTTCGGGGGATGATTTGTGACTTAGGAGCACAATCCGAGTTGAATTTGGAGGTCCGATGTAGAATTAGGCGTGAATTTACTAAGGTTAGATTTTGGCGAATTCCGATTGATAGGTGAGATTTTGATTCGAGGGTCAGAATGGAATTCCGAGAGTTTCTATAGCTTTGATATGTGATTTATGATGTGTGTGCAAAATTTTAGGTCATTCGGACGTCGTTTGGTTGGGTTTTTGATTGAATGCATGTTTCAGAAGTTTTTGAAGATCTTAGGCTTTAATCCGATGTGAATTGATGATTTCATTATTGTTGGGTGTGTTTTGATGACTGGAACAAGTTTGGATGATGTTTTGGGATATTTTGGTGCCTTTCGTTGAGGTCCTAGGGGCCTCGGTTGTGTTTCAGGTTGTAATCATGCTCTTATTTGATGTTTCAACGTCGTATCTTTGGACATATAGGGATAACTGTTTTGAATAAAGCATTAGATCCGCATCGTAATTACGGATCCGTAGCAAAAAGAATTATTGAATTTGGACATCGTATGAGGATTTTATGGCCATTTTACTAAGGTTTCCCAGATTCAGATTAATGACGAAATTGCCCCTGACGGCGTATTAAAAACCTGCACGATTTGCAAATCTCAAAACTTACATATCTCCTTCATTATAAGGTCAAATTGAGTGATTCAAAAGTCTAAATTCATTAGAATTTCACAAGTAATCCATTGGGAGTAGTAAAATGCATCAACAGTATACCTATAAGGAGTAGGTCAAGTTTTCTTCCAAATTTGGAACAGAAAGAAGCTTCTGAGGTGATTTTTAAGAGAACATTCATGGGCTTTTATTAGGTAAGAGTTCTTAGACTCGGATTATGTTGTTATGATATAAAAACATAGGTTAAACATTGAAAAACCAAGGAATTAAGGGGTACAAATGGAAGTTAGGGCTTGAAACCTAAGAAAATATAAAGTTAGAATTTGAGGGGCCAAACGGTCTCCGATTTTGATAAAATTTATATGTACGGACTCGTGGAGAGACGAGGAATCCGTTGGTATGATTTTTGGAATTTTTCAAGAAGTGGGCTCAGGGCTCGGGTTTTACCAACTTCATGAATTATTATGCTTTTCGAATAATTTTGATAAGGTTATGTTTCTTTGACCCATATTTATATATTTTCTGTGGTTTTAACTAGACTCGACGCATGCGTCGGAAAATTCGAAGGAAAAAAGCATCACGGACGAGTCCACGGCAGTTAGAGGTGAGTAGTTAGTGTATATGATAGCCTGAGGGTTTGAAACCCCGGCTTATCACATTGTGACGCTATTAAGGGCGTGACTCGCATCCCATGGCAGGTGCGGAATTGGTAATATGAGCACGTAATTTTTGCACTAGGCAATAAAATTCCAAAATTAAAAATAAAATAATATTTTTGAGTGCAATTGCATGTATTGTTTGAAATTATATACATTTTGTGTGTTTGAATAATTAGAAATTAGAAAATTAAAAAAAAAAAGAGAAATACTTGCATTTTTGAAGTAATTAGCTTTAAGAAGAAAATTAACAAAAAATAGCATCAATAGCGGAAAATATAGAAAAAATAGTAGAAAATTACCAAAAAATGTTGGAAAATTAGGGAAGCTAAGAAATTAACTAATTTAAATAATACAAAAAGAAAAAAAATGAAAATACAAAAATAAATTATCACAAAATAATTAAAATATAAAACAAATACAAAAATACAATAAGATTGAGCCAATTGAAGTCTGAAATGTTGGCCCAATGTGTTTGGCCCAAAAGACAGCAGGTCCAGTTCAGTGGTTAAGGGTGATCTCAACCGTTCATCTCCTCAAATCCAACGGCTGAGAGAATTAAGGGAATATTAAGTAGTTAATTAATTTCTGAGATTTGATTTCAACCGTCCAGGCCAATTGATCTAACGGAAGAGGCCATTGGTCTTATTTGAAACAAGACGTCGTCATTTGGGTGATAACCAATCTTGACCGTTGATCATCAATGATCCAACGACCAAGATCACTTCAGAATCCACGAGTATATAAGGCTCATGTCTCGTTGAAGACCGGCCATTATACACATTACAAACCCTAGCCGCCCTATTCTCTCCCTTCTTCTTCATCTTCTTCGTCTCTGCAACCTCAGACGGCCATGGAGACTGCCACCTCCCAAGGTGGTCTCCGGCCGCCCCTTTCTTCCTCTTCTACTCTCATCATCTTCCTTATCTCAACCCTACCCCCAAAACCTAAAGAACCCCTGAAACCCCTCTTTTTCTTGAAACTCCGGTCATCGGAGTTCATCTCTGGTGACCCAAACAATGAGAACCCACCCCAAACTAACACCATAGAACCCTTTTGACATGATCTATCACCCCCTACACCCAGTTTCCCTCGAATCATTCTCCATCTCCTCGAATATTTGAAAGAAAGTCGCCGGAACCCTAACTCCGGCGACTCAAATAAACCACCACCCAAAAAATCCCACCTTTCCCTTTTCTGAATACCCCCTCTAACCCGAAACCCCCAAAGACTTCGTATTGAAGTCTGATAAAAAATTAGAAAAAAGAAAAGAAAGACTGAAAAGAAAAGAAGGAAAAAGAGAAGGGAAATAGGAAGCTTAGGGGACAGGCCCTGCGAGCTAAGTCTCCCGTCCTTTATCTGCTTTCTTTCTTTTCTATTTTGTTCTTGTTTTTGTTATGCTATATGTTTATCTTGCTAGTCTGTCACATGAACTAGGATTTTTTTTTCTTTAGTCTTTGAAGTTTTAATCTGTTGTTTGCTTTTCCTGTTTAAAGATCTCTTCTTTTATTGATACCTCTTGTTAGACTGCTTGTTTTAGATTAGGGTTTGGTCCTTGAGAAATCTCAATTAGTTGTTCTGATTCTTATTCTTTTCACTTGTTTATGTAGATTAGGGATTTTTCTCTATTTGTTTCCATGTCTTTTTTGTTCTTCTTCATCTTATCTATTACCTGCATGTTTTAGATTAGGGTTGGTCTTTGGAAAATCTCGTTTAGTTGTTCTGATTCTTATCTTATCTCATTCTTATCACTCGTATGGTTGGATTAAGAACTTTCCTATTTGTTCTATCTCCCCATGTCTACTCTATTAGAATTATTTTTGTGTTAGTTTGGTTGTTCTTTGATCTGAGCAAAACCATGTCTTCTTCCTTTACTGCTTTATGGGCTTTGTACTTATGTGTTTATATCAATGAACCTTAAGTATGATTTGTGTTTTTTCAGTGACTCATTTAGCATAAAGAAGTTTTTACTAATCCTGCTTAATGATAATTGACACTTTGTTGTGAAAATTAAGTTTGTAAGTCTAATTGATTTAGATTCAACAATACTCAACCTTCTCTCTGAGTTTCGATTAATTGATGAACAAATTTGATTCCTTTGGCTATGTGTGCAATTATTTGTTGAAAATGGCTATGTTTGTAATAGCTTTGTGTTAATATGAACACTGTTAATGCCTATCATGCCTAGGTGATTTGGTTATAGCTGCAATAGTATTAAGACTCATAAGTGGTTAACTTTGAAAACATGTATTAAGTGTTTTAGAATAGGTTAAAATTGAAAATCACAAAAAAAAAATAGAATACAAATTAAATAAGTGACCAGGAGTGGTAAATTTTTGCAATTGACCTACTCTGCTAGGTGTCTCACACACTAGCCAACATTTACATGGGCTAGTTGTGTAATAATTGGTTTAAGTATGAAAGTTTAGACTTACCAAGGCCCTATTTAAGTCATAATCACATGTGGCTAGACCTGCAAAGGTCTTAGCCAGGCATGTGTGCAGTAATGGGCCTTGAAATGGCAAAGCCAAGTCCAACTTTGGGATTGGACAAGTTTTAAATAGCTTAATAGGACAATAAAGCAGGCTAGTCCGGCAATTTAGCTTAATTAACAAAAAATGAAACAAAGTGGTTAAAATTGAAATAAGTTCTTAAGTCAAATGTGGCTAGTCCTTAAATACTAATATAAAGACTGACCATTAGTTAAATAAGAGTTAAAACCTTGAAAACTTGACCTAGGTAGGTCGGGTAATTCAGCAATGCCCTTAAGGGCATATAAGGAGCTTGAAATGGCAAATTGGTAGATAACATAGAGCATATAGGGATATATGAGACATTTGTGCTCCTGATTTCTGCAATTTTGCAGAGATTTAAAGGCATAATGGTCTCAATGAAAAGGTAAATCAGTAAAAAACAATAGCAAGTAGGGGTACCTTAGTAAAAGCCCCAAAATAGAATAAAAAAGAACCTTCCAGCACATGCTGGAAAGGATCTTGTAATAGATTTAGGGTGTAAAGTGTAGATTTGATAAATTAACAGGGGAGGGAAATGTGATTATTCCCTATCTTCCCCCCCCCCCCAAATGTTTTTTACCTATCTTCACCTATAAATACCCTCTTCTAAGACTGATTAACAAGGGTTGCAAATGGGGCGGGGCGGGGCTGGGCAGGGCAGGGCAAGCCTTGACCCGCTAAAATTTTGACCCGCCCTACCCTGCCCCGTTTAGCTTTTTATCATAATTTTGCCCTGCCCCGCCCCGCCCTATTTAGCCCTGCCCCGCCCTGCCCCTTTTAGACTATTTTTTTTTTCATTTTTTTCTCTTTATTTTTTATTTGCAATATGTTTTTAATTTCTTGTATAAATCATACTCCTGGTAATAAACAACATCATATGTCATTATTTTACGGAGCTAGAAATTTAATTAACATGTGAATTAAAAATGCATGGATTATTCACACATAGATTAGAACTTACAACATTTCAATACAAATTTTGAGCCACCTTTGATGCTACGCTAAAAGATTCTAGTATGCCAAAAAGGTGTTATAGTATTCTAATTTTATTTTAATGTGACCGTCACATGGATCTGATAAAGCGAGATATATCGTATTTGCGGTGAGCATAACAATTTACAATTTGTATTTTGTTGAGGGAGGAGATATCATTATAACTTGTAAGATATTTTGATCCCTAACTAATTTACAAATTGAACAAAAATAATGTCAATTTCATAAGGTCGAATAGTGTTTTTCTAAACTCTTTAATATTTTCTAGCTTTTGCTATTTATGAAACTATGAAGCATACTATTTTATTTTCATGCATTTCTCTCTTTTTCAATGAAGATAAATACTCCTTCCGTCTAATAGCAGCGTTAGCTCTTTTACTGTCCATTTAGAAGGGAAGAAACATGGCTTACTAAATATAAATGTAACTTAGTAAGCTATTCCCTTTAAAATCCTGCCCTATCCCTGCCCTGCCTTGCCCCATTTACTATTTTCTGAAAATTTGTTTTGACCCGCCCCTGCCCTGCCCCATTAAGACTTTGCCCTGCCGCGCCCCATTAAGATTTTTCCTTGCCCCGCCCCGCCCCGCCCCATTTGCCATCCCTACTCCTAGGGGCACTGCGACCTGCCAATATAAGATAGGTCAAGCAACACACACTAGAATAGCTAATAGCTCCCTGGTTTTTCGAGTTGAAGTTCATATTTAGAGTTTGTTTTGGGATTTCTGCTTGTTTCTGATGGGTTTTGTATTGCTGATTGCTGTGTTGTTTTGCTCATTTGGAACTTAATTCTACACTGTTGCATTTGCCTGTCGAGTCTGTTGCTGTGCCTATTTCTATTCCCCCTAAGAACTCATTGATCTATCTTGCTGAATCAGGTACACGCTCTGTTCGTAGCTATGTAACATTTGAAGTTTGGTGAAATGAAGTTCGAGCTTAAATCTATTATTGTCTTATGTATTTTGTTTTTGTTTCCTAATTAGCAGTCTAGCATTAGCTTAGATTTGTAATTTGTTAGTGTAGTACTGCATGTATAAATGAAGGTCTGGGTGAAAACAATGTAATAGATAGTAAAATAGTAGTAGTGTAGTTGCAGTAGTTAGACCGCTTAGCTAAACAGGTAAAAACCCATAAAACAAAGCTAAATAACTCTAATATGAATCGATAACAACAAGTCCATAGAACTGATTTCAATCAAATCGTGTAGTTAATCCGATTTAGAGATTGATAATTGGATCCGAGTAAGCTTAAAAGAGGAACAACTAAAATGAAGTAACAACTTAATTAAGACTGGATTTGTGATATCAAATAGGCTTAATTTGTAGTAAAACCGGTAGTGTAACTGTGCATATGTGAATAACTCATTTTAACTTTAGATAATCTGAATATTGTAGGTAAGTAATTGAACTGTTTAGTTAATCATGCTTTACATAGTTAAAGCACTTCTTAAAATTCTTAGTTAACAGGTAACTCGAATATTAGTGTAAATTTGCTATTAGAAAACAAAGGAAAAAGCAGTTGCTGATTCGATTCTCCTGTACATTAGATAGTTATAATTCAGAGTTAACATTGACAATTCTGTATAGTGATTTTCTCCTTTGATAAATAAAGTGCAATTTGATTTCATTCTTAGTTCTATATGTTTGTTCTGTTATGAGTTCTTCATTTCTACTTTCATTACTGTCACTTCGATTTGGTCTGGGCCTAATACACGACGTGGACCTGGACTATATGCAGAAGTCAAGTGGGCTACTGAATGAAGGCCCAAAGCCAGTCTGGGTCACTAAGACCCGGACAGATTTGGTAATCTATTAAGTATGGATTTGGAAGCCCAGGCCCAATAGTATCGAAATAGCAATGGCCTGGGCTCACTCTCTAGAGTTACATTTGACTAAATAATTAAGGGAAGAACAAGAATAGAAAAACATAGTGATACAATAGGTTGGACTATAAAATTTAACCGGGATGAGCCTCACACGATACCAAACAGTGGGCCCCCCTTATTAATGAAGTAATATATACAAATAGATTCAGGAAAGCTAATAGCGAATTTCATAGCTTCTCCCATAAGACTTAAAAGCCGTTAGATGTTATTTAAGCACGACATAATATACTTTCCTTAAATACGAGTGTGCACTTGGTGCGACTCAAATCTCAAATCCCGACGGAGCCGAAATGTATTAAAAGTCACAGGCGTACTGGTTGCGGTGTGAATCGAAATACGTTTTCGCAATGTCGCAATTATTTAAATATTAAAGTTGAAAACACATACATATCACTAAAAGTTTATAACAAGTCAAGTAAGATCGAGAACGACGGTTGATCGACCGTGCTAAAACCACGGAATCCGGGAGTGCCTAACACCTTCTCCCGGGTTAACAGAGTTCCTTATCCAGGTTTCTGTTTCGCAGACTATAATAATAGAGTCAATTTCCTCGGATTTGGGATTAACCGGTGACTTGGGACACCATTATCTTCCCAAGTGGCGACTGTGAAAATTAAATAAAAATCCCGGATCGATTGTCCTTTATGTGGAAAAACTCCTTCCTCCTTGTTGTTATATCCTTCTCGGGTATTTGAACATTGAGGTATACCTAGCGTATCTTTTCAAATGAATCGGTACAAAAGTGGGTAGTAAAAAAGGGAGGTGTGACAGCTCTGGCGACTCTACTGGGGATAAGCAACCCAGAACTTCGGTTTCATGGTTTAAGAACTCGAGCTCCTTAGAATCGCCGTCCTCGATGTTATTTGACTTTGTTATATGCTTTAAACAACATGCTATGTGTTTTACCGCTTTGATATTATATGGATTGTATATAAATTGTGCCGAAAGTCCTTCTCTTCTTCACTCCCAGGGATGTGCTTACTGGTTGAGACTCCCCTTTCTGTTAAGTCACACCTAAATTAAGAAACAGAGGCTGGATAAGTTACAAAACCGATTGACTCCGCGGGTCACCGGTACGTAGCCCCCTCCTCGATTCGAGTTGTCCGCTCGGGTACACGGTCTAGCACTCTATGAAACCATAAGATATTGAACATAGGTCTAGGGCGATTATTTGCATCATAATTGACTTAGGGGACTCAACACAGGGGTTGGGTCCGTCTAGGACAGGTGACCCGGTAATTAAAGATCGAGCATACTATGTGTTGCATTTTAATTGTCCTTGAACGTTATGCGGATCGGCAAAATTCCCGAGAGTAGAAAAAGAATGTTCAAAAAATGAAAAAAAGGGAGAGATAAGAACTAGTGATAAAAGAGCTGTCGGAAAATCTGAAAATTTGAAAAAAATGTCTTTGTTGTTGAAATAATTGGTCAACTAATCTGACTGAACTACTCAGGTTTGATTCTCACCATTAGGCGGGATACTTAGGCAACCCTTGAACGGGTCCAACCACCCCTTTTTTGAAAAAAAGACCAAAAATATATTCGTTTCAAATAATCGGAATGATTACTATTTTTGGAAACGGCCGAATGTTCTGAAAGGACACCGGAAGACTGTTTTGGCAAAAATGGCAACTTCAAAAGTCATGTTTTACCTTTTCAAAATAAAAATGAAACTTTTCTTTGAAAAAATATTTTTTCTTTTTCTAAATAAAATTGCCTTAATAAATATGCAGGATGAGCACGATACAGAATGAACCCTTCACTCTAATGAATAGAATCCCTTTGGAGCTAAGACTATGGTGGAACGACATGGGACTAGAAGGGCAAAATTGGGTCAAATGCTACTTAAGGATCTTACGGGTTTAATGGACATAATTCCCCGAGGCGATATAATCCAAGCACTTGTTACATGCTGGGATCCTGCGCACAACGTTCTACATTTTTCGGACTTTGAACTCACTCCCACTCTCGAGGAAATTGCTTACTATATAGGGAAAAACGAGGTCCCCTTAAAAGAGAAATACCCGGTGGCTCCGAGAGCAATAACGGTGCACCGTTTCCTGGACTCTTTGAAAATTGCTCGAAACGTCCACAACGAGGATTTGGCAAGTGGGTTTTGCTCCCTAAACTTCATTTACAGCAGATATGGACATGTCAGGGGTTTCAATGACCCCACGAACAAGCTTTGTAGCAAGTCCAACGGAGCAAAATGGGAGGAGCATCAACGGTTTGCTTTCCTAGTGGCATTTCTCGGGATTATCATATTTCCAAGGACGGGCACATTGATAAAAAAACCGACGGGGTAGCAAGCACTTTGGTTGTACAAGATAATTGTACTTTGGCTCCAATGATTATAGCAGACATCTACCGTGCCCCGACTACATGTAAAGCAGGGTGCAACTTCTTTGAGGGATGTAACTTGATTCTGCAAATCTGGTTGATAGAACATCTATGCCATCATCCTTCGATCTCAAGCTATGGGCCGACTGAAAGAACGTGCCTTGAAGAATTCTATATGAGAACAAAAGAAGTTAAGTTGCTAGAGGGAGTTAAGGATTGGATTTGATATCTACGATCATTGACCGATAGCCAAATCGATTGGGCGTACAAATGGTTGCCCTTCAACGAGGTGATTTACATGCCGACGGAAGGGTCACACTTCTTGATCATGGGTTTGAAAAGTATCCAGCCTTATGCCCCGTACATGGTCCTACGACATCTTGGAAGATGTCAAGTTATACCAAAGGATGGGGACCTCAGTTTGCAAGTAATAGAGATTAGTCCGGACGGGCAATTCCCGGAAGCAAAGGTCTGACAGATTTGGAATGAGTGTCAGAATTGGAAGGTAGAAACTTGTATGGAGAATAGAGCTCGAGGAGAAGTATCGTCGGGGTACGTTGCATGGTATCGATGGGGTATTGAGCATGATAGACCATCGAAAAGACCTCACTTTCAAGATTTGGTGGAGTAGTCTAAGGAAAACAGAAATTGGGCGGCCAAAGAAAACGAGTAGAAGGCCAAAATCAACTTGCTAGAAAAGCAGTTGCGAGATCTCCAGTTTAAGAGCGGTTTACAGGCAGTATTTGATGAAGGAGAGAAGAAGCAACTGAAAAAGCAGAATGAAATCCTAAAGGCTCAGGTTTCTAAAATGAAAATTGCATCCGAGACCCCGGTTCGCTTAGCCCGAGATGAGAAGTTAATTGAAAATCTTTGGCGCAAAGTGAATGACTACAGCTTCGATTTGGACAAATCAGAAAAGGAGTTAGTCAGGGTTTGGAAGCAACTAGCCAAAGACGCCGAGGATAGAGCCAGGTTGGTTCAGCAACTACGGGACAAACATGAGGTTGAGGTAGCTCGTCTGAGAAAGAAAATCATCACAGCCACTGTCAAAAGTAACAAGATCATCGAAGAATTTGAAGAAGAAAGAGAGCATTGTTACACGACTATGGCTCGGTTAGAGTTCGAGCTACAACAACTGCAGAAGGAGAACCAACACACCTTAGACGCTCGCGCCGAACAGATTATCTGGTTACTTCAAGAGAACGGGGTCGTTCGAGAGAGAATTGTTTATATTGCTCAGTACATTACCCGAAAGTGCCAACTGTGTGAAGACATGTCTCAAACAACATTTGTATCAGCTGTGGAATTCTTTGTGCAGCAAGTCATGTCTGACCTAGATAGGCTCCAAGGTGGATTAGCATATAGGCCCGCGGCAAGACCGAACGACGTCTCGCAGGAACTAGGAGCATTAATGTATTCACAGGGCATGCATTTTGTATTCGTATTTCTTTTTGCATTAGTAGCACAACACCATCTTGTAAATCGATGTTTTTGAATATCAATGAAAAATCAAAAGTTGTTGCTAATCCTTTTTTGCTTTATATCAATTGTTTGTACGATAGGCAAATAAATAGGAACGAAAATCAATAAAGAAAAGAAGAAGGAGATAGAAAAGAGAGGAAAAGAAAATGAAAAATGAAATAGAAAGAAAAAGAAAAAAAAAGAAAAATAAGGGGGGAAGAAAGAAAGAATGATGTTGGTTCAAAATGCCGGGATGGTGCATGACGATAAAAAAGTTGTGATTTTTCCAATCATTGCATCTTATCCTTTTATGTACTAACTATTAACAAGTGTTGTTGTTTATGAGAATCATATTTCAGCTGGCAACTGGTACTCTGGCAAATCATCATTACAACACACGATCTAAGACTATGACAAAGGCTGTGTCTCATGAAATTGAACCGACTATCATGGACCCTGTGCAAGAAGAAGAGGTCGTGGATGTAGCATGGATGAAGGAGGAAATGTATAAGCTCAAGCAGCAGATGTCTGAGATGTACCAAGTGTAAGGCCCCGTAAAATATTTGTGCATAAAACCTAGTAGCTATAGTGTCATGGTCCGATTAATGTGTTAGGAATGCGCCGCGGTTCGGACCCTTGGTAGTGATTTAAGTTTCAAAAATGTAGAGAATTAATTTTTCCGAAAAGTGTCAATTTTGCGGTCAAGAATGTGACCGCAAATTTGCTATGCGGACCGCATTCTTACCGCAAAGCTTTCCAGAAAGTCTCCCAAAATCTTGTTGAAAATGCGGTCGATATGCGATCGCATAATGAATCTGCGGTGCACTTTGCGACCGCAGATCAAGAATGCGGAACGCATATTGGTCGCATTCTGTAACAGAACTTGAGTAATTCTTGAGGCCATTCTGCGGTCACTATGCGGACCGCATGTTGATTCTGCGGTCGCAAAGTGCACCGCAGAATTGACCCCGGCCCAGATTTTTGTAACATTTTGACCCGATCTCTTCTTTAATATAACACCTTTCACCCTCATTTTCTCATATCATCTTACCAAAATTAGAGAGAGAAGAGAGGGGTTTTAGAGAGAGAAGTTCTTTATCTTCAAGGATTGTTCCAACCACTTAATTTCAAGGGATCCTAGGGCAAGGATTCAACTTCCCCAATCTTTTCAAGGTAAAAACCCTAACTATTTTCTTTGATTTTCAGTTTTAAATTGGGTAAAGAGAGGTTTGCATATAATAGCTTTTGAAAATAGAATTTTTACACTCACGCATGATTATTGAACTTGATTTCTAGTAAAAGAAGTGAGTAGAAGTAAGAGTCTTCAAGAACAAGGTTGGCAAGAGTAGGATATATCGGGTAAGCATAAAGTAGGAGGAAAAAATCATCACCAGGTATGTATGGCTAATTTTGATTCTTGTGAAATCGCCTATATGTGTGAAGTTTGTTTGGTTCGTGTTAAATTGACAAATTGTGTGAAATTCTTGATGTTGTTGTTGGATATTCAAAGTTTGTTGTCGAGCTATGAGGGATGTAAAATGAGAGTTTAATTTGGTAAAAGAATTGTGAATAATGGCTATAATGGCATATATGGTACTTTGTGGAAAAGAAACGAAACACTTGAGGATTGGTAAGTCATTGAACAATACGGTATGAATACTCTTGATTTTTGGAACATTTGTAACTTGATTGTGATATTGTCTTGAGAAGTAATTATGAACATGAATCAACCTGTAAGTTGCTTATTTGAACTTGTTGAAATTGTGTGAAATGCCTTATCTGCTGTTTGTACTTGTTGTGTTTTAAAATTGTACGGTGGGATCGGGTTGCGCGCCGCAACATGAAGAAATAAGGTGTGGGTTGGGGTGATAAGGGTGGCCGAGGTAATAAGGGTGGTCAGGGGTAATAAGGATGGAAAGCGATCGAAATCGCTATTGAAAATTGATACAAAAATCAATAATGTGAAATTGTGAAAGGAGACAACAGGAGAGTTTGCAACCTGTGGGGCACTGATTGCCCTTTGTTTGACTACTTGTGCTTTACGTGATTGATTGGTTATTGTTAAATTGGTTGATCGTAGAAAGTGCTTTGTGTTGAGAATTATTTGAAATGAGGAAAATGTGGAAACATGGTTGGGTGGCTTAATTAATTGTTGATGTAATTCAATGGCTTGAGTTTACTTGGGACAAAGTTTGTCCATACATGCCAGTACAATTCAAGTGTACTGACGTCCCTTTTGCCGGGGACGCTACATTCGTGTTACGATTGTAGGTGGATCAGTAGCAGGCACTTCAGCTCATCGGCAGTAGTATCCTTCACCTTCCACTGCCCGTTTTGGTGAGCCCCTTTCTTCCTCGGGGCCCCGTGTGGTTCATGCCACTTTTGTTTAGATTTCATTTTGGTTTTGTAAGGTATAGCCGGAGCCTTGTTACCGGCAAAGTATGGTATTTCCCTTTTGTATCCTAGAGGCTCTGTAGACATGTAAAATGTGGGACTCCAGTCTTATGTATATGTATTGTGTTATGTTGGGCATTGTAAAAATTGCAAACTTGTTAATGAATCACTCGTATGGTTTTATTTGTTTAATGTGAAATCATTTCATGGTTAGTAAGATATTTGGTTAATGAGAAACAATCAGCACAGGGGTAACGCGTGGGAATGAAAGGCACCCAGGTCCGCTTGACTGGGGCAACCCGGTCAGGCGCCGGTCATGTTCCCCGATTTGGGGCGTGACACCAAGCTTGGTCCAGGGGTCAACCCTTACCCCCATATCCCGCCAACCCAGCATATGTCCCTTCTGTTAATTCTAATCCCGAGCCACCCACCATGAACTCATCCTCTACATATCCAGATTATCATTACTATTATGCCTCCACTTCTTAGGCACCACCACCACTGTCCAAACAAATTCCACCCAGCCACCACAAGTTGCCTCGGTGTATGTAGCACCTTCACCTGTTGCTCTACATAAGTCGTCAAGTGAACCAGTGTTCCATGTACAAGATGCCCATTACTATCCGCCGGAGTCGACGTTTAGGCAGCATGAATCTTATACCCCACTGATGGAGACAACTAAAGAAAATCCCGTCAAGAACTTGGAACATGAGGAAATGGCCAGGAAGATGAGGAGTTTAGAACAGTCTTTCCGTAACATACAAGGGCTAGGAGTCCAAGTGAGCGTAGCATACAAAGATTTGTGTCTGTTTTCAGAAGTACAGATCCCGGTTAGATTCAAGCAACCTAAGTTCGACATGTACGATGGACACGGGGATCCTCTAGCCCATCTCAGGGGTTATTGTAGCAAGATCCATGGTGCAGGGGGAAGAGATGAACTTTTGATGGCGTATTTTAGCCAGAGTTTGAGTGGTTCTGCGCTGGAGTGGTATACACGTCAGGATCACACTAGATGGTTCATCTGGGACGATCTAGCACAATCATTTGCCAACCACTTCCAGTACAACTTAGAGATAATACTGGATAGGTTGTCGCTTACCAAGATGGAGAAGAAGCCCGATGAAAGCTTTTAGGAGTACGGCTTTAGATGAAGAGAACAAGCTGCGCGAGTGGATCCGCCTATGAAGGAGACTGAAATGGTAGATTGTTTTCTGCAGGCCTTAGAGCCTACTTACTACGGCCATTTGGTGTCGGCTATTGGTAAGAATTTTAATGAAGTAGTGAAAATGGGTAGTTTTGTAGAAGAAGGGTTGAAAACCAACAAAATCATGAGCTTTTCTGCTATCAAGGCCACAAATCACGCTATACAGACAGGGAACGGAGGATCTATTGGAAAGAAGAGGAAGGAAGAGGTTTCGGTTGTGGAAAGTAAACCATGCACTCGTAGCCAAAGCGTATACCATCACCCACCTCGCCCATACCAACCATATCCGCCAGCATCTTACAACCCACCTCCACCATATTATCCACCCACTACTCCACACTACCCCATTCCACAAGCCCAACCTTACCCATCACCCCCTCATGTAAGGTGAGCCCAGGTCCCACAAAATGTCTATCATACACAAAACACTTACCCTTCTTCCAGAGCCTACAAGAACCCAAATAGACCCAACTTCCGACCTGATCCAGAGATGAGAAACAGAGCCCAAACGAAGAAAACATTCACCCCATTGGGGGAGTCTTACACCAGCCTCCATCATCGTCTGAAAGAATTGGGGATGCTGAATCCGATTGAACCGAAACTACCAAACCCACCTCCCAGAAACATTGACCAGTCAGTCAGCTGCGAATATTTCTCCGGGGCACCGGGGCACGATACTAAAAATGCTGGCACTTGAAAACTGCTATACAAGATCTCATTGACAGTCGGAGGATTAAGGTACATGCTCCAGAGACTTCAAACATTACTCAGAATCCGTTGCCGACTCATCATGAGACACACATGATAGAGTTGGCACAAGATAAGAACAACAGGAGGCCGTCCCAATCAGTTATGATGATAAAAGCCAACAGCAAAGTAGAGAAAGAAGTTGAGAAAGAGAAAGCGACAGCTGAAGTACCAGTGAAAAAGTTGCCAGTGGTTGAAACTTTGAAAATTGTGGCACCAGGGGTTAAGCCAATGTTGACAGTAAAAGGAGCATGCATAGAACCAGTGATCATAAAGCCAGTGGTGCAAATGCTGGTGATTGATACTAAAACCATACCTTGGAACTACAATAAGGTTGCAGTAGTGTACAAGGGAAAAGAAGTTACAGGAGAGGTCAACGAGACACACGGTCTTACTTATTCCGGGCGGTGTTTTGCCCCGGAAGAGTTAAGAAAAATGAAGTTGGTAAAGGAGAGTCATGTGAAGAAGCCGGTCTCTGAAGAAGAAGCAGAAGAATTTCTGAAGAAGATAAAATCTCAAGACTACTCGATAGTAGAACACCTAAGAAAGACGCCTGTACAAATCTCACTGCTCTCATTGTTAATTCACTCATAGGAACACAGAAAGGCATTGTTGAAGATATTGAACGAGGCACATGTCCCCGAAAAGATCTTAGTTTGCCATCTTGAGAAGATTACCAACAAGATTTTTGAGTCGAACAAGATAACATTCTCGGACAATGAATTGCCTGTTGAAGGGACTGAACATAACAAGGCACTCTATCTTACCGTAAAAAGTGAGGAATCGGTGGTCACTTGGGTGTTAATAGACAATGGGTCGAGTGCAAACATTTGTCCACTTTCGACTCTCGGAAAGCTGAAGATTAATCTTGTTAGAATCCGATGGAATAGTGTGAGTGTTCGAGGGTTTGACGGAGGAAGCAAAAATACTTTGGGAGATATCATTTTGGAGGTCACCATTGGGACGGTAGACTTTACCATGGAATTTTAGGTGTTAGACGTCACTGTGTCCTATAATCTATTGCTGGGTCGACCATGGATCCATGTGGCTAAGGCCATACCATCATCCTTGCACCAAATGGTTAAGTTCGAATAGGAGTAGTAAGAAATTACAGTGCATGAAAAGGAAGACGCTTGCAATGTCATAATGCCCTTCGAGGAAGCTGGTGGGGACAAGGGTCCCTATGTATACTAGGTGACAGAAACTATGATAGTGAATAAGATAGTAGTAGGAGAGAGCTTGCCAATCCCTACAGTGGCACCTGCCGCTGTGATGGTAGCCACAGAGATGATCAAGAATGGATTTACACCGGGAAAAGGGCTAGGAATAGCCTTACAGGGAATAACTCAACCTGTTCATCTATCGGTAAACAACGATACCTTAGGCTTGGGCTTCAAACCTACCCACACCGACATCCAGAAAGCCAAAAGAACCAAAAAGAAAAATTGGACCCTTCCTAAACCAGTCCCAAAACTGTCCGACACCTTCGCCAAGCCTGGTACAAAACGACATCTGACATCTGCTGTGTCGAGGTATGCTAAGACTAGACCTGATAAGGAACTCTTAGCGAGGTTTGAAATGTTATTTGGGGACTTGAACATGGTGGAGATGGGCGAGGGTACCAACAAGATAGACATTCAGTTCGTGGGGTCTAGTGTTGCACTCAATAATTGGGAAGCCACTCCTTTCCCAATCAGGAAGGAGTCTTGGTAGTTAGCTTTCGAAATATATCATCATTTCCCAAAAGCAATTTTATTTTTGTAGTTCCCTCCCATTGAAATCAAAATGTACCCAACGTTTGCTCATCTTTTGAAATATCAATGAAATGCAGTTTCTTCTTCTTTCTTCATTTTTTGCCTTATTTTTATTTTTCTTCCTTTTGTACAGTTCCATATGCGCTGATTCTGATGATATGTCATGCATGAAGGATTCCCGGCCCAGTTCTGACAATCGAATTATAATACAAGAAATTGAGAATGAGAGTGAGGTAGAATATGAGGATGAGGAAATACTGGAGGAAATAAGTAAAGACTTGAATCAATATGAGGAAAAACCCAAACCGAACTTGAGTGAGACAGAATCTATCAATTTGGGGAGTGAGGATAACGTCCGGGAGACAAAAATCAGTGTACACTTAGAAGCCTCCCTCAGGGAAGAGTTAATAAAGTTGTTGCACGAATTCAAGGACATCTTTGCCTGGTCCTATTATGACATGCCCGGACTTAGCACTAATTTGGTGGTACATAAGTTGCCTATTTATCCTGAATGCTGGCTCGTAAAGCAAAAGTTGAGAAAGTTCAAAACGGACATCAACGTGAAGATAAAAGAAGAGGTGAATAAGCAGTTTGAGGCAAAGGTCATACGAGTTACTAAGTACCCCACCTGGTTAGCAAATGTTGTGCCAGTTCCAAAGAAAGATGGAAAAACCAGAGTGTGTGTTGATTACAGAGACCTCAACAAAGCCAGTCCAAAGGATGATTTCCCATTTCCAAACATCCACATATTAATCGACAATTGCGCCAAGCATGAAATTGGCTCTTTTGTAGATTGCTATACGGGTTATCACCAGATCCTAATAGACGAAGAAGATGCAGAGAAAATTGCTTTTATTACACCTTGGGGATCATACTGATATAGAGTGATGCCGTTTGGGTTAAAGAATGCCGGAGCTACTTATATGAGGGCAATGACCACAATGTTCCATGATATGATGCATCGAGAAATTGAGGTGTATGTGGACTACATCATCATAAAGTCAAAGAAGCAACTTGATCATGTCAGGGACTTGAGGAAGTTTTTCCAAAGACTCGAAGGTATAATCTTAAACTCAATCCTGTGAAATGCACTTTTGGAGTACCCTCAGGGAAGCTATTGGGATTTATAGTAAGTCGGCGAGGCATCAAACTAGATCCGTCAAAGATCAAAGCCATCCAGAGTTTGCCTCCGCCGAAAAACAAGAAGGAAGTAATGAGCTTACTAGGAAGGTTGAATTATATTAGTCAGTTCATCGCTCAGTTGACATCAACATGTAAGCCTATCTTCAAATTGATAAAGAAAGATGCAACAGTGAAATGGACTGATGAATGTCTGGAAGCCTTCGATAAAATCAAGGAATATTTGGCAAATCCTCCAGTGTTAGTTTCTCCGGAGCCGGGGAGACCTTTGATCTTGTATCTGACAGTGCTTGATAATTCTTTTGGCTGTGTGATGGGACAGCACGATGAGACGGGCAAGAAAGAGCAATCTATATATTACCTTAGCAAGAAATTCACATCTTACGAGGTAAAATATCCTTAGCTAGAGAGAATATGATGTGCATTGACCTGGGTGGCTTAGAAATTGAAGCACTATTTGTCAGCATACACCACATATCTGATATCACAGTTTGTGCATTAACCTGGGTTGCTCAGAAACTGAAACACTACCTGTCAGCTTATACCACATATCTGATATCACGAATTTGACATCATTTATGTAACACGTACGACAATGAAGGCGCAAGCAGTTGTAGATCATCTAGCAGAAAACTAGGGATGATGAGTATGAGCCACTAAAACATATTTTTCGGATGAGGAGGCAATGAATGTCGAAGAAATAGAACGAAGTGAAAAGCCGGGATGGAAGATGTATTTCGACGGAGCCGTCAACATTAAAGGAGTTGGTATTGGAGTAGTGCCTATTTCAAAAATGGGTCAACACTATCCCGTTACCGCTCAGCTCTGATTTTTCTGTACCAACAATATGGTCGAATATGAGGCATGTTATTAGGATTAAGGATGGCAATAGATATGGGTGTTCAAGAGATTTTGGTCATGGGTGACTCGGATCTTTTGATACATCAAATTCAGGGAGAATGGGAGACAAGAGATTTGAAATTGATACCTTATCGGCATTGTCTACATGAGTTGTCCCAAAGATTCCAATCCATAGAGTTCAAACACATCCCAATAATGCACAATGAAGTTGCAGATGCTCTGGCCACACTATCCTCTATGTCAGATCCAGATGTATGATCAAAATGCTTACTATTTTGCTGTGGAAGGAGAGTTGGATGGAGAACCGTGGTATCACGACATCAAGGAATACTTGAAGGAAGGAAAATACCCAAAGCAAGCCACCGGGGATCAGAAGAGAGCTGTAAGACTCCTAGTGAATGGCTTCTTCCTCAGTGGAGGAGTTATATATAAAAGAACACCAGACCTGGGATTGTTGATATGTGTGGATGCGAAACAAGTTGATAAGATTATGACTGAGGGGGACGCTGGAGCTTGCGGACCCCATATGAGCAGGTATATCTTAGCAAAGAAGATTCTGAGAGCCGGGTACTATTGTCTCACCATGGAGCGGGACTGTATCAGGTATGTGAGGAAATGCCACCAATGCCAAGTACATGGAGATTTAATCCACTCCCCACCTTATGAATTGCATACGATGTCTGCACCTGGCTATTTGTCGCTTGGGGCATGGATGTTATCGAACCAATAGAGCCTGCAGCTTTTAATGGACATAGATTCATTTTGGTCGCGATTGACTACTTTACTAAGTGGGTGGAGGCAAAAACATTCAAGGCGGTGATGAAGAAAGCCGTGGTGGATTTTTGTGCATGAAAATATCATATGCCGATTCGGAATCCCCAAGGTTATCATCACAGATAACGGGGCCAATCTGAATAGTCACCTCATGGCGGAAGCTTGCCAGAGATTTAAGATCCTACATCGTAACTCTACACCGTATAGGCCAAAGGCAAATGGGGAAGTAGAAGCTGCAAACAAAAATATAAAGAAGATCCTTAGGAAAATGGTGGAGGAGTCCAGACAATGGCACAAGAAATTACCTTTCGCTCTTATGGGTTATCGCACAACAGTGCGCTCTTCTATCGGCGCCACACCCTATTCATTGGTGTATGTGACAGAGGCTATTATACCCACGAAAATAGAGATACCGTCATTACGAATCATAGCTGAAGCTGGGATAGATGACGAAGAATGGGTAAAAGCCCGGCTGGAATAATTAAGTCTGATCGACGAGAAGAGATTGGCCGCAGTTTTCCACGGGCAATTGTATTAATAGAGAATGGCCAGAGCATATAATAAGAAGGTGCGTCCTCGGAATTTTTAAGTTGGACAACTTGTATTGAGGCATATCTTACCACATTGGGCTGAAGCAAAGGGCAAATTCGCGCCAAACTGGCAGGGGCCATTTGTGGTATCATGGGTGTTGTCCAATGGGGCATTATATTTGACAGACATTGAAGGGAAATGCATAGAGACTGCTATCAATTCAGATGCGGTCAAAAGATACTATGTATGATTCCTTTTCAATTGAATGATTGTATTTTGTTGTGATTTTGGAATTGAAATGATGAAGGCATTTTATTCTCTATCCAAACACTTTATCCATCGACATCCCCTTTGAGCCATGTTCGATATATTCTTTCATACCCCTCTCTCGAAATTGTTTATGGCACAATACAGAAAATGCAAATAAAGAAAAATGAAAAAAAAGAAGGAGAAAGAGAAAAAAAAGAAGAGAAAAAACCAATGCAAGCAAAAGGAAAAGACAAAGAAATCGGGAAAAAGTTAAGAGAAATTAATGAATTTATGGCGTAGTTTGAACTACGTTTGACTTGATCCCGAAAGGGTACGTAGGCAGCCTCATTGAGGTTCAGTCACAATAAAGGAAAAATCCAAAAATCCCCCACATATTGAAACTGGGGCAGAAGTTATATTTTATGTTTCCGAGAGTTGTAAATATTTTTAAACCCTCGTAAGTTTTGAGCCTCTTATACCTTTCTTTCTTAACCCATCCAAAAGCCACGTTACAGTCCAAAGAAAGACCTTCTAATCAATTTCAAGAAAATAACAAAATGCATTGTGAATAAAAGGAAATCGGTACATTGGACAACATCAGTGTTACAGAAAAAACAAAAGACAAAAAGGAAAAATGGAAAATGAAAAAAAATGAGAGAGTCTCATCGGTGAAAACCTTAACCGGCACCGTGAGGCGACTGTGAGATTAAGAGAAATAAAAATGAGAGAGTCTTATCAGTGAAAACCTTTAATGGCATTGCAAGGCGACTGTGAGGATGAGAGAATAAATAAGAGAGTCTTATTGGTGAAAACCTTTCATGGCACCATAAGGCGATCGCGAGGTTTGTTATTGAAAAAGATAGGATCGGTTTGGGTTGTAAGAAATTTGGAGTCAGAATGATGGATTGAACGAACTGGGTCAGAGTTTAAATACATGGCATGGTCAACGGAATCAGCCAACATACCCAGATAAGTCCTATCACTTCTCCAAAACACCCTTACCCTTTTGAAATTCATTTTCTGCATTTCATTGTTTGTCCTTTGAAAGCTAACTACCAGCTTCTGATGATAAGAGCTGAAATAACACTGGATCAGAAAAGAAAAGAAAAGAAAGAGTTGAAAAGAAATAAAGGAGGTTGGCAAACAGAGCCAAAAGAAAAGAAAACAAAAAGTGAAAAAACAAGAAAATACAAAAGAGCTTACAGAAGATAGTCAACTGAAAGACCGCACAATGGAAGAAAAGCAAAAAGAGGAAAAGCAATCAGAGGCAGGAGCGGCAGATGCCAGTTGCCAGCAGCTTATAACTAATAAGATTTGGTTTTTGTGATTTAGACAGGAGCAAAATCGTCAATAATCACTTTAAAGTGAATGTGACCAATGTGGAAAATGGAAAAACACTAAAAAAGAGAAGTTTAACCATAAGTGGAGGAATCTCTGGATGAAAATCAATCAATCAGGAAAATACAAAACAGTAAGGAGGTACCATCTTTACAATCCATACCCCAGTTATCAAACTGAGGGAATACTTTTCTGCATTCGCATTTCATGCATCAGGCGCCTACCTAGATAACAAGGGAATACTTTTCTGCATTCGCATTTCATGCATCAGGTGCCCACCTGGATAACAAGGGAGTACTTTTTTGCATTCGCATTTCATGCATCAGGCGCCCACCTGGAAAATAAGGGAATACTTTTCTGCATTCGCATTTCATGCATCAGGCACCCACCTGGATAACGAGGAAATACTTTTCTGCATTTCGCATTTCATGCATCAGGCGCCCACATGGATAACAAGGGAATACTTTTCTGCATTCGCATTTCATGCATCAGGCGCCCACCTGGATAACAAGGGAATATTTTTCTGCATTCGCATTTCATGCATCAGGCGCCCACCTGGAAAACAAGGGAATACTTTTCTGCGATTTTAATTTCTGTTCAGGTGCCCACCTGTATAGCAAGGGAATACTTTTCTGCAATTTTAATTTCTGTTCAGGCGCCCACCTGTATAACAAGGGAATACATTTCAGCAATTTTTAATTTCTGTTCAAGCGCCCACCTGTATAACAAGGGAATGCATTTCAGCAATTTTTAAGTTCTGTTCAGGCACTCACCTGGAAAACAAGGGAATACATTTCTGCAATTTTGATTTGTGTTAGCTAACATGAGTAACACCGTAACATGAAGAGCCCATACTGGGGCAGAAGGAAAAGTTTGTTGTTTTTGTTTTTTGAGCAGGTATCAGTTTGAAGGCAAGAAGTACCATCAAAAATAATAAAAAAAAGTGGGAAGCAAGGAAAAGAAAATCAACAAAAAAGAAAGTCAGCATCACAAGAAAATCAAGGAAAAAGAGACAAAGAAGAATAAAGAGACAAGAAGATAGATATGAGCAATTGTAACTCGTAGAATTATAGCTTAGAATAATTTCTTTGTTTTACATTTTACCCCCCCCCCCCGCTGTAATAAGGAGTAGGTCAGCAAGTCTCAACATTGTCAATGAAACAGTAAGTCTGGTAGTTTCTAACTGCCAGACCTGATTCCTGTTTAACCCAAGATATGTAGGCAACCTCTAAAGTAGGGTGTGGTCAAAAGATTTTCAAACATGCTTCTTAGGGAATATGCCAGCGTGCAAAAATCTCTCATTACTGCTCACTTGTCTTTGCACTAAAACCCTTCGTGTTCCCGAGCAAAGAGGGGTAGCTGTGAGCACGTGATTTTTGCACTAGGCAATAAATTTCCAAAATTAAAAATAAAATAATATTATGGAGTGCAATTGCATGTATTATTTGAAATTATATACATTTTGTGTGTTTGAATAATTATAAATTAGAAAATTAAAAAAAATAGGAGAAATACTTGCATTTTTGAATTAATTAGCTTTAAGAAGAAAATCAACAAAAAATAGCATTAATAGCGGAAAATATAGAAAAAATAGTAGAAAATTACCAAAAAATGTTAGAAAATTAGGGAAGCTATGAAATTAAGTAATTTAAATAATACAAAAAGAAAAAAAATGAAAATACAAAAAAAACATTATTACAAAATAATTAAAATATCAAAAAAATACAAAAATACAATAAGACTGGGCCAATTGAAGTCTGAAATGTTGGCCCAATGTGTTTGGCGCAAAAGAGAGCCGGTCCAGTTCATTGGTTAAGGGTGATCTCAACCGTTCATCTCCTCAAATCCAACGGTTGAGAGAATTAAGGAAATATTAATTAGTTAATTAATTTCTGAGATTTGATCTCAGCCGTCCAGGCCAATTGATCTAACGGAAGAGGCCATTGATCTCATTTAAAACAAGACGTCGTCGTTTGGGTGATAACCAATCTTGACCGTTGATCATCAATGATCCAACAGCCAAGATCACCTCAGAATCCACGAGTATATAAGGCTCATGTCTCGTTGAAGACCGGCCATTATACACATTACAAACCCTAGCCGCCCTATTCTCTCCCTTCTTCTTCATCTTCTTCGTCTCTACAACCTCAGACGGCCATGGAGACTGCCTCCTCCCATGGTGGTCTCCGGCCACCCCTTTCTTCCTCTTCTTTTCTCATCATCTTCCTCATCTCAACCCTACCCTAAAAACCTAAAGAACCCCTAAAACCCCTCTTTTTCTTGAAACTCCGGTCATTGGAGTTCATTTACGGTGACTCAAACAACGAGAACCCACCCCAAACTAACACGATAGAACCCTTTTGACCTGATATATCACCCTCTACACCCAGTTTCCCTTGAATCTTTCTCCATCTCCTCGAATATTTGAAAGAAAGTCGCCGGAACCCTAACTCCGGCGACTCAAACAAACCACCACCCAAAAAATCCCACCTTTCCCCTTTCTGAATACCCCCTCTAACCAGAAACCCCCAAAGACTTCATCTTGAAGTCTGATAAAAAATCAGAAAAAAAGAAAAGAAAGAATGAAAAGAAAAGAAGGAAAAAGAGAAGGGAAATAGGAAGCTCAGGCGACATGCCTTGCGAGCTAAGTCTCCCGTCCTTTATTAGCTTGCTTTCTTTACTATTTTGTTCTTGTTTTTGTTATTTGCTATATGTTTATCTTGCTAGTCTGTCACATGAACTAGGAATTTTTTTCTTTAGTCTTTGAAGTTTTAATCTGTTGTTTGGTTTTCCTGTTTAAAGATCTCTTCTTTTATTGATACCTCCTGTTAGACTGCATGTTTTAGATTAGGGTTTGGTCTTTGGGAAATCTCGATTAGTTGTTCTGATTCTTATTCTTTTCACTTTTATGTGTAGATTAGGGATTTTTCTCTATTTGTTTTCCATGTATTTTTTGTTATTCTTCATTTTATCTATTACCTGCATGTTTTAGATAAGGGTTGGTCTTTGGAAATTCTTGTTTAGTTGTTCTGATTCTTATCTTCTCTCATTCTTATCACTCGTATGGTTGGATTAAGAACTCTTTTGTTTGTTCTATCTCCCCATATCTACTCTGTTAGAATTATTTTTGTGTTAGTTTGGTTGTTCTTTGATCTGAGCAAAACCATGTCTTCTTCCTTTACTGCTTTATGGGCTTTGTACTTATGTGTTTATATCAATGAACCTTAAGTACGGTTTGGGTTTTTTCAGTGACTCATTTAGCATAAAGAAGTTTTTAACTAAGCCTGCTTAATGATAATTGACACTTTGTTGTGAAAATTAAGTTTGTAAGTCTAATTGATTGAGATTCAACAATACTCAACCTTCTCTCTGAGTTTCGATTAATTGATGAACAAATTTGATTCCCTTGGCTATGTGTGCAATTATTTGTTGAAAATGGCTATGTTTGTAATAGCTTTGTGTTAATATGAACACTATTAATGCCTATCATGCCTAGGTGATTTGGTTATAGCTGCAATAGTATTAAGACTCATAAGTGGTTAACTTTGAAAACATGTATTAAGTGTTTTAGAATAGGTTAAAATTGAAAATCACAAATAGGTTACAAATTAAATAAGTGACCAAGAGTGGTCAATTTTTGCAATTGACCTACTCTACTAGGTCTCTCACACACTGGCCAACATTTAAATGGGCTAGTTGTGTAATAATTGGTTTAATTCTAAAAGTTTAGACTTACCAAGGCCCTATTTAAGCCATGATCACAGGTGGCTAGACATGCAAAGGTCTTAGCCAGGCCTGTGTTCAGTAATGGGCCTTGAAATGGCAAAGCCAAGTCCAACTTTGGGATTGGCCAAGTTTTAAATAGCTTAATAGGACAATAAAGCAGGCTAGTCCTGCAATTTAGCTTAATTAACAGAAAATGAAACAAAGTGGTTAAAATTGAAATAAGTTCTTAAGTCAAACGTGGCCAGTCCTTAAATACTAATACAAAGACTGGCCATTAGTTAAATAAGAGTTAAAGCCCTGAAAACTTGACCTAGGTAGGTCGAGTAATTCAGCAATGCCCTTAAGGGCATATAAGGAACTTGAAATGGCAAATTGGTAGATTACATAGAGCATATAGGGATATAAGAGACATTTGTGCTCCTGATTTCTGTAATTTTGCAGAGATTTAAGGGCATAACGGTCTCAATGAAAAGGTAAATCAGTAAAAAACAATAGCAAGTAGGGGTACCTTAGTAAAAGCCCCAAAATAGAATAAAAAGAACCTTCCAGCACATGCTGGAAAGGATCTTGTAACAGATTTAGGGTGTAAAGTGTAGATTTGATAAATTAAGATGGGAGGGAAATGAGATTATTCCTTATCTTTCCCCCCCAAAATTTTTACCTATATTCACCTATAAATACCCTCTTCTAAGACTGATTAAGGGCTGGTTTTTCAATAGAAAATTCAGAAAGAATCATATACTAGAATAGCTAATAGCTCCCTGGTTTTTCGAGTTGATGTTCATATTTGGAGTTTGTTTTGGGATTTATGCTCATTTCTGCTGGGTTTTCTATTTCTGATTGCTGTGTTGTTTTGCTCATTTGGAACTTAATTCTACATTGTTGCATTTGCCTGTCGAGTCTGTTGCTGTGTCTATTTCTATTCCCCCTTAGAACTCATTGATCTATCTTGCTGAATTAGGTACACGCTCTGTTCGCAGCTATGTAACATTTGAAGTTTGGTGAAATGAAGTTCGAGCTTAAATCTATTATTGTCTTCTGTATTTTGTTTTTGTTTCCTAATTAGTAGTCTAGCATTAGCTTAGATCTGTAATTTATTAGTGTAGTACTGCATGTATAAATGAAGGTCTGGGTGAAAATAATGTAATAGATAGTAAAATAGTAGTAGTGTAGTTGCAGTAGTTAGATCGCTTAGCTAAATAGGTAAAAACCCATAAAACAAAGCTAAATAACTCTAATATGAATTGATAACAACAATTCCATAGAACTGATTTTAATCAACTCGTGTAGTTAATCCGATTTAGAGATTGATAATTGGATCCGAGTAATCTTAAAAGAGGAACAACTAAAATGAAGTAACAACTTAATTAAGACTGGATTTGTGATATCAAATAGGCTTAATTTGTAGTAAAACCAGTAGTGTAACTGTGCATATGTGAATAACTCATTTTAACCTTAGATAAGCTGAATATTGTAGGTAAGTAATTGAACTGTTTAGTTAATCATGCTTTACATAGTTAAATCACTTCTTAAAATTCTTAGTTAATAGGTAACTCGAATATTAGTGTAAGTTTTCTATTAGAAAACAAAGTAAAAAGCAGTGACTAATTCGATTCTCCTGTACATTAGATAGTTATAATTCAGAGTTAACATTGACAATTCTATATAGTGATTTTCTCCTTTGATAAATAAAGTGCAATTTAATTTCATTCTTAGTTCTATATGTTTGTTCTGTTATGAGTTCTTCATTTCTACTTTCATTACTGTCACTTCGATTTGGTCTGGGCCTAATACACGACGCGAGCTTGGACTATATTCGAAAGTCAAGTGGGCTACTGAATGAAGGCCCAAAGCCAGTGTGGGTCACTAGACCCGGAGAGATTTGGTAATCTATTAAGTATGGATTTGGAAGCCGATGCCCAATAGTATCAATATAGCAATGGCCTGGGCTCACTCTCTAGAATTACATTTGACTAAATAATTAAGGGAAGAACAAGAATAGAAAAACATAGTGATACAATAGGTTGGACTATGAAATTTAACCGGGATGAGCCTCACACGTTACCAAACAGTGGGGCCCCCTTAGTAATGAAGTAATATATACAAATAGATTCGGGAAAGCTAATAGCGAATTTCATAGCTTCTCCGAAAAGACTTAAAAGTCGTTAGACGTTATTTAGGCACGACTTAATATACTTTCTTTAAATACGAGTGTGCACTTGGTGCGACTCAAATCTCAAATCCCGGTGAAGCCGAAATGTATTAAAAGTCACAGGCATACTGGTTACGGTGTGACTCAAAATACGTTTTCGCAACGTCGCAATTCTTAAAATATTAAAGTTGAAAACACATACATATCGCTAAAAGTTTATAACAAGTCAAGTAAGATCGAGAACGACGGTTGAGCGACCGTGCTAAAACCACGGAATCCGGGAGTGCCTATCACCTTCTCCCAGGTTAACAGAGTTCCTTATCTAGGTTTCTGTTTCGCAGACTGTAATAACAGAGTCAATTTCCTTGTATTTGGGATTAACCAGTGACTTGGGACACCATTATCTTCCCAAGTGGCAACTCTAAAGATTAAATGAAAATCCCGGACCGATTGTCCTTTATGTGGAAAAACTCCTTCCTCCTTGTTGTTATATCCTTCTCGGGTATTTGAACATTGAGGTATACCCAGCGTATCTTTTCAAATGAATCGGTACAAAAAATGGGTAGTAAAAAAGGGAGGTGGGACAGGTAATGATTGGGGATTGTGACTTGGTCTATCCCGAAGAGGAATAATATTATATTGGTGATTGAAACGCACACTATGTTGAGTATATATGTGGGCTATAAGCCATGTTTGGAGCCTTGTACCGACCTGGAGTATCCTCTGGGGATAGATATCTATGTGATAACATGATTTATAAAATCATTGATCTTAGTCCTGGTTTGAAATCACTGTTATGAAATTCTAAGTCATATGTTCTTGGAAATTAAATGAAATTAATGTATTTTTCATTGTTAATGAACTGGAACTTGGAAATAAATAAATTGAACCATTGTGTGACTCATATGCATGTTGTGGACTGAGTACAGATCGGGCTGCATGCCGCAACGGATGATATGAATATTGCGCTTGGGCTTAAGGAGCCCCTTCGGAGTCTATACACACCCCCAGTGAGCGCACTCGACGTTAAATGGATTGGGCTACGCGCCGTAGTGGTCATGTGCATTGCATTGCATTCTTGTTTGTAAATTACATGTGATATTTGTGACTTGATGTTGTTGTTAGTTCGTGGTAGGTATCAGACTGTAGCTTTAGCTTTGCTCTGTGGTATTCTGTGGATTTCCTACTTTCAGCTATTTTATATACTTTTCACTCACTGAGTACTTAGTACTCACCCCTACTCCCTGCACCTCTGTGTGCAGATTCAGGTACACAAGAGGGTTAGACGAGCTTTCCAGCTTATTTAGAGTATATTTGAGTTGCTGAGGTGGCATTCGCAGGACCTAGCTTCTCTCGTTATTTCAGTTTATTTTCTATATACTTCCAGACTTGAGTATTTTATTCAGTATTCCTATTACTATTCGATTTTTGCTTAGAGGCTCTAGTCTCGTGACCCCAGATCTTTTGGGAGTGTTATTTTTGGTATTTCGCACTTCTCCGTATTTTTATTCTACTATTATTATTGGAGTATTATTATTAACTCACATATTTTTCTTGAAATTTGTCTTTTTGGGACTGGTCTTTAAATGTGGAAACAGTTGTTGGTTTGGCTTGCCTAGATTTTGGGTTGGGCGCCATCACGACTGGGTTTGGGTCGTGACATCTATACATTTTCAATATATCAATACACCTTATGTGTATTCATCTCATTTCATACCTTTACCCTAATTAAAGGATTAATTGGGTAATTAGTTTTACATTAGGGCTATGTTTGTATGATTGTCTAAATGTTGGTTATTTTTGCAACTTAGACTTTGTTACTTAGTCTTAATTTGACTATGATTGAAAGACTGTTTAGTAGTGGCGATTTGAGTAATCCAATTTTGACTTTGACCCTTTAAGGGTCTGATTGATTAAAGGTTAGTCGGGTAAATAAAAGTAAAACACAGGGGTTAAACGGGAATGGATAAATGGTATTCTACAATTAAGTAAAAGGGGTAGGGGTATAAAAGGCAAAGCTGCCTGGTTCTTATGTAATTAATTGAACAATAAAGGGCATCTTAGGTATACTAAAAGGGTAAATAAGTAGAAATCAATAGCAAGTGAGGGTAATAAAGACATTTAAAGGTAGTTGGAATAATGTGGATGCCACTAGAAGCTTCTAGTAGGGGTTCTAGTGCATTCACGATTTAAATGTGTGGACTAAACTGAAAAATAAGTTGAAAGACCAGGGTGGGAAATCTGAATATTAATTTCAAATTTCCCTCCCATATTTCTCTATAAATAGGCCTCCGTAGGCCACAATTAAAGAGGTTCAGAAGTTTGATAAGTCTGAAATACATAGAAATTGTTTTCAATTACTATTTCGTTGGTTTATTTGCAATTCGAGAAGAGAACTCTTGAGTGCTGGTGTTTTCGTCGACTGTTTTGCATTGTTTGGTTGAAGCTGTTGGGTTTCTATTGTGAATTCAATTCTCTTGCTGTGATATTATGGTGTTATTGCTGTTATCACTTGGATTCCTGTCTTTTGCTGATCTTCTTCTTCCTTACAACCTTAGAACTCATCAAATTTCCTCTCAATTTAACCAGGCACACTCATGATCTTCGAGAATGTAATTGAAGCTTTGAAGATATGAAATATCCTTTGTTTTTCTATTACTTCTGATTTTGTTCATCTTATAGCTGTAGAATACTTAGATCTATGTAATTAATTAGGATTTTATGTATATCAAGGACTTGGACTGTGTAAACTTTGAACTGAAGTTAATGATTCTGTAGAGTCGTTAGTTTAGATGTTAATATAGGATAATATGAAGTAAATCAGTTAAAAATGATCACTTAGGTCACAAGTTTAAGAATCATTAAAATTCAGTTGATTTACTTGTAAATTTCCGTCTGTTCTTAAAATAGAAATGCAACACTTTTGTTAGTGAAATCATGAATCAGTAATTGTTAATGAGAAAAATATGATGTAGTTAGATTTACATTTCATTTATGGTTCTGAGTTGGTAAATAAGTTTTCAAACTCGTGTTAAGTTCAGGAGCCTCATATGAACTGAGATTCAAAATACGAAATAAATCAAGGATTTAGTTTGAACATGACTGTTGAAAAGTTAGAACATCATTTCCATTTGAATGAAAAATTAGATAGTTCTGCTCCTGAATGAACATGTATCTCTAATAATAAAATTAGACTAAGACATTGGGTAACTAGACATTAATATACGAATAGAAATCGATGTAAAATTTTAGTTAAGTTCTAAAGCTGAAATGTAATACTCTTGTACCAATATAATTAGCTTGATAAAGAATGTTTAAATCCGTTTAGAATTTAGTCAACAATTTTCACGAGGTCAGGCAGAAGGAGCTAGACTCAATCGTAAAAGCTTATAAGCCCATGAGAATTGAGTTTGTAATCATGAACTGGGCTTCCATAAGCCCTGTGCACTTCTGTGCATTTCTTTTCTATTAGCCCGAATTCTAGGCCCAAAACATACAGTGGCCTGGATGTGAATGAAATATACAACAAAATTACACTATGGTAATGGTAATTAGGGAAAAACAGTGATGGAAAACGTAGCACAACCTAGGTTTGACCTCTAAAATAGACGAGCCTCATTATAAGCTAAAATACACGGGTCCCTCAAATAATTGTTATACTATTTTTAGACTCGGAAGGACCATTTAGCGAATTTCATGGTCTTTCCCAAAGTAATAAGAAATGGATACCATAGGAACAATTTTAAAATACATTCTCAAGTATGGGTGCACATTTATGTGACCCAAATCCTACTCTCAACGAAGTCAAAATATATCTAAATCCACAGGCGTACATGTACAGTGTGGTTAAGGAATACATTTTCACGACGTTGCAATTCTTTAAAAATGAAAAGCGGAACAGTAATGCATATAATTAAAAACATATAATTGGAATCAGATAAAAGCAAATACAACAGTTGAGCGACCATGCTAGAACCATGGAATTCGGGAGTGCTCAATACCTTCTCCCAGATTAACAGAATTCCTTATCCGGATTTCTACTTCGCAGACTGTAACAGAGTCAAACTTTCCTTCGTTCGGGATTAAACTGGTGACTTGGGACACCATTTTATTCTCAAGTGGCAACTCTGAAAACTTAGATAACTAATACCGTTCTGACTGTCCTTAAATTAGAAGAACTCCTCTACGCCCTTGCGGGTAAAGTAGCAAATATGAAAAAGGAGGTGTGACAACCTTAACCTAGAAAATACTTCTCTTCGTTTGAATCTGATACGTTCTATCTTGTTATATTGCTCCTGGACTGTCATCTACCCAACCTTTGCATTATACCTAATCCCCAAAGCATATTTGATTATTTCCAACTTCAGTGTGCATGTCGCTATTTCCTGATTTAAACCATTGGCTTTGGCCTTGAGGTCTATACCCTTTGTGTCACGACCCAAACCCCGGTCATGATGGCGCCCAACACATTGTTAGGCAAACCCGACCATGTTATCCATATTACCAGCCAATTATTAATTAATATTGATCAATTAACATTAATAACTTGTTTACATATCAAAACAATAAGTGCAAAAATCGAAACATACAAAATACAGCTCAACAATCGCGGTGTCACAAGTCTGAGCCTCTAGAGATGGAAATATCCTACACAAATCAAGTCTAGGCAGAATAGCAAATGACAAAATGATAGAGAGGGAGAGATTAGGCCTACAGATGCCGACAGCTACCTCGAAGTCTCCTCGGAATAATAGTAATGTAGCAGCTGCGATAGCTCAACTGCCCACCTGAACACCTGGATCTGCATAGAAAGTGCAGGGGAGTGGGCTGAGTATATTTCAACTCAGTGAGTAATAATAATAAATAACAACTGAAAATAAGAACACCTGTACTATCACTAAACATTTCTAATGGTAACCTCACAGGTAAGTCATCTCCATAGTGATAAGCCCATTTCCAGTCCACAACTGTCTCACAATAATACCACACTGACCTAGCCTTCACTCATCCTGCTGCAGCGTGCATCTCGATCCAATATATATGTATATATATAAAATGCTGTGGCGTGTAGCCCGATCCAATATATATAGTGCTACGACGTGCAGCCCGATCTAATATATATAATACTGCAGCATGCAGCCCGATCCAATATATATAGCGCTGTGGTGTGCAGCCTGATCCAATATATATAGCGCTGCGGTATGCAGCCCGATCCAATATATATAGCGCTGCGGCGTGCAGCCTGATCCAATATATATAGTGCTGCGACGTGCAGCCCGATCCAATATATATAGTGTTGCGACGTGCAGCCCGATCCAATATATATAGCGCAACGGCGTGCAGCCCGATCCAATATATATAGTGTTATGCCGTGCAACCCGATATATATATATATATATATATATATATATATATATATATATATATATATATATATATATATATATATATATATATAATACCTCATAACAGCGGGTTCTCGCCCTAATCTCAGTCAATCTAGACTTGTCCTCTCGGGCTCACTCAGCTAGAACATGGAATCCCACCCCAGGTAGTCTCTCTCAGGGTACACATCTAGTACTGGCTCATGATATGATATACAACTATGAATACGGCAGAATGTATGTATTCAACATGATATAAGGGTCACAAAGCTGTACAAGCTTCCCCAATACTCTGCAGATCAGCACAAGGCCCCAAATACATAGTAAACTATCAATTGGGAAGGACCAAGTCCAAATCCCCAGCCACAATACAACCACGCTCGTCACATGACGCGTGTTTCATCTCAGCATAGCACTGTATAGTGCATGTACGGGGTTTCAAACCCTCAGTACATAATTTACTACCACCACTCACCTTGAATCGGTAAAAGTCCTCGCTAGCCTTGCGTTTGCCTTGCAAATCAACCTCCTCGGATGCCAAATCTGATCAAAATCAATAAGAATACATCAAAATAGGCTAAACAGACACAACCCAACGAAATAACTCGATTTACACCAAAACCCACGAAGTTGTCAAAATCTGACTTTCGGTACGCTTCTCGAAAAATTACAAAAGTTACATTTTCGGAATCCTCATCTCAATACGAGTCCATACATATAAAGTTTATCAAAATCGGACTCCGTTTTTCCATTAAAATCGATGAATTTCAATATTTAAGGCTTAAAGCAAAAACCTCCATTAATACACCTTAATCCTTCAAGTTTCAGTGATATAGATGAAGATTCTAGGATAAAATCATGTATTTAGATCATAAAACTTACCTCCAATGACTTCTCGATGAAATCCTCTTCAAATCCTGTCACTTTGCTCTCAAAGCTTGCCCACAAATGGTGAAATTATGAAAACCCTCGCGGATGAAATGTTAATTAACAGGTATGTCTGCCCAGGTAATTACACTATGCGATCGCATCCCATTATTGCGATCGCATTGAACAAAAATTTACTCTCCATATTTAATGCTATGCAATCACACTCCCACAATGCGTTCGCATAGAAAAATTGTCCAGGCCCCAAAATTACTACTGTGCGATCGCACTCTAGCCCCGCGATCGCATAGAACAAATGACTTCCAGGGACCCATGGCCATAACACACTATGCAATCGCACCCATAGCCGTGCGATCGCAGAGAACATGGTTACAAACCTATGCGATCGCAGCCCTGTCTATGCGATCGCAGCCCAGTCTATGCGATCGCATAGAACGACTCAAAACCTCAAATTCATCCTTCTATGTGATCGCAACACCCCTATGCGATCGCATAGAGTATCCGTCTGCAACAAATACCAGTAACCCACAACACTTCTAAAATGCAAGACATGGTTTGATTTGATCCCCGGATTCACCCCGAGGCCCCTGGGACCCTAACAAAAACCACCAACCTATCCCAAAATATGATACAAACTTGTTCCAATCATAAATACACACTGTTAAACACAGAAATCATCAAATCAAAGTGGATTCAAGCCTAAGTTTCAACTAAAACTTCCGAAACCAACATCCAATCAAAAATCCGGCCAAACGATGTCCGAATGACCTGAAAATTTGCAGACATATCCAAAATCACCTTATTGAGCTACTGCAACTCTCAAAATTTCATTCCAAGCCCCAGATCTATATCTCACCTACCGTTCGGATTTCGCCAAAATTGAACCTTAGCCAATTCATGCCTAAAACTACACCGGACCTCCAAATTCAATTCCGATCACTCCCTAAGGCACAAATGACTTCCTAGAGCTAACTGAATCATCAGAATTTGATTCCAAGCTCTCTAACTCACAAGTCAACATCCGGTTGACTTTTCCCAACTATGCCTTCTCCTAAGAGACTATTTGTCTCATTTCCAACCAAACTCGATCCGAATTGACTCAAACTCACCAAACACACATATTGAAACATGAACAAGCATATAACGGGGAAAACGGGGTGGTAACTCACATGATGATGGGCCGGGTCATCACATTCTCCCCAACTTAAGCAAACACTCATCCTCGAGCGGGTCAAGAAACATACCTGGAGACTCAAATAAGTGAGGATATCTGCTCCGCATCTTCTGCTCGATCTCCCAAGTAGGCTCCTCCATGGGCCAGCCTCTCCACTGCACCTTGACTGAAGCAATTTCCTTGAACCTCAACTTTTGAACTTGTCTACCCAGAATAGCCACTGGCTCCACATCATAATATAAATCACTATCAAGCTGAATCATACTGAAGTCCAACACATGAGATGGATCCCCGACATACTTCCGGAGCATGGACACATGGAATACTGGATGAACACTGGACAAGCTGGGAGGCAAGGCCAATTCATATGCCACCTCCCCAACCCTCCTGAGTATCTCAAAAGGACCAATGAACCTGGGACTTAGTTTCCCCTTCTTACCAAACCGCATAACACCCTTCATGGGTGAAACCTTCAATTATACTCTATCACCAACCATGAAGGACAACTCCCGAACTCTATGGTCTGCATAACTCTTCTTGTGTGATTGTGCTATGTGAAGCATCTCCTTAATAAACGTCACTCTATCCAAAGCATCATGAACTAACTCAGTCCCTATCAATCTATCCTCACCGGGCTCAAACCATCCCACGGGAGATCTACATCGTCTACATACAATGCATCATACAGGACCATCTGAATACTCGACTGGTAACTATTGTTGCAGGCAAACTCCACAAGTGGCAAGAAATCATCCCATGAACCTCCAAAATCTATCACACATGCACGCAACATATCCTCCAAGATCTGAATAGTGCACTCAGTCTATCCGTCTGTCTGAGGATGAAATGCGGTGCTCAACTCAACCCGCGTACCCAGCTCCCGCTAAAATGCCCTCCAGAATTGAGAAGTGAACTGAGTGCCTCTGTTAGATATGAGAGACACTGGGACCCCGTGCAATCTGACAATCTCCCGAATAAAGATCATCGCTAACCGCTCCGATGAGTAAGTAGTACATACTGGAATGAAATGCACAGATTTGGTCAGCCGATCAACAATCACCCACACTGAATCGAACTTCCTCAAAGTCCGAGGGAGCCCAGTCAAAAAATCCATGGTAATCTGCTCCCATTTCCACTCAGGAATAACCATATGCTGAACAATACCGCCCGGTCTCTGATGCTCAAACTTGACCCGCTGGCAGTTGAGACATCTGCCTACATGCCGAACAATATGCATCTTCATCTTCCTCCACCAGTAATGCTGTCTCAAGTCCTGGTACATCTTTGCGGCACCTAGATGAATGGAGTACTACGAGCTGTGAGCCTCCTCTAATATCAACTCTCGGAGGCCATCTATATTAGGCACACAGATACGACCCTGCATCTTTAGAAAACCATTACCATCAATAGTCACATCTCTGGCATCATCACGTAGAACTCTATCCTTAAGGACAAGAAAATGTGGATCATCATACTAACGCTCTTTATGCGATCATATAAAGAAGACCGAGAAACAACACAAGCCAATACTTGGCTCGGCTCAGAAACATCCAACCTCACTAGCTGATTGGCCAAAGCCTGAACATCATATGCAAAGGGCCTATCCCCAACTGGAATATAAGCTAAGCTGCCCATACTGACCGGCTTTTGGATAAAAGCATCAGCCACGACATTGGCCTTCCCCGGATGATACAATATAGTGATATCATAGTCCTTAAGCAACTCCAGCCACCTCCGCTGTCTCAAATTAAGGTCATTCTGTTTGAGCAGATGCTGAAGGCTGCGATGATCGGTATACACCTCAGAAGAAACACCGTATAGGTAATGTCTCCAAATCTTCATAGCGTGAACTGTGGCTGCCAGCTCCAAATCATGTACAGGGTAGTTCTTTTCATGGGGCTTCAACGGCGAGAAGCATAAGCATGACCCTACCTTCCTACATCAATACCCAACCAATGCCAACTCCCGAGGAATCACAATACACTATATAATGATATGAAGCTGACGACAGTATCAAGACTAGTGATGTGGTCAATGCTGTCTTGAGCTTTTGAAAGCTGTCCTCACACTCCCCGGACCACACGAAAGGAGCACCATTCTGAGTCATTCTAGTCAAGGGTGAAGCAATGGAAGAGAATCCCTAAACAAATCGGTGATAATACCTTGCCAATCCCAGGAAACTACGAATCTTAGTAGCTGAGGTCGGTCTGGGCCAACTCTGCACTGCCTCTATCTTCTTCGGATCCACCTAAATACCATAACTGGACACCACGTGTCCTAAGAATGCCACAGACTCAAGACAGAACTCACACTTGGAGAACTTGGCATACACCTTCTCATCCCGCAACCTCTGTAATACAACTCTAAGATGTTGGGCATGCTCCTCCTGGCTACGGGATCACACCAGGATATCATCTATGAACACGATCACGAAAGAGTCCAAATAAGGCCGGAATACACTGTTCATCAAATGCATGAATGCGGCTGGGGCATTGGTCAACCTAAAAGACATCACAAGAAACTCATAGTGCCCATACCTTGTCTTGAAAGCTGTCTTCATAATATCAAACTCTCTGATCTTCAACTGGTGGTAGCCTCAACGAGAATCAATCTTCGAGAATACCCTAGCTCCTTGGAGCTGATCAAATAAATTATCAATGCGAGGTAGAAGATACTTGTTCTTCACTGTTACCCTGTTCAACTGCCTTTAGTCAATACACATCCTCATTGAGCCATCTTTCTTCTTAACAAACAAGACCGGTGCACCCCACGGTGACACACAAGGCCAAATTAACCCCTTATCTAGGAGTTTCTGCAGTTGCTCCTTCAATTCTTTCAGCTCAGTTGGTGCCATACGATATAGAGGAACAGAAATAGGCTGAGTGCCTGGCACCAAATCGATCAAAAAATCAATGTCCATGTTCGGCAGCATGCCTGGCAGGTCTAAGGGGAATACATCAGGAAAGTCCCGCAGAATGGGAACAAAATCAATACTGGGAGTCTCAGCTCTGACCTCCTGCACAAATGCCAAATAAGAAAGACATCCTTTCCCAACCATCCGTTGGGCCTCGAGGAAAGATATTACCATAGTGGGTACATAATCAATCGTTCCTCGCCACTCGATCCTCTGAATGCTCGGTATAGCTAAAGTGACTGTCTTGGCATGATAGTCCATAATAGCATGACACGGAGATAGCCAATCCATGCCCAATATAACATCAAAATCAATCATGCTCAGAAGCAATAGGTCTACTCGGGTCTCCAGACCCCTAATAGTACTAGACAAGACTGATATACATGGTATACAACAATGGTATCACCCACCGGGGTAGATACATGCACAGGCAACGCAAGACACCCTCGAGTCGTGCCCAAATAAGGAGCAAAATATGTAGATAGATAAGAATAAGTGGAACCAGGATCAAACAAAATTGAGGCATCTTTGTGGAAGACTAAAATAATACCTGTAATGATAGCATCATAAGCAAATGCGTCAGATCGGCCCTGAAGAGCATAATATCTAGCCTGACTGCCTGACTGCCTGATCGGCCTCCCCTTTGAGGGCGACCCCTAGCTGCCTGACCCTCACCCCTAGCTGGCGGGACGGGTGCTAAAGTAGAAGGACTGAAAGGTGAGGGATACCCCCTCTGCTGATATGGCATGGAAACAAAACGGGGACACTGTCTGCGGATGTGCCCAAACTCTTTGCACTCGAAGCAACTCCCAGGTGCTAGGGGCTGGGACTGATGAGAACCCCTCGCACCGGAGTGTCCAACAGATGAACTAGGTCAAGAAGAATTCTAGATAGATGGGGCCTGTGAAGAACCCTGTGCTGGCATAGCATTAAGAGATGGTTGGCTCTGGTGCGAACCCTGATAACCACGGCCAGAAGATGACCCAAGATGATCTGAGTGGGCTGGTTGTAAAGACCTAAAATAGCAACCTCGGCTCTGCTGACCATGGCCTCTGGTTTGAGTGCCACTAGAACTAGCTGATCCTTGAGGCCTCTTGGACTCTCTCTCCTCTCGCTCCCTACGATGATCTGTCTCTATGTCGCGAGTGATATCCACAACATCCTCAAAAGAGTGACCCAGAACCCTTTCTTGGGTCATCAGAATGCAAATAGAATAAATAAGGCCATCAACAAAATGTCCAATCCTCTCTCGATCAGTAGGAACCAGCCACGATGCATATCTGGATAAATTTGTGAATCTGACCTCATACTACGACACTGACATGTCTCCCTGGAGAAGTCCCTCAAACTGTCTACGCATCTCCTCTCTCTGGGACCGAGGTATCCACTTCTCGAAGAACATAATGGAGAACTCTCGCCATGATAATGGTGCTGCCCCTGCCGGTCTACGGCGCTCGTAAGCCTCCACCAAGTGAAGGGTGCTCCCTGAAACTGGAAGGTGGTAAAGGATACACCGCTGGACTCTAAGATCCCTGCCGTACGGAGCATCCGATGGCACTTGTCCAGAAAATCTTGGGCATCCTCGCCCGGAGCACCACTGAAGATAGGGGAGGATAATCTACTGAACCTCTCAAGACGACGCTGCTCGTCATCGGCCATAACTGGGACCCTATCCCCCTGAACCTGAACAACTGGCTATATTGGGACCACTAGCTGGACCGGTGGAACCTCAGGTGTCTGAAGGCCTTGCACTACCTGCTCTTGAGTGCGAGCTGCAGGGGTCTGATGACCACCCCCGATCTCGGATGTAACTGCTGTGGTGGAGGCTGAAACTGCCTGAGCCAGGCCAGTTCAAACCGTCAATATCTCAGTTAGGGTCTCCAGTAGACCCAAAATAATAATGGGCACAACTGGCGCCTGAACTGGTGCTGCTGGGACCTCAGCAACTGGAGGCTGTGGGTCAGCTGGCACTGACTCAGCTGCCCTACCCCTACCACGGCCACAGCCGCATCCATGGCCTCTAGCAGGTGGCAATGGTGGTTGTCCGCCTCGTCCTGAAGCTCGAGTTCATGCCATCTGTGGGAGAATAGAATATCAAAGTTCAGTTTTTGGATCAACAAAATCGCACGACAAAAATTTCAAGAATTTGAAGCTTTCCTAAAAGGTTTGCAGCCTCCCGAAGATAAGCACATGCGTCCCCGTACCGATCCGCGAGACTCTACTAAACCGGCTCATGACTCGCGAGACCTATTAACCTAGGCTATGATACCAACTTTTCACGACCCAAACCCCGATCATGATGGCGCCCAACACATTGCTAGGAAAGACCAACCATGTTATCCATATTACCATCCAATTATTAATTAATACTGATCAATTAACATTAATAGCTTGTTTTCATATCAAAACAATAAGTGTGGAAACACAAACATACAAAATACAGCCCAACAATCGCGGTGTCACAAGTCTGAGCCTCTACATATGGAAATATCCTACACAAATCAAGTCTAGACAGAATAGAAAATGACAAAATGATAGAGAGGGAGAGATCAGGTCCTGCGGACGCCGGCAGCTACCTCGAAGTCTCATCGGAATAATAGTAATGTAGTAGCTGCGATAGCTCAACTACCTTCCTGAACACCTGGATCTGCATAGAAAGTGCAGGGGAGTGGGGTAAGTATATTTCAACTTAGTGAGTAATAATAAGAAACAACAACTGAAAATAAGAACACATGTACTATCACTAAACAGTTCTAAGGGTAACCTTCTAGGTAAGTCATCTCCCTAGTGATAAGCCCATTTCCAGTCCATAACTGTCTTACAATAATCCCACACTATCCTAGCCCTCACTCAACCTGTTGCGGCGTGCAGCCTGATCCAATATATATGTATATATATAAAATGATGCGGTGTGCAACCCGATCCAATATATATAGTGCTGCGGCATGCAGCCCGATCCAATATATGTAGAGTTGCGGCGTGCAGCCCAATCCAATATATATAGCACTGCGACATACAGCCCGATCCAATATATATGGCGCTACGACATGTAGCCCGATCCAATATATATAGTGATGCGGCATGCATCGCGATCCAATATATATAGCGCTGCGACGTGCAACCCGATCCAATATAAATAGTGCTACGGTGTTGTCACGACCCAAACCCCGGTCGTGATGGCGTCCAACACATTGCTAGGCAAGCCCGACCATCTTATTCATTTAAACCAGCCAATTATAATTTAATACTGATTAATCGGCGTAATTAGCCTGTTTTCATAACAAATCAAGAAGAATAGAAATGAAATACAAGAATACAGTCCCAACCAAATCGTGGTGTCACAAGTCTGAGCCTCTACAATTGAGATCTACTACACAATCAAGTCTAAGCAGAATGGAGACAACAAAATGATAAAAAGGAAGAGGTCGGGTACTGCGGACGTCGGCAGCTACCTCGAAGTCTCCACAGAATGGGGATAATAAAGCAGTTGCGATAGCTCAACTGCCCTCCTCAACCTGTATATATGCATAAAATGTGCAGGGGAGTGGGGTGAGTATATTTCAACTTAGTGAGTAATAATAATAAACAATAACTGAAAATAAGAACACATGTACTATCACTAAACAGTTCTAAGGGTAACCTCACAGGTAAGCCATCTCTACAGTGAATACCCCCATCTCCAGTCCACATCTATCTCGCCATGGTCCCACACCGACCTAGTCCTCACTCATACAGCTACGGCGTACAGCCGATCCAATGTTTATATATGTGTATACATATGTCTATAATGTATATATATATATATATATGTATATATATATATATATATATATATATATATATATATATATATATATATATATATATATATATATATATATATATATATATATATATATATATATGTATATATATATATGAGTGATAATAATAAACAATAACTAATAATAAACAATAACTATAATGCGACGACGCGTAGCCCGCTCTGATATAACCTCACAGGTAAGCCATCTCTACAGTGAATACCCCTATCTCCACTCCACATCCATCCTGCCATGGTCCCACACTGACCTAGTCCTCACTCATACAGCTACGGCGTACAACCGATCCAATGTTCATATATGTGTATACATATGTCTATAATGCGGCAGTGCGTAGCCTGCTCCGATATATATATATATATATATATATATATATATGTATATATATATATGAGTGATAATAATAAACAATAACTAATAATAAACAATAACTATAATGCGACGACGCGTAGCCCGCTCTGATATATATATAATGCTGCAGCATGCAGCCCGCTCCAATACATATAAAGCTACGGTGTGCAACCCGCTCCATTTAACGTCGACGGCGCTCACTGGGGGTGTATACAGACTTCGGAGGGGCTCTCTCGGCCCAAGAGCTATGATGCTACGACGTGAAACCCGATCCACACATATATTACTGCAGCGTGCAGTCCGATCCCATATATATATTTACATATATAACTATACTACTGTAGCGTGCAGCCCGATCCCATAATATACTTCAGCGCTCACTATGAATGTGTGCAGACTCAGACTCCGAAGGGGCTCCTACAGCCCAAGCGCAATAATACTACGGCATGCAATCCATCCCACTCATATATATTACTGTGGCGTGCAGTCCGATCACTGCGGCGTGCAATCCGATCCATATATATATATATATATATATCACTGCGGCGTGCAGTCCAATCCAATACATACAGTGCTGCGGCATGCAGCCCCATCCAATATAGATATTGATATATAATATCTCATAGTAGGTCCTCGACCCTATCTCAGTCAGTATATACTTGGCCTCTCAGGCCCCATATAACATCTCATAGTGGGTCATCGACCCCATCACAGTCAATATAGACTTGGCCTTTCAGGCTCAATATAATATCTCACAGTGGGTCCTCGACCCTACCTCAATCAGTATAGACTTGGCCTCTCAGGCCCACTCAGCTAGAACAGGGAATCCCACCCTAGGTAGTCTCTCTCGAGGTACACATCTAGTACTGGCTCATGATATGCTATACAACTATAACTACGGCTGAGTGTATGTCTCCAGCATAATATACCACGGCTGAGTGTATGTATCCAGCATGATATACTACGGCTGAGTGTATGTATCCGGAATGATATAAGGGTCGCTTAGCTCTACTAGCTCCCCTAATACTTTACAGATCGGCACAAGGCCCCAAACATGGCTACTAGTCCAATTACATAGTTATAATCTCATTCACAGTCATAATACACAATACACTATAAGTCGGGAAGGACCAAGTCCAAGTCCCCCAACCACAATGTCACCATGCCCGTCACATGACGCGTGTCTCATCTCAACATAGCACTGTAAAGTGCAAGTACGGGGTGTCAAACCCTCAGTACATTAGTTACTACCACCACTCACCTCGATCCGGTAGAAGCCTTAGTCCGCCTTGCGCTTGCCTCACAATTCAATCACCTCGGATGCCGAATCTGCTCAAAATCAATGAGAATACATCAATATAGGCTAATTAGACACCACTCATTCGAAATAACTCAATTTGCACCAAAACCCACAAAGTTGCCAAAACCCGACTTTCGGTACGCTTCTCAAAAAATTAGGAAAGTCCCATATTCGGAACCCTCGTCTCAACACGACTCTATACATACCAAATTCATAAAACTTGGAGTTTATTTGACCCCTTAAATCACCATTTCTATCCAAGAGGATTTTCTACCATTTTCAACAAAATTTCTCAAATTAAACACCAAAACTTGCAATAGATTCGAGTTATATAACCAAAATTGAGTTAAGAGTGCTTACCTCGTTGTTCTCTCAAAACATCTCTCGAAAAATCGCCTTACCTGTAAGGCCCTGTAAAATTTTTGTGCATAAAACCTAGTAGCTATAGTGTCATGGTCCGAACAATGTGTTAGGAATGCGTAGAATTCTTCGCGGCGCCAAGGTAGACTATGTGTTCCGGACGTGAACGAGCTTCGGGAGAGGGTAATGGCAAAGGCTCATATTTCCAGGTATTCGGTACACCCAGGTTCCACAAAAATGTATCATGATCTTAAGGAGATTTATTGGTGGAACGGTATGAAAAGGGATGTGGCAAGCTTTGTAGCTAGATGCCCGAACTGCCAGCAAGTGAAGGCCGAGCATCAACGGCCCGGTGGATTAACTCAGCTTATAGAAATACCAAGGTGGAAATGGGAGATGATCAATATGGATTTCGTGGTGGGGTTACCTCGCACTCGGCGTAAGTTCGACTCAATATGGGTGATAGTGGATCGACTCACCAAATCAGCTCACTTCCTGCCAGTCAAGTCCACTGATACCGCGGAGCAATATGCAAGGTTGTACATCAAGGAGATAGTAAGGCTTCATGGCACTCCACTTTCTATTATCTCGGATCGCGGGGCTCGGTTCACAGCTAACTTTTGGAAGAAGTTTCAGCAAGGTTTGGGAACTCAGGGTGAATCTCAGCACAGCTTTCCATCCACAGACCGACGGTCAGGCCGAGCAGACTATTCAGACGCTTGAAGATATGTTGCGGCCTTGTGTCTTAGATTTTAAAGGTAATTGGGATGAACACTTGCCACTGATAGAATTTGCTTACAATAACAGCTATCATGCTAGCATTCAGATGGCCCCGTTTGAGGCATTGTATGGGAGAATATGTAGGTCGCCAATCGGGTGGTTTGAGGTAGGTGAAGCGGAATTGCTAGGGCCAGATATGGTATACGAAGCTATGGAAAAGGTCAAGGTTATTCAGGAGAGAATGAAAGCAGCACAGAGTCGTCAAAAATCCTATGCAGATGTTCGCCGAAGGGATTTGGAGTTTCAAGTCGATGATTGGGTGTTCTTGAGGGTATCTCCTATGAAGGGAGTCATGCGATTCGGAAAGAAAGGGAAATTGAGTCCTAGGTATGTCGGGCCATATCGGATCGTTCAAAGGATTGGTCAAGTTGCTTATAGGCTAGAGTTGCCTCCTCAGATGTCATCAGTGCACCTGGTATTCCATGTGTCGATGTTGAAGAAAGTGATTGGAGATCCATCCACCATCATGCCAGTCGAAGCTGTAGAGGTTAATGAAGATTTGTCATATGAAGAAGTTCCAGTTGCCATTCTTGATAGGCAAGTCCGTAAGTTGAGAAATAAAGAAGTTGCCTCTGTTAAAGTATTGTGGCGAAGTCAACAAGTTGAGGAGGCCACATGGGAAGCAGAGAAAAAGAGATGAAGGAAAAGTACCTCCATTTGTTTGATCAAGCCTAGAAGAAAATAGGTGACCCTCCTACTCCTAGTAACTGCCATCTTGTCCAAGTTGTTTCCCTCTTAGTATTAGTAAAGTCTCCTTCGTTTTGTAATGAGATAAATGTGTTGTTGCCTTGGGTCACTTGAACCTTTCTTGATAAATGATTGCCTTATAAAAGATTTATATGTTAAATAAGCAACTAATAGTAAGTGTAGATTGGTAATGGTTTGTTAAGTATACACGGTGTGTTAAAATGGTTAAATAAGGTAAGAATTCATTGAAGCAACTAGTTTATGTGCAATTGTAACAATGTGATAGAATATGTGCATTCGTTGAAGTAAGAAAATGTATACCAATTGTGAAAAGTGTTGTATTTGTGTATTTTTGTTTGGTGATGTGTTTCGGGGGCCCTCTGACAGGTGGATATGTCCATAATACAAAGGAAACTCTGGCGAAAGTTTTCTAAAATATAAGAGTTAGTTAAAATTTTGATAGTTTGCATATTATGTCTTTCAAAACCAACTCATTTTCAAAGTGCTCATTCGAGGGCGAATGATCTTAAGGGGGGAGGGGGGGAGGATGTAAGGCCCCATAAAATTTTTGTGCATAAAACCTAGTAGCTATAGTGTCATGGTCCGAACAATGTGTTAGGAATGCGTGGAATTCACTCGCCACGGTTCTTACCCTTGGTAATGATTTAAGTTTCAAAAATGTAGAGAATCAATTTTTCCAGAAAAGTGTCAATTTTGCGATCGAGAATGCGACCGCAGATCTGCTATGCGGACCGCATTCTTGCTGCAAAGTTTACCAGAAGGTTTCCCAAAATCATGTTGCGATCACATAATGAATCTGCGGTGCACTTTGCGACCGCAGATCAAGAATGCAGACCGCATTGTGGTCGCATTCCGTAACAGAACTTGTGTAATTTTGAGTTCATTCTGCGGTCACTTTGCGGACCGCATGTTGATTCTGCGATCGCAGATGCGACCGCAGAATTGACCGCAGAATTGACCCGGCCCAGAAATTTTATAAAATTTGACCCGATCTCTTCTTCAATATAACACCTTTCACCTTCATTTTATCATATCATCTTACCAAAATTAGAGAGAGAAGAGAGGGGTTTTAGAGAGAGAAGTCTTTCATCTTCAAAGATTGTTCCAAACATCTAGTCCAAAGGATTCTAGGGCAACGATTCAACTTCCCCAATCTTTACAAGGTAAAACCCTAACTATTTTCTTTGATTTTCAGTTTTAAATTGGGTAAAGAGAGGGTTGCATATAATAGCTTTTGAAAATAGAATGTTTACACTCATGCATGATTATTGAACTTGATTTCTAGTAAAAAGAAGTGAGTAGAAGTAAGAGTCTTCAAGAACAAGGTTGGCAAGAGTAGGATATCTTGGGTAAGCATAAAGTAGGAAGTTAACGGAAGAAAACTAGATACCAGGTATGTATGGCTAATTTTGATTCTTGTGAAATCGCCTGTATGTGTGAAGTTTGTTTGGTTCGTGTTAAATTGACAAATTGTGTGAAATTCTTGATGTTGTTGTTGGATATTCAAAGTTTGTTGTTGAGCTATGAGTGATGTAAAATGAGAGTTAATTTGGTAAAAGATTTGTGAATAATGGCTATAATGGCATATATGGTACTTTGTGGAAAAGAAATGAAACACTTGAGGATTGGTAAGTCATTGAACAATACGGTATGAATACTCTTGATTTTGGAACACTTGTAACTTGGTTGTGATATTGGCTTGAGAAGTAATTGTGAACATGAACCAACCTGTAAGTTACTTATTTGAACTTGTTGAAATTGTGTGAAATGCCTTATCTACTATTTGTACTTGTTGTGTTTTAAAACTGTACGGTGGGATCGGGTTGCGCACCGCAACATGAAGAAATAAGGTGTGGGTTGGGGTGATAAGGGTGGCCGAGGTAATAAGGGTGGTCAGGGGTAATAAGGATGGAAAGCGATCGAAATCGCTATTGAAAATTGATATAAAAATCAATAATGTGAAATTGTGAAAGGAGACAACAGGAGAGTTTGCAACCTGTGGGGCACCGATTGCCCCTTTGTTTGACTACTTGTGCTTTACGTGATTGATTGGTTATTGTTAAATTGGTTGATCGTAGAAAGTGCTTTGTGTTGAGAATTATTTGAAATGAGGAAAATGTGGAAACATGGTTGGTTGGCTTAATTAATTGTTGATGTAATTCAATGGCTTGAGTTTACTTGGGACAAAGTTTGTCCATACATGCCAGTACAATTCAAGTGTACTGACGTCCCTTTTGTCGGGGACGCTACATTCGTGTTATGATTGTAGGTGGATCAGTAGCAGGCACTTCAGCTCATCGGCAGTAGTATCCTTCTCCTTCCACTGCCCGTTTTGGTGAGCCCCTTTCTTCCTTGGGGCCCTGTGTGGTTCATGCCACTTTTGTTTAGTTTTCGTTTTGGTTTTTTAAGGTATAGCCGGAGCCTTGTTACCGGCAAGTATTGTATTCCCCTTTTTGTATCCTAGAGGCTCTGTAGACATGTAAACTGTGGGACTCCAGTCTTATGTATATACATTATGTTATGTCGGGCGTTGTAAAAACTGCAAACTTGTTAATGAATCACTCGTATGGTTTTATTTGTTTAATGTGAAATCATTCATGGTTAGTAAGATATTTGGTTAATAAGAAACAATCAACACAGGGGTAACGCGTGGGAATGAAAGGAACCCAGGTCCGCTTGACTGGGGCTACCCGGTCAAGCGCCGGTCATGTCCCTCGATTTGGGGCGTGGCAAAATTGGTATCAGAGCCTATGGTTTTAAAGTGTCCTAGGATGTCTCGGAGCCGTGTCTAGTAGTGCCCTTCTTATCGGTGTGTTGTCGACCACATCTAATAAGTTGGGGGCTACACGGGCATTTAGGAATTTACCTATTTCTTTGTTAATCTATATCGTGTGGCAAAGTACAGTGTGGAAATATTTGTGTCTAATTTGCGCCTTGTTCCCAAATTTTTAGAATATGGCGCCTAAGAAGAAGGCTAGACTCGGCCTTGGGGCCAATGCCGGCCCAAGTGCGGCTGTTAATCATGTACCCGATGCTGTGGGAGAGAATGACCCACCAGTCCTGAATTTGCTTGGCCCACCTGTTCAAAACCCAAGTGTCCCTATTCCAGCTGCGGTAGAGAATGCCACCATTCCTCCTGCCGGTGTTCCTGACTCAGATACAGTTCCCGCTTCGGGCTCTGGTATCTCTAATGAGGATCCTAGGGGAGCCATTCATATGTTAACACAGCTAGTGGCCGCCCAGGCCCAGAGATCCCATGATGCCCCTGCATCCTCCATCGGCCAGGGAGATTCCTCCGGCTCCAGAGTCCATTAGTTCTTGCGGTTGGCCCCTCCAGAATTTTCAGGTACCGATCCAGAGGCTGACCCACAAGACTTCCTTGATGAGATATACATGACCCTCAGGGTGATGAAGGCTACAGATATAGAGGGGGTAGAGTTAGCCTCTTATAGGTTGAAGGGAGCGGCACATTCATGGTTCGAAATGTGGGAGGATTCCCGTGAAGAAGGGAGTTCTCCGGCCAGATGGGATGAGTTCGTAGATGCATTTATGGACCACTTCTTGCCTGCCGAGGTGATGGCATCCCGTGCCACGAAGTTCGAGGTCCTCAAACATGGCAGTATGAGTGTTTGGGAGTATCACATGGAGTTCGTAAGGTTGTCCAAGTACGCTCCTCATTTAGTGTCGACCATGGATGCCGGGTTCGACGGTTTGTTCAGGGCCTTAGCCCTTTGGTAGTGAATGAGGCCGCCACAGCAGCTTTGCACTCAGATATGAACTATGGGAGGATCGTGGGGTTTGCTCAGGCCACGGAGGCCAGGAAATTGAAGATTCGTGCAGAAAGAGAAAGTAGCAGCAGGGCCCGGTCAATGGGTCATTCAGGGAGATCACTTCCAGGGAGAGGGTCATCAGGGCCATCCCAGTCATATGCTCAGTCCTCGCGAGTGCACCGCCATCCGTGCACAGTCATCAGCAGGGCAGTTACTCGAGACCCGGTTCGGACAGCAGGAGGTCTCGTCAGTCTGGTCGTCCTGGGTGAGATCCCAGCAGCAGGGGAGACCTACATGCCCCAAGTGTGGGAGATTTCATACAGAGACTTGCTACCTTGACCTCCCAGTATGCTTCGGGTGTGGGGTGAGAGGTCACATTCAATGGGATTGCCGTGCACCCCGCCAGGGTATAGGTAGGGGATCTGCTCAGTCATCTGGTTCTTCAGCTGCTACATCATCAGCGCGTACTCCAGCATCAGCGGGGCGTGGTGCAGCTAGGGGTGGAGCTCGGGGTAGGGGTGGACCTAGCCGATTCTATGCATTGAGTGGCCGCCAAAATGCCGAGGCTTCTCCAGATGTTGTTACAGGTATCATGTCTGTTCAGAATATTGACTGTTATGCCCTTATTGATTCGGGGTCCTCCTTGTCTTATGTCACTCCATTCATTGCTTCAAGTTTTGGGATAGAACCCGAACGGCTTCATGAGCCGTTCTCTGTGTCGACTCCGGTTGGTGATTCTATTATAGCCTCACGAGTCTATAGAAATTGTGTTGTTACGATGAATGGTCGCGTTACCACAACCGATCTTATTGAGCTTGGGATGGTTGATTTTGATGTAATTATGGGGATGGATTGGCTCTACTCATGCTTTGCCAAACTTGACTGTCGGACGAGAGTTGTGAGGCTCGAGTTCCCTAACGAGCCAGTTATTGAATGGAGAGGAAATGGTGTAGTGCCAAGTGGTAGGTTTATTTCCTACATTAAGGCTTCGAAGATGATTAAGAAAGGGTGTATCTATCACCTGGTTCGGGTAACGGACACCACCTCAGATGTGCCTACCTTCGAGTCCGTGCCAATTGTGAATGAATTTCCTGAAGTGTTTCTAGATGAGCTTCCAGGCATTCCGCCGGATAGGGAGATTGACTTTGGGATCGATGTATTGCCGGATACTCAGCCAATATCCATTCCACCATACAGAATGGCGCCAGCAGAGTTAAGGGAGTTAAAGGAGCAGCTGAGGGATTTATTAGAGAAAGGGTTCATACGACCGAGTGTGTCGCCGTGGGGTGCTCCGGTTCTTTTTGTCAAAAAGAAGGATGGGTCACTTCGAATGTGTATTGATTATCGCCAGCTCAACAAAGTCACCATCAAGAATAAATATCCTTTGCCTCGAGTGGATGATCTATTTGACCAATTGCAGGGAGCGAAGTTCTTCTCAAAGATTGATTTACGGTCTGGGTACCACCACTTGAAAATCAGGGAGCAGGATATTCCTAAGACCGCCTTCAGAACTCGTTATGGTCACTTTGAGTTTTTGGTCATGTCTTTTGGGCTAACCAATGCCCCAGCAACTTTCATGGACCTTATGAATCGTATTTTCAAGCCATTCCTAGATTCCTTTGTGATTGTATTCATTGACGACATCCTCATCTACTCTCGTAGCAGGGAAGATCATGCCGTTCACCTCAGAGCAGCATTGCAGACCCTTCTTCAGCATCAATTGTATGCCAAGTTCTCAAAATGTGAGTTTTGGTTGGAGTCCATAGCCTTTCTAGGGCATGTTATTTCAAGTGAGGGAATTTAAGTGGATCCTCAGAAGATTGCGGCAGTGAATGATTGGCCTAGACCCACGACCCCAACAGAGATTCATAGCTTCTTGGGTTTAGCAGGGTACTATCGGAGGTTTGTAGATGGATTCTCAACCCTCGCTTCCCCATTGACAAAATTGACGCAGAAAGCGGTTAAGTTCCAGTGGTCCGAAGCATGTGAGAAAAGTTTCCAAGAATTGAAGTCAAGATTGACCTCGGCACCAGTATTGGCCTTGCCAGAAGGCACATAGGGATTTGTAGTTTATTGTGATGCCTCCAAAGTCGGTTTGGGATGTGTATTGATGCAGCAAGGAAAGGTTATAGCTTATGCTTCCAAGCAACTCAAGAACCATGAGAAGAATTATCCGACGCATGATTTGGAGCTTGCAGCTATTGTGTTTGCCTTGAAAATATGGCGACACTATCTTTATGGGGTTCATGTAGATGTGTTTTCAGACCACAAGAGCCTCCAGTATTTGTTTAAGCAGAAAGAGCTGAATCTGAGACAGCGGCGGTGGTTAGAATTACTCAAGGACTATGACTTGAACATATTGTATCATCCAGGGAAGGCAAATGTGGTAGCCGATGCTCTTAGTCAAAAATCCATGGGTAGTTTGGTCCATTTGGGTGTGGATCAGAGAGCGCTGGCTCGGGAGGTTTACCAATTAGCCAGTTTGGGGGTTCGTATCTCGGCGTCTGAAGAGGGGGATGTTTTGGTACATAATGGAGCAGAATCATCATTGGTCGCGGAAATCAAGGAAAAACAGTTCATGGATCCAGCATTGGTTCGGGTGAAGGAAGCAGTTATGAATAACAAGACCTCAACATTTGTACTCGGCAGCGAGGATGGTGTATTGCGGTGTCAAGGTAGACTATGTGTTCCGGACGTGAACGAGCTTCGGGAGAGGGTAATGGCAGAGGCTCATATTTCCAGGTATTCGGTACACCCAGGTTCCACAAAATGTATCATGATCTTAAGGAGATTTATTGGTGGAACGGTATGAAAAGGGATGTGGCAAGCTTTGTAGCTTGATGCCCGAACTGCCAGCAAGTGAAGGCCGAGCATCAACGGCCCGGTGGATTATCTCAGCTTATAGAAATACCAAGGTGGAAATGGGAGATGATCAATATGGATTTCATGGTGGGGTTACCTCGCACTCAGCGTAAGTTTGACTCAATATGGGTGATAGTAGATCGACTCACCAAATCAGCTCACTTCATGCCTGTCAAGTCCACTGATACTGCGGAGCAATATGCAAGGTTGTACATCAAGGAGATAGTAAGGCTTCATGGCACTCCACTTTCTATTATCTCGGATCGCGGGGCTCGGTTCACAGCTAACTTTTGGAAGAAGTTTCAGCAAGGTTTGGGAACTCAGGTGAATCTCAGCACAGCTTTCCATCCACAGACCGACGGTCAGGCCGAGCGGACCATTCGGACGCTTGAAGATATGTTGCGGGCTTGTGTCTTAGATTTTAAAGGTAATTGGGATGAACACTTGCCACTGATAGAATTTGCTTACAATAACAGCTATCATGCTAGCATTCGGATGGCCCCGTTTGAGGCATTGTACGAGAGGAGATGTAGGTCGCCAATCGGGTGGTTTGAGGTAGGTGAAGCGGAATTGCTAGGGCCAGATATGGTATACGAAGCTATGGAAAAGGTCAAGGTTATTCAGGAGAGAATGAAAGCAATACAGAGTCGTCGAAAATCCTATGCAGACGTTCGCCGAAGGGATTTGGAGTTTCAAGTCGATGATTGGGTGTTCTAGAGGGTATCTCCTATGAAGGGAGTCATGCGATTAGGAAAGAAAGGGAAATTGAGTCCTAGGTATGTCGGGCCATATCGGATCGTTCAAAGGATTGGTCAAGTTGCTTATAGGCTAGAGTTGCCTCCTTAGATGTCATCAGTGCATCCGGTATTCCATGTGTCCATGTTGAAGAAAGTGATTGGAGATCCATCCACCATCATGCCGGTCGAAGCTATAGAGGTTAATGAAGATTTGTCATATGAAGAAGTTCCAGTTGCCATTCTTGATAGGCAAGTCCGTAAGTTGAGAAATAAGGAAGTTGCCTCTGTTAAAGTATTGTGGCGAAGTCAACAAGTTGAGGAGGCCACATGGGAAGCAGAAAAAGAGATGAAGGAAAAGTACCCCCATTTGTTTGATCAAGCCTAGAAGAAAATAGGTGACCCTCCTACTCCTAGTAACTGCCATCTTGTCCAAGTTGTTTCCCTCTTAGTATTAGTAAAGTCTCCTTCGTTTTGTAATGAGATAAATGTGTTGTTGCCTTGGGTCACTTGAACCTTTCTTGATAAATGACTGCCTTATAAAATATTTATATGTTAAATAAGCAACTAATAGTAAGTGTAGATTGGTAATGGTTTGTTAAGTATACATGGTGTGTTAAAATGGTTAAATAAGGTAAGAATTTATTGAAGCGACTAGTTTATGTGCAATTGTAACAATGTGATAGAATATGTGCATTTGTTGAGGTAAGAAAGTGTATACCATTTGTGAAAAGTGTTGTATTTGTGTATTTTTGTTTGGTGATGTGTTTCGGGGGCCCTCTGACAGGTGGATATGTCCATAATACAAAGGAAACTCTGGCGAAATTTTTCTAAAATATAAGAGTTAGTTAAAATTTTGATAGTTTGCATATCATGTCTTTCAAAACCAACTCATTTTCAAAGTGCTCATTCGAGGGCGAATGATCTTAAGGGGGGGAGGATGTAAGGCCCCGTAAAATTTTTGTGCATAAAACCTAGTAGCTATAGTGTCATGGTCCGAACAATGTGTTAGGAATGCGTAGAATTCTTCGCGGCGAGCAAGCTCGCCGCGGTTCGGACACTTGGTAATGATTTAAGTTTCAAAAATGTAGAGAATCAATTTTTCCAGAAAAGTGTCAATTTTGCGATCAAGAATGCGACCGCAGATCTGCTATGCGGACCGCATTCTGGCCGCAAAGCTTACCAGAAGGTTTCCCAAAGTCATGTTGAAAATACGGTCGATATGCGATCGTATAATTGTAAGGCCCCGTAAAATTTTTGTGCATAAAACCTAGTAGCTGTGGTGTCCTGGTCCGAATAATGTGTTAGGAATGCGTAGAATTCTTCGCGGCGAGCTTGCTCGCCGCGGTTCGGACCCTTGGTAGTGATTTAAGTTTCAAAAATGTAGAGAATTAATTTTTCCGAAAAATGTCAAATATGCGGTCAAGAATGCGACCGCAGAACCTGACATGCGGACCGCATTCTTGCCGCAAAACGTTCCAGAGAGTTTCCCAAAAATCATGTCAAAAGTGCGGTCGATATGCGATCGCATGTCAAATCTGCGGTGCACTTTGCGACCGCAGAATCAACATGCGGTCCGCATAGTGACCGC
>JASVEL010008945.1:0-159304 GCA_032618575.1 Nicotiana noctiflora | reverse complement strand
CTGGAATCGCAGAAGCGACCATCTGGTCGCGGATACGGACTCGCAGGAGCGGAATTCTATCCGCAGAAGCGAAAATCGCAGTGAGTTAATTGTATCGAAGTTAGAAAATTTCAGAAACATTTCACACATTTGGGTCTCGGCTTAAGGAGGCGATTTGGGCGATTTTGAAGAGAAATTCAAGGGAAATCATCAGGTAATCAACTATGGACTTAAACTATGATTAGTGTTGATAATATTATGCAATTATATCATGAAAATGGAGGAATTTGGGGTAATTTATGGAGGATTTAGCCCTAGGCTTGAACTTTAGAAAATCAAGGTTTTGAATGGGCAAATGGAGTCCGAATTTGGTAAAATTGATATGCTTAGACTCGTATCGAGATGAGGGTTCCGAATATGTGACTTTTGTAATTTTTTGAGAAGCGTACTGAAAGTCGGGTTTTGACAACTTTGGGAATTTTGATGTAAATTGAGTTGTATTGATTAGATGTCGTCCCATTGGCCTAATTTGTTGTATTTCTACTGTATTTGATCAGATTCTACGCGTGCGGAGCTTGATTCTCGTGGCAAGGGCATTGCGGAGTAGTCGTCGCGCCGTATTGAGGTGAGTAATAGATGTGGGTGATGACCGGCGGGTTCGAAACCCCGGTATACCACTTTGTGACGCTGTATAGCGGCGAGACACGTACTCTCTTGTGAGTGCGGGGTCGATTGTGATTGGGGACTATAACTTAGTCCGACTTGTTGATACTGTATTATGATATTAGGCTAAGTCGAACCTCCTTCTCGGATGGTTGCATATTATATATTGTGATAATGGCCACTCTTGAGCCGAGGAACCCCCTTCTTGGGCGGTTAAGTATACTTGTGGGCCATGAGCCAGTTATTGGATCCCGCGAGGATCGTTATCATTGTCTTATCATATTGACATGCTAGTTTACTACTAGTCCGCGGCTATTTCTGTTATCATGTTATTTCCAAATCTCTGGAAACTTGATATTTCTGTTTTCAACTGAAAAATGATAAAAGATGTTTTCAAAACTACTTTTGAGCCTGCGAGGTTGTGATTGCATATTAGCTGACTAGTAGTGGATCGGGCTGCGCGCCGCAGCAGTACATATGTCGGATCGGACTGCATGCCGCAGTAATATTGTGCTTGGGCTGTAGGAGCCCCTCCGAAGTTTGAACCCGCACGGTGAGCACGGTACCCAAATTGGATCGGGCTACGTGCTGTAGCGGTCGTATCATGCATTGCATTGCATTTAGCTACATCTGATAGCTGTTATACTGTTTTGCTGGTACTTGTTGGCACAGGTACACTTGATATTGATTTTGTGACAGGGTATTTGATTACAGCTTTACATAGTGCTTTATTGCGGATTTCTTATCTGCGCTGTGTTACCCTTGTTTATTACCACTGAGTCTGGCAGTACTCATTTTACTCCCTGCACCTTGTGTGCAGATCCAGGTACCTCTCAGCAGTGATCCAGTAGCTGTGCGAGGCGACATTTGTGGATATTCGAGGTAGCTGCAGAGTCTGCAGGACCCGATATTCCTTCTTACTGTCTCTTGATTTGCATTGACTTTTCTTTCCGCACTTGGTGTCTTGTAAACCTTTATACACTCATGTTCAGTAGAGGCTCATGACTCTTGACCCTTTGGTCTATGGGAGTTGATGTATTATGGGACTTGGTTCCCTGTTTTCGTTACATGTATCGCTATTGCTTCGTGATTTGAAATGCTTAAATGGGCAAAAGAGAGCTTCTAGCTCCGTTATTGTTATTGATTGGTCAGGCTAGCTTAGCAATGTGCTGGGCGCCATCACGACCAGATTTGGGGTCGTGACACCTGTCCCATGTCGTTCCACCATAATCTTAGCTCCAAAGGGATTTTATTCATTAGAGTGAAGGGTTCAATCTGTATTGTGCTCATCCTGCACATTTATTAAAGGCGATTTTATTTAGAAAAAGGAAAATATTTTTTCAAAGCAAATTTTCATTTTATAACCTTCTCAGGTTTTTATTTTGACTTTCGAAGTGGCCATTTTTGCCAAAACAGCCTTCTGGCGTCCTTTCGGAACATTCGGCTATTTCCAAAAATAGCGATCACCTCGATTATTTGAAAATAAAATATTTTTGGTCATTTTCAAAAAGGGTGGTTGGACCCGTTCTAGAGTTGCCTACGTATCCCACCTAATGGCGAAAATCAAACCTGCGTAGTTCGGTCAGATTATTTGACCAATTATTTTAACAACAATATTTTCCCTATTTTCTGATTTTCTTTTCAAATTTCTAACAACTCTTTTGCTAATATCTCTCTCTTTTCTTTTTCTATTTCCAAATATTCTCTTTCTATTTTCTCGGGAATTTGCCAGTCCGCATAATGATCAAAGACAATAAAAATACAACATGTAATATGCTCGATCTTTAATTACCGGGTCACCTATCCTTGACGGACCCAACCCCTGTGTTGAGTCCCCTAAGTCAGTTATGATGCAAATAATCATCCTAGACCTATGTTCAATATCTTATAGTTTCATAGATTGCTCGACCGTGTACCCGAGTGGACAACTCGGATCGAGGAGGGGGCTACGTACCGGTGACCCGCGGGGTTATTCGGCTTTGTAACTTATCCGTCCTCTGTTTCTTATTTTGGGTATAACTTAACAGAAAGGGGAGTCTCAACCAGTAAACACGTCCCCGGAGATGAAGAAGAGAAGGGTTTTTCGACACAATTTATATATACAATCCACATAATATCAAAGCGGTAAAACACGTAGCATGTTGGTCAAAACATATAACAAAGTCAAATAATACCGACAATGGCAATACTAACGAGCTCGAATTCTTAAACCCCGATACCGAAGTTCTGGGTTGCTTATTACCCAACAGAGTCGCCAGAGCTGTCACACCTCCCTTTTTACTACCCTTTTGTGTTCAATTCCCGATTAAGAGAATAGGGTATACCTCGGTGTTTCAAATACCCCGAGAAGGATATAATAACACAGAGTAAGGAATTTTTCCAAATAAAGTAAAATTTGTTTGGGATTAATTTACAATTTCAAAGTCGCCACTTGGGAAGATAATGGTGCCCCAAGTCACCGGTTAATCCCGAACCCGAGGAAATTGACTCTGTATTACAGTCCTCGAAACTAGATACCTGAATAAGGAATTATGTTAACCTGGGAGAAGGTGTTAGGCACTCTGGGATTCCGTGGTATTAGCACGGTCGCTCAACTGTTATTCTTGATTTTATGTGACTTATTATATGCCTTTTAGTAATGTGTACGTATTTCAAACTTTAACATTTTACGAATTACGATGTTGCGAAAACGTATTTCGAGTCACACCGCAACCAGTACGCCTGTGACCTTTAATACATTTCGGCTTCGCCGGGATTTATGATTTGAGTCACATCAAATGTGCACTCCTATTAAGGAAAGTATATTTGTTAAATTGTGCCTAAATCATCTAACGGCTTTTTAATCTCTGGGAAAGGTTGTGGAATTTTCTATCAACCTTCCCGAGTCTATTATATAATTGTATACTTAGTTATTTAGGGGCCTCGTTGCTTCATTTTTTATACGAGGCTCATCCCAACTTATTTTAATAGGCTAACCCTATATAGACTATGTGTTTCTATTTTTGGTTTTTCCTTAATGCATTATTTAAATATCAGAATCTAGGCCTTACGCTTTATATTATTGGGCCTGGACTCTTTGGGCTCGTATTCAATGAGCTAATTCATATGACTGGGTCTCAAAACCCAGAACACACGGTGAAAGTCTATCAGAAGCCCAATTACGAATCGGTATATATCTAGGCCTTTGTTATCTATTACGCCCAAACCAAACAAAATAAAAAATGAAAGATAAAAACTAGAATTCATCATATACACAAATATTCAGAACCAGTAGAGAACAAATTCAAATTATATTTATTCAATGAAGAGAAGCAATATTACAAAAATTACAGTGAATGCTCATACCCTAACTATCTAATGTGAATGAAATCTAATAGCAGACTATTTTTGCTTTATATTTCAATAACTAATTTAAACTACTGAATCAGGTTAATTATTAGCCAAAACGATAGGATATTATTTAACTGTGTAAGACAAGATTAATACTAAATGATTCACTAAATTGTAACTCCTTGTAACTTCCAGAAAACTAATTGTATTAAACTTTAAACTAATTGTGTAACGCATTCGATTAACCATATGATTATTGACTTCATGTTTGGCTACTAGTTTTACCTTATATTATTTTAACTGTTATTAAACTGTTTAAGTCAAACTAACATATGTCAATTTGAACTATTTACCATAAGTTGATTAAGAGCATTGTTGCGATTCTACTGTTATAAACCTATTTCGAGATTAACTGGATTAGTTTTACCATTAATCTATTTTAACTAGATGATTTCGACTACTATCACTACCCTACCTTTACTTACTATACTATTACATTTTTCCAGCATACGTTTGTGCTTCACGTGAGCTACTTATACAACATTTCCCTATTAAATTACAAATTCCACTAATTATACTAAATGTAAGAGTAAATCAAACAACAGAGAAGTCTTAAACTAGAGCCATGCTTTTCATTTCATCAATTGACTTCAATTACACTGCTCAAACAAGGAATGTGTACCTAATTCAGCAAAAATTCCGATGAGTCTAAGGGAAATTGACAGGAAATAGCAGTTAGATCACGACAGGCAATGCAACAACAAATAGAGTGAATCCCAGCAGTCAATTGAATCCCAAAGCAGCAACAAAGCAAATACCCAGCAAAATAAGCAATAGAGAACCAACGAAACAGCAGGATCCACTATAGCTCTTAGAATAAGCTTCGATTTGAAAACCCAAGCAGTTTACTCTATGATTCTATATATGTATTCTCTGAAATTTTAGATTCCAAAATCCAGCCTCTAATCAGGCGCAAATGGGGCCTATTTATAGGTGAGATTGGTGAAAATTTTGGGGGGAAAAGCTGGAAAGTAAATTCTAGTTCCCTCCCATGAATTTTACCAATTGTTACACTTTGATACCATTTTCTGTTATGAAATTGCCTTCCAGCATATGCTGGAAGGTCCTAATTGATTCTTTTTGGGGTCTTTTACTAGTGTGCCCCTACTTTTTAAGGTTATTTACTAAGTTGCCTTTTATTTAGGTCTATTATACCCTTAGTTTTGTGCAATATTGCAGAAATCATAGGCCTAAATGTCTTTAATGTCCCCATAGGCTCTATTAAATCCACAATTATGCCATTTCCTATTCCCCTTATACTCTTAATGGCACTATTTATTTACCCGACCTATCCAGGTTAGGGTTGTGTTGTTTTCAGTTACTATTTAACTTCTGGCCACTACTAATGAGTCTTTTAAGACTTGGCCAGATTTGAACTTCAACTTATTTCAATTTTAGCCCTTTTTGTTTCATTTTTTGTTATTAAAGTCAATTTGCAGGACTAGCCTGCTTAATTATCTAAAGCTATCTTATTTAAGGCCTGGCCAGTCCAATGTTTGGACTTAGCTTTACAATTTTAGCCAATTAGTAGACATAGGCCAACTAAGACTTTGCAAGTCTAGCCAATTTCAGACTTAAGTCATCTTATTATAGATTTGACCAATTCAAAACTTAGCCAATGATTTCAGAATTAAAGAACTATAAGCACATTAGGTATTAACAGTAATCAATGATTTCAATTTTAACCACTTAACTACCTAAAATATGTTTTCAGGCTTAGCCACTTCTCAAATTACTACGCTATTGCAGCTATAACCAATGTCACTTAAGCACATTAGGTATTAACAGTAATCAATTAACACAAAATCATTGCAAACATAGCCCTTTTCACATCAAATTGCATACATAGCCATGAAATCAAAATTACTTGTCATTTAACCAAAACTCAAAGAAGAGATTGAATAATGTTGAATTTTTATCAAATAGACTTATAATCCAGATTCCAAACAGAGTATATCAATTGAACATAAACAGGCATAGTCAGAACTTTTCTCATGTCAAAAGACTACTAAGAACCCTAATCATGCTTGAGTGTATTTGACTAAGCATAGATAGGCAGATTTATCAAAGAAGCTTCAAAGAAGACATGATTTAAATAGAGAAACATAACCAAACAGAGATTTTTTCAGAAGATAAGACTAATCTAAACATGCAGTGGCTTAAATGACTAACAAGAAAAGAATCTAAATAGAAAACATACTGAAAACATGAAGATGATGATGAAGTAAAAAAAGAAGACAAAAGATCACAAAAATCGTAAAGAACAGACAGAAGAGAGGAGAGGACTTAGCTTGCAGGATCTGTCTCCTATGCTATTCCCATTTTCTTGTTATTTTATTTTTCTTTCTGACTTCAAGTTGAAGCCTTTCCTAGTTTTCTTTCCCTTTCTTTTTTCTAGTTTTTTTCTTTTTCAGACTTCAAGATGAAGTCTTTTTATTGTTTCAGTGGTAGAAATAGGTTTAGGGTATCAAGAGGGAAAGGTTTTGTTCAATGTTGTATTTTTAGGTCGGCCGGAGTTAGGTGTAAGGCCCCAGAAAATTTCGCTAGGTAATATAGGATTCTGTGGTGCCACGTAGGCTAATTATTATAATTTATGTGCTATGAACATGATGGACCTCAATTAGACTTGATAAATATGAGTATGAGTCTTATGGTAAGTGATATGAGGTCCAAATAGAAGCCCAAATGTAAGCCAAATGGGAAAATTTTCGAAATACGTCAAAATTCCAAATGGATTCGCACAAGGCTCCACTTTAAACGACCATAGATAATTATGTATAAGGTTTTATGTGGTGACTAGCATATCAAATGAAAGCCCTTTGAGTCTAGTTTCCAACGCTTCAAACCGTTCGTCATTTGGACATTCCTACACAAAGTTATGATCAAATTACCAAAGGTTGGAAAATAAAATCCTGTGTCAATTCTGCGACCGCATAATGCATCGCATTTCTCACTTTGCGGTCGCATTCCTGTCGCAAACTGAACCCGAGAAGCCCAGTTAATTTTTCTAATTTTTATAACCCGACCTCATTTCAATATATAGGCTTTGGTGTTCATTTTGGGGTCATTTCTTACTGATTTTAGAGAGAGGTGAGAGTACTTTAGAGAGAGAAGGAGGAACCCAACATCTAAATCATCCAAATCTTGCATCAATCTTCAAGAATCAAGAAACCAATAGCAAGTTCTTCATCTAAGAGGTAAGATTCTATACCCTAGGGTTTAATTTCGAGTTTGTTGTATAAGATGAGTTATTGAGGTATGATTCTTGGGTTTATTAGTATTGTGTATACATGCATGTACAACTTAGGTTTATGGGAAGATTGTTTAACTTAAATAACTAAAGATTGGGTTAGGTAATGAAGGAAGTCTTAAAAAGGGGATTCGAAATCAAGATGCTCAACTAGTATTTGATAAAATGTTCAAATGAGCTAGTTTCATGAATATCTTTCTAATATGTGTTTAATTTTGTTATGTTTCATAATAGATTGGAATTGCTAGAGTTTTTGGAGTGTTGTAATAACTTAAGGAAAGCTCAATCGAGGTATGTATGGCTAATTTTGATTCTTGTGAAATCGCCTATATGTGTGAAATTTGTTTGCTTAGTGTTAATTTGAAAAATTGTGTGAAATTCTCAAAGTTGTTGTTAAAATATGAGTGATGTGGTATGGAATATGAACCAAAAGGTAAATGATAGTTGAATTGGGTAAATAATTGTGAATAATGGTTACGATGGCCTATATGGCACCTTCTGGAAAGAGATGAAACACTTGAATTGTAGAAAATTGTTGAACATACTTGTGTGAATATTCTTGATTATGGAAATATTGTAACTTGGTTGTGATATTGGCTTGATAAGTAATTGAGAACATGAAACAGTGTGCAAGTTGCTTATTTGAACTTGTTGAAATTGTGTGTAGTGCCTTATCTGCTGTTTGAAATTGTTGTGTTTTAAACTGTAAGATGGGATCGGGTTGCGCGCCGCAACATGAGGAAATAAGGTGTGGGTTGGGGTGATAAGGGTGGCCGAGGTAATAAGGGTGGTCAGGGGTAATAAGGATGGAAAGCGATCGAAATCGCTATTGAAAATTGATACAAAAATCAATGATGTGAAATTGTGAAAGGAGACAGCAGGAGAGTTTGCAACCTGGGGGCACTGATTGCCCATATGTTTGACTACTTGCAATTTATGTGGTTGATTGGTTGTTGTTCTATTTGTTGACCTTGAACGTGTTTGTGTTGAGGCTTATCTGAAATGAGTAAAAGGTGGAAAACATGGTTGGCTGGCTTGATTAGTTTTGATGTAATTTAATGGCTTGAGTTTACTTGGGACAAAATTTGTCCATACATACCAGTACAATTCAAGTGTACTGATATCCCTTTTGCCGGGGAAGCTACATTCGTATTATGATTGTAGGTGAATCAGTAGAAGGTACTTCAGCTCATCGGCAGTAGCATCCTTCATCTTCCATTGCCCATTTTGGTGAGCCCCTTTCCTTTTGGGGCCCTACGTGGCTCATGCCACTCTTGTTTAGACTTTATTTTGATTTTGTGTAAGGTATAGCCCGAGCCTTGTTACCGGCAAGTATTGTATCGTCCTTTGTATCCTAGAGGTTCCGTAGACATGTAAACTGTGGGATTCGAGGCTCATGTATATATTATGTTGGGCGTTGTAAAAACTATAAACTTGTTCATGAGTCACTCGCACGGTTATGTTTGTATATTGTGAAATTAGTTATAATTGGTAAGGTATTTGGTTAATGAGAAACAATCAATACAGGGGTAACACGTGGGAATGAAAGGTACCCAGGTCCGCTTGACTGGGGCTACCTAGTCAGGCGCCGGCCATGTCCCTCGATTTGGGGCGTGACAAACTTGGTATCCGAGCCTAAGGTTTTAAAGTGTCCTAGGATGTCTCGGAGCCGTGTCTAGTAGTGCCCTTCTTATCGGTGTGTTGTCGACCACATCATATAAGTTGGGGGCTGCACGGGCATTTAGGAATTTACCCATTTCTTTGATATTCCAGATCGTGCGATATGGCTTAAGATATGGAGCTAATTTCCTCTCTAAGTATTAACCTCAATATTGGTAATTTTGATACCATAATCTATGAATTTGAAGCATGTAAGGTGAGATTTATCTCACCATTGAGTCCAAGTGGATCACCTAAGGACTTGTTAGAAGAATGTGTTGAGCCATGGAGTGATTGGTAGAATTTGTTGTTAAGGAGAGTACCCTTGTTCCTACTAATGTCACTGCACCACCAGATCATGTAGTATATCATCAGTATGTACGACTAAAACCCCGTCTCTTAGAAATTAATCTTCCATGGTGTCCGCGTAAATATTGTAGGTTCAAAATATAATTGATGCAGTATTCATTTTGTTATGTTAAGAGAATTATTGTTGTGAAAATATATGTGGGAGGTACTTCTTAATTTGTTTAATATACTATTCTTGGTAGATGAGGATATGTAAAGAATGTGAACTATGTGCTAAAATGCCTAGACTTGAAGTCAAGTTTAAATTGATATATTGATGCCATATATTGTGAGAAAACTTGTTATGGTTGATTCTTCCAAAATGTTCTTATGTGTACCAAAGGTATTTGATTGATTGCGTCTAGTTGTTGGTAACATATAAAGAATGTGTAAGACTAAATGTTGGATTTTAGTTGTGATTGATACTTTACATGAATTGGTGTTGTGACCCGATGTTTGTGAAAGATGCATTCCAATATGATCAATGTGCTATTATTGACAACTTAAAATGGGTGCAAGGAATATGAATCATGTATTGAAATGCGAAGGCCTTAAATTGAAATTGGAGCAGCATATATTAAATAAAACTATGTGAGGTCCTCTTTGCATAGAGATGTTGAAATAAGTCAATTGTTTTTGAGAAATAGAGTATAGACAATGTGTCAAAAACTCAAAATGAAATTTTACCTGGCGATACTTGTGACATGAGAGAATATGAAACGGATTATGATATTGATATGAAATATGCGGAAATGATGTGAAATGTGGGGAAGAAGAGACTGTGTTATGGAATGTGGCCTAGTGACAAGTCTGAAGTGATAATTATGGCCCCAAGATCCGACAGACTAATATACGTAAGAATGGCATGATTCTTTTATTCGATAATGTGGTGAACATCTAAATTGTTTGATTTGTACTTGTGATTTTCTTATTATTGTATGAAGTGTGTAGGTGAATAATTTGATATGTGAACCCTATGGAAGTGCTATGAAATGCGGCCTAGAGGTATGAAAATTATGTAAAAAAAAAAAAAACTATGTGATCCATTTTATTTGGTAATGTGGCGATTGTTTAAACTTTTTGTTAAACCTTTATGATTTCCTTGTCCTTGCATAGATATGTTCTTAAAAAGAATCTAAATTACAAAACATTTCATGCACCTGCTCTTTGAATGAGACGTATTATTTACAAAGTCTCCCGATCACAGTTCTAGTATTTACAACCTCCTATGGAATTGAGCCCTATAATTATGTTCCAGAATTGAGTTATAGCACTATTGATAATTCCTACTTGCTTTTCCTAAATTCTCAACAAAGGACTATTCCCGATGAATTTCTTACAGAAATGTTTTATTTAAATGAACAACATCTACTCACTTGTGCCTATACATACACCGTCGTAAAGTTTGTACATGTGGTGTCAAGTTCCATGCAAAGTATCCAAGATTTGTGATCCTTCTCGAGTCACTCTTTTTCTCAGTTGTGTATATGGCTTATATGGCTTGAACAACCAATCCACTCTCTTGCAAGTAACATCATGAAAACCTTCTTACTATCAAGAAACGTGAAAGCATGCATCTACACTTACCCTACAAGTACTTGTCAATTGAAATGGTCAATATGTGCATAAAGTTTTTCTAAAAATTGAGATCCTCACATCCCATCATAGGAAAGATCTTGTGTCGCCATAATTCTTGTTTCCACTTGAGATATCCCATAGTAAGTAGCTCACTTGGTTTCTAGTATCGTGGTTGCCCGTGATGTAGAATTGTATTGTAGTTTGGAAGATAGTATAGCATAGGCATGTCCAACTCATAACAAATGATTATTCTCTCTTTATGTCTCCATAATGTGTTAATTGTATTCCTTATTTAGTGAAGTCGTTGTGCTAGTACCCAACACTTGTACGATAACCATGAGAGAACGTGCCTTCTATGTATCACTATGACACTTTCTTTTTCAAGACAAAACCAATGGAGATCTCATCATGAACATATGCAAACCTTTAGTGATTATTGTGCACTGTCTCATTGAGTTTGGTTTTCTTTACACCCTCAACTTCTAGAATCATGGACTATGTCGTTGTCATGTGTGGAGAGGTTCACTAGCCTTGGTATCTCACCTTCTTGGCTAGATATGAGTGTTATTTGCCTTCTCTTTGGAGCGTCGTGTTCACTATTAGAACCATCTAACCAATTCATGGTATTGTCCCAATATCAAGATTTCCTAGCTATTGAGTTTCACTCGTGAAAGGTTGAGATTAGATGACTTCGGATTTTTGTACATATCATGAACATGTTGATTTGAATGACAAATGGTCATAATTTTTAGTTCCCTCATATATGATCAAATACCAAGAAGTGTTAAGTTGTCTAGAATATGGTAATCTCATAAGCATTCAATTATTTTCATCCTTAGAGGCTTGTGGCATAGATTCTGTGAGTCAAGTAATGTTAAGAGTGTAATTCAACTTCGCGTATTTTGAATCCCATATCACATTCAAAGTGCTAGAGTATTCCTATTCGGGTCGACGGATTTTCCCTACACTTTAGAAAATGAGTGGTTCACGTACTTGAGTATTCCTCCTTTATGATTCCTATTTCCCATGTACTACTTACTCCTATTCCTCATTTGTGTATTAATTGAGGTAGTCATAATGATTAACCATATCAGTATTGTTAGTAGTAACATTTTCTGTCTCTTAGTATACAACCTCATAAAGTACTCTACCCAGTGCATTAATGGATTCTTGAAGAACTCCAGTCTGATCTTGAACTTTGTTGTTCCTCATTGATTAGATCCCGATCCATTGAGCATTGTAAGTTTAGACGAGTCAAAGATGAAGCTTCACAGTGTGGTCACATATATGTTGGGTAGGTAATTGTATGGTCAGTTTATGAAAGCACATCTTAGGGTAATTATTACGGGTCATCAAGGGTTTAGTGTGAGTGTACCCCTAAAAATGTTATGTGAGTTGATAATAAAAGTAACATGACTGTATTACACATTAGGTTGCAATAGGTGTATGATATTCCCCATAATTGTTCCTCATGTACTTTGTGTTTCCATATGCTTATGTCTAAGAAGATAGTGATGAAAAAAAAATGTGGGTATGAATTGACTTGATTGAACTATATAATCATGGTAATATCCTATATGATGCACTACTAGCAAGACTCATGATGGCTTGGCTTCATATGGACTGTTGATTGAAATGAAATTATATTCTTGTTGATGAACACCTTTGCGATTACATTAATGGCTGGTAAGGACTATTATGAACACATGATTGTTTGTTTACTATGAACTGACATCCTTGATGGTATGATGCCAAGTTATGGAATTGTTGGTTATTTTTGTTATCATGAATTCCAATATCCAGTGGAGTGTAAATTGTACAGTGGAAGTTATAAAAAGGTAAAGTCAATGGATAGTTATCTCATGCAAGATGTTTATCTGTCATCCTTATTATGTATATTTGGGAGTTGATATTATTTTTGAGAAGGTGTTATGATAATGCTTGTAAGTCGATAATGTCGCGTAGAAGGATAAATGTGTCGTGGAAGGAAAGTACTTTCGTTTGATGGAATACCAGTTAGTTTTGACTTGGAATGTACCATATAGGTATTTTGATGTAAAACTGTGCAGTCCATGTTCTGGTATCCAAATGTTAATGTAGTTCTTATAATACTGGGACTAGGATTGTGGATATATACATTGTGGTGCTATGTACAGTTGTGGATGTGTGGTTAAAAAGATTTTGGTGATTCTCTGGCTGGTGGATAGGCCTAGTTACAAAGAAAACTCTGCCGAAATTTTTGAAAGATTTATGAGTTAGTGAAAATTTTGAGACTGCAGGTAGGTTAGAAAAGATATGTGTGATGTTAAAGTGTTTTGAAATACTATACTCCTCATTCGAGGACGAATGATCCTAAGGGGGGAGAATGTAAGGCCCCATAAAATTTCGCTAGGTAATATAGGATTTTGTGGTGCCACGTAGGCTAATTATTATATTTTATGTGCTATGAACATGATGGACATCAATTAGACTTGATAAATATGAGTATGAGTCTTATGGTAAGTGATATGAGGTGCAAATGGAAGCCCAAATGTAAGCCAAATGGGAAAATTTTCGAAATACGTCAAAATTCCAAATGGATTCGCACAAGGCTCCACTCTAAACGACCATAGATAATTATGTATAAGGTTTTATGTGGTGAATAGCATATCAAATGAAAGCCCTTTGAGTCTAGTTTCCAACGCTTCAAACCGGTCTTCATTTGGACATTCCTACACAAAGTTATGATAAAATTACCAAAGGCTGGAAAATAAAATCTTGTGTCAATTCTGCGACCGCATAATGCATCGCATTTCTCACTTTGCGGTCTCATTCCTGTCACAAACTGAACCCGAGAAGCCCAGTTAATTCTTCTAATTTTTATAACCCGACCCCATTTCAATATATAGGCTTTGGGGTTCATTTTGGGGTCATTTCTTATTGATTTTAGATAGAGGTGAGAGTATTTTAGAGAGAGAAAAAGGAACCCAACATCTAAATCATCCAAATCTTGCATCAATCTTCAAGAATCAAGAACCCAATAGCAAGTTCTTCATCTAAGAGGAAAGATTCTATACCCTAGGGTTTAATTTCGAGTTTGGTGTATAAGATGAGTTATTGAGGTATGATTCTTGGGTTTATTAGTATTGTGTATACATGCATGTACAACTTAGGTTCATGGGAAGATTGTTTAACTTAAATAACTAAAGATTGGGTTAGGTAATGAAGGAAGTCTTAAAAAGGGGATTCGAAATCAAGATGCTCAACTAGTATTTGATAAAATGTTCAAATGAGCTAGTTTCATGAATATCTTTCTAATATGTGTTTGATAATAGGTGAATTTGACTATAATTATACCCTAAATAATCACACTTTATTATAAGAACAATGTTGTTAAAAGGACAAAATGCTTTGATTAGTGTTTGATTGTGTTTTACAGGTACATGTGATGCATTGGATGCTTTAAAAAGCCATTTTGAAGCCATAAGTTGATGAAAAGGCCAAGAGAAGAGCTAAAGTGAAGAGGGCTGGACGAAGCAGTGAAGAAACAGAAGCACTGTTCATCCGCGGTCCATTCGCGGTCGCGGATGAACCGCGAAAAACGAAGCCCTCTGAATCTTGACTGTTCGCGGTCCGCTCGCGGCCGCGAACGAACCGCGGAGGTCCCAGCGGCAGTTATCCTAATTGGACTCTAATTTGTTTTCTTAGCTCTAAAACCTCTATATAAACTCCTAGTTTGCCCCATAGAGGCATGTACTTTATTTCTTCAATACTTTTGCAAGGTTTTAGTAGGAGAGATTCCTCTCAAACTCTTTCTTTATTTTTATATCAAGCAATTCTTTATGATTTCAATTATTATTCTTTTTGTTTCTTCAAGCATGAGTAGCTAAATTCTTTTCTAAGGTTTTGATGGAACCTATTGATAGATGAACTTATCGTTTATGTGATTACAAATTGTGATTTAGATTTCTATTTGTTCAACTTCATTCTTATTGTAGTTAATTGGTAGACGTCCCAATTAGCGGTGCCTATTTAGTGTGCATAACTTGGAAAAGAGTGCATATTTAGGTTTATTGTTGAACAACACCACACCTAGGTTATTAGAGGAATCTATAATTTTAGGCGTAAAGACGGGATTAGGAATAACGAAGTCTTGGGTGCAATCTAAAGTGAACTATTCAAATTAAAGCTAGCTAGGGTAGCTCGGGAGAGTGCACTAGTAAATTATTGTAATTGCTCGGGAGAGGGTTACAATACACATAGCGTTCATGATTGATAGAATATATTAACAATTTGTATGAGCATAACGATAAGGGATTCCATCAATAGGGAAATCAATACCTTAGTTCTTCTCTATATTGTTTTATTCAACATTCAATTCTTTCTTTTAAAGCATTCTTTAATTCTTGCAAACTAGCTATTCGAAAATCATACACAAAGATATTCTAAATTTTGGGAACTTGATTCGTAAGTACTCTTGGGTTGTGAAAGTGTGATTGATAGGTTAATTCTCTGTGGGATCGATCTTGGACTTATTAAACCAAGTTATATTGACTACGACCGTTGCTTGGACGTGAATCAATTTTGGCGCCGTTGTCGGGGAATTAACGGAATTATCAATTGCCATTGCCAGAACTTCAAGATTCTTGTGTATTCAGGTTCTTTCTACACTCTACATTGAATATTTTGACGTTTGTTGATTTGGGTATTCAGGTGCATGCCTAGAAAATCTGCAAGGACTGGAGAACTAATTGAAGGACTCTCAGACCCCGAGCAAACCTTCCGGGTGCGCAACAAAGCCATCAAACAAATTCAACAATCTCAACAACCAATCAAACTAGACTTCGACATGGGTGACATGAACGCTCAAAACCAGCAAGCAGGGCTAAACATGCAAGAGGCATAGGAGGCACAAGAAGGTGCATTGTTCGACTGGGCACAACCCACAGCGGATAATTTGGCAACTGCCATCGTTGTGCCAGCAATTCAAGCTGAGTCTTTCCAGATTACCAACAACATGCTTCACTTGTTGCAAAACAAGGGATTATTCTCTGGGTCTCAGGTTGAAGATCCACAGCAACACCTCAAAAACTTTCTATCAATATGCAAAACACAAAGGCAACCGAATGTAACTCCGGAAGCTATCAGATTACTACTTTTTCCATTCTCAGTTACAGGAGCAGCACAGATATGGCTAAACTCACTCCCAATAAACTCCATTGCAACTTGGGATGAGTTAGTCAAACAATTCCACAACAAGTTTCATCCACCCAATAAAACAACTCAACAAATTGATGAGATTGTGAGCTTCAAACAAAAACCATTGGAAACACTACATGAAACTTGGGGGAGATTCAAAGGCATGCTTGTTATGTGTCCTCACCATGGGATTCCCGAACAGATGTTGGGTCAAAGGTTCTACATGGGACTTTCAGACAGTATGAAGAATATTGTAGATGCTTCAGCAGGTGGGGCTTTTCTGAGCAAGACTTGGAGAGAGGGCCAAAATTTGCTAGACAAGATGGCTCAAAATTCCGGGTGGACGTCCAGGAATGCTCCTATCACACCAGTAGTACACTCTGTACCTCTGGATCCATCCAACACTCTGGAGGAGAACGTGGCAACTTTACTGACACAAATGAGCATCCTGACAAAGAAAGTGGAAGAATCAGGGGTTAAGCAGCAAGTTCACATTGTAGACACTACCAATGGTGGTTTATGCACATCTTGCATTAGCCAACCCATAGGTAATCCATGGGCTGCAGACCAAGAACATCATCATCAGCATGAAGATATGAACTATGTGGCTAACTATGGAGGACAGCGACAAGGTAATCAAAACTGGGGCCAACAGGCTCCAATGCAATACAGACCTCCCCAGCCACAATTCAATGCAGCAGGTATGAGGCCACCACACAACATGGCTCCATATCCTAGACCTCAGAATTTCGGCAATCAGCAGCAGGGATATTATCCACCTCCACCACAGCAAGGGGGTAGACATGACGATGGGTTTGCAGAATTGAAAGCTATGATGCAGCAGGTAATCGGGTCAAATGCCAAAACCAATGAGAGAATAGATGCACATGACGCAGCAATCAAAAATATGGAAGTGCAGATGGGGCAGATTGCTATGTCACTAAACAATCGGCCTCAAGGGAAATTACCTGCAGATACTCAAACGAACCCAAAGGACCAAATCCCAAAGCAAATAATGGCAGTGACTTTGAGAAGCGGTAGAGATCTTGATGCTGAGAATGAAAGTGAGAAAATTGACAGACAGGCTGAGACACCTACTCCATTGCACATTGAACTGGATGAGTCCACAGGGTTGACAAAAGTCACAGTCCAGCCAGTTGCTGAAAATAAAGAAGCACAACAGGGAACGGAGAAAGTAGCTGAACAGGTAGAGCAGCAGATTGATGAGAAAGTAATAGAAAAAGAAAAATCCCAAGTCACCGGGAAGAAGAGGCCTCCACCACCATTCCCCCAAAGGTTGGCCAAACACCAAAAAGAGGAACAATACAAAAAGTTCTTCGAGATGCTCAAGCAAATCCAGGTAAACATTCCATTAATTGAAGCTTTAAAAGAAATGCCTGGTTATGCTAAGATGATGAAGGATTTAATGTCGCGGAAATTTGATTTCCAAGACTTGGCCACAGTTACACTCACACAGACTTGTAGTGCAGTGGTTTCCAGACCCATTGCTGAGAAGCTATCTGATCCAAGTAGTTTCACCATCCCATGCACTATAGGGAATTATGCCTTCACTAAGGCTTTATGCGATTTGGGGGCAAGCATTAATCTCATGCCCTTAGTTATCTATAAGAGGTTAGGTATTGGGAGGGCCAGACCCACCTCTATGCTTTTACAGCTTGCTGACAGGACGGTTAAGCGTCCATTTGGTATTATAGATGATGTGCTAATCCAGGTTGGGAAGTTCGTGTTTCCCGCCGATTTTGTTATTCTTGATTGCAGGGTCGACGAAGAAATTCCCCTAATCCTGGGAAGACCATTCCTAGCTACTGGAAGAGCTATAATTGACTGTGAAACCGGGGAACTCAAGATGAGGTTGAACGATGAGGAGATCATCTTCAATGTGCAAAAATCCATGAGGCGCCCTAGCGAGTTCGCAAATTGCTCTCTAATCGATGCGGTTGATGTAATAGTGGAAACCGACGATGCAGAATTGACTATCGAAGACCCACTGCAAGCATGCATGATGAACATGGAAGAAGTAAATGGTGAATGTCTGGCCGAATGGGTATTATCCTTGGAAAGGAAGGGATTTTGGAAGCGAGAGATCGAATTCGAACCCCTACACCTAGAAAAAAGAGAAAACCCACCAGCAAAGCCATCCATAGAAGAGCCACCAAAGCTTGAACTTAAACCACTACCATCACATCTCAGATATGAATATTTAGGCCCTAACTCCACATTACCTGTTATTATCTCATCCAGTTTGTTAGATGTGCATGCTCAAAAGCTTATACAGGTACTTAAGGAATGCAAGACTGCCATCGGGTGGACCATGGCAGACATAAAAGGGATCGGCCCAGCCTATTGCATGCATAAAATCCTCCTGGAAGACGGACATAAACCTTCCAGGGAACATCAAAGAAGGCTGAACCCCAACATGAAGGAAGTGGTGAAGAAGGAGGTAATAAAGTGGCTAGATGCAGGAATAATCTTCCCAATCTCAGACAGCAACTGGGTGAGTCCGGTCCAATGTGTACCCAAGAAAGGAGGCATGACGGTGGTGAAAAACGACAACAATGAACTGATCTCAACAAGAACCGTCACCGGATGGAGAATATGCATGGACTACAGGAAACTGAATCTAGCCACTCGCAAGGATCACTTCCCACTTCCCTTCATTGATCAAATGCTTGACAGGTTGGCAGGGAGATCTCACTTTTGCTTTCTGGATGGATACTCGGGGTACAATCAAATCTCCATAGCCCCCGAAGATAGAGAAAAGACCTCCTTCACATGCCCTTATGGTATCTTCGCCTTCAGGGAGGATGCCATTCGGACTATGCAATGCACCTGCCACTTTTCAAAGGTGCATGATGGCTATTTTCACCGACATGGTAGAAGACATTATGGAAGTGTTCATGGATGATTTCTCAGTGGTTGGAAATTCATTCGACGAATGCCTGGCCAATCTGAATAGAGTATTACAAAGATGCATGGAAACAAACTTAGTACTAAACTGGGAGAAGTGCCACTTTATGGTTCAAGAAGGTATAGTACTTGGGCACAGGGTTTCAAGCAAAGGCATTGAGGTGGACCGTGCTAAAGTTGACATCATTGCAAAGTTGCCTCCACCAACATCCGTCGGGGCCATAAGAAGCTTTCTTGGACACGCCGGTTTTTACCGGAGGTTCATTAAAGACTTCTCCAAAATATCAAACCCTCTCTGTAAGTTACTGGAGAAAGACCATTCTTTTGTTTTTACTGACGAATGCAGGATTGCTTTTGAGGAATTGAAAAAGAGGCTGGTCACAGCACCCATCATCATTGCCCCAGACTGGGATCAACCGTTTGAGTTAATGTGCGATGCAAGTGATTATGCAGTGGGGGCAGTGCTGGGCCAGAGGAAAGATAAACTAATGCATCCAATATACTACACAGTGACGGAAAAGGAGATGCTAGCGGTTGTGTTTGCATTCGACAAATTTCGGTCCTATCTCATAGGATCAAAGGTAATCGTCTACACGGACCATGCAGCTTTAAGATATCTAATTGATAAAAAGGACTCTAAGCCACGCCTAATTCGTTGGGTGTTGCTTCTCCAAGAGTTCGACCTCGAAATCAGAGATAGAAAAGGCACTGAGAATCAAGTAGCCGACCATTTGTCAAGACTTGAAGGAGCTGAACTTGTCAAAGAGAGTGGGGAAATTCTGGAAACTTTTCCAGACGAGCAATTGCTCACAACTACTCTCCTGAAAGCTCTATGGTATGCTGACTACGCTAATTATCTGGCCAGTGGCATTGTTCCTTATGACCTATCATCGGTCCAGCGGAAAAGATTTTTTCGTGAAAGTCGGCATTATTATTGGGATGAACCATACTTGTTTAGGATATGTCTTGATAACATGATCCGGAGATGCGTCCCCGAGATAGAACAATCTTCTGTTTTGCAGGGCATGTCACGCTTCAGCATACGGCGGGCACTTTGGAGGAATTCGTACAGCTGCCAAAATACTCGAGGCCGGTTTCTATTGGTCGACAGTATTTAAGGATGCACACTTGTGGGTGAAAGGTTGCAACGAATGTCAACGCACCGGAAACATCTCTCGGCGTCATGAGATGCCAATGAATCCAATCCAGCAGGTGGAAGTATTCGATGTCTGGGGAATAGATTTCATGGGGCCCTTCATTAGCTTATACGGAAATAAGTACATACTTGTTGCTGTTGATTACGTGTCCAAATGGGTGGAAGCTGCAGCACTACCTACCAATGATGCTAAGGTGGTAGTGGGATTTTTGAAGAAGAATATTTTCACCCGGTTTGGGACTCCAAGGGCCATCATTAGTGACGGGGGCACACACTTTTGCAACCGAGCCTTTGAGAAATTATTGGCCAAATATGATGTTAAACACAAGGTGGCCACTCCATATCACCCGCAAACTAGCGGACAAGTTGAGGTCTCCAACAGGGAGATTAAAAGTGTACTGACCAAAACAGTGAACGCTACAAGAACCGACTGGTCCAGGAAGCTCGATGACGCACTATGGGCATATAGAACAACATTCAAAACACCCATTGGCATGTCTCCTTATAAATTGGTGTTCGGAAAAGCTTGTCACTTGCCGGTTGAATTAGAACATAAAGCGTGGTGGGCACTGAAACAATTGAATCTCAACTTGGAGGAAGCAGGTAAAGCAAGGTTGACCGGATTACATGAGTTGGAAGAATTTCGGTATCTAGCATTTGAAAATACGAGATTGTATAAAGAGAGGATGAAGCGGATCCATGATCAAAATTTAGTTGAGCGTACCTTCAAAAATGGGGACAAGGTACTACTATACAATTCAAGATTACGGCTGTTCCCAGGTAAATTGAAATCAAGGTGGTCAGGACCCTTCAAGGTAATTGAGGCATTTGAGTCCGGAGCTGTGGAAATTCAAACTATGGATGGATCACGTACCTTTAAGGTAAACGGACAGAGGTTGAAACAATACATAGGCCTGGATGACATGGAGGACAAGATAGAATTGCACTTGAATGAACCTCAAAGGTCCAGCGAGCCGTAAAATGCGCTAAGCTGAGTCGTGCCGCGACGTTAACTCAGGCGCTACGTGGGAGGCAACCCACAAACATGTTGTAAGTAATTTAATATTAGTAGTAAGTAATAAGTGTTAAAAGAAAAAAAAAATAATAAATAAAAATCTTTTGCTGAAACAGTCGAATTTTTTTCATAACAGAGCACTGTTCGCGGTCCACTCGCGGACCGCGGCTGAACCGCGAAAAAATACCCTCTCTGAACTTCTCTGTTCGTGGTCCATCCGCGGTCGCGAGCCAACCGCGAAAAAATACCCTCTCTGAATCTCGACTGTTCGCGGTCCGCTCGCGGCCGCGAACGAACCGCGGACAGTCGCGGTCAGTTCCGCGGTTGGCCAAATTTCAAGTTTTTTTTTTTTAATTTTTCCCTCCCCCTTTTTCTAAACCCTAAATAACTTAACCCCCTTCCCCATAACCCAAAACAGCCGCCCCTCCCCTCTCAAATCTCTCTCTCTCTAAATTCAAATCCTCTCCCTTCTCTCTAAAAATCCCCATCCCTCTCTTCTACAAATCATCCCTTTCTTCCACCCCACTTCTCCATTACTATAACTTGTAAGTTTCTTTACTTATCTCTTTTATTTTGCTCCATTTTTTTTAGGTTTTGATTGTTTAGTTTGTATAAATATTTAGTTAGTCTTAGTTAGGGTCTATTCATGAATGTTGCTTGATTTATCATTGTGCTTTTAATCTTGCCATGAAATTACTTTAAGGAACATTGTTCTACGATTGATGTTGGGAGAAGAATGGGTGTTGGGTTGTTATTTGTGTTGATTTTATGACTTGGAAACCCTAATAGTAGTTCTACAAGATATATGTGTTGGTTGGTTAAGTTAGGGCACATTACATTGAGCCTAATAGACTAATGGTAATTAGGAGACATAAATGCCAACTTTTACAATGGTTATTGAATAATTTTTGGGATGGACTAAGTAAATAACATGTGTGCCAAGAACTAAGTGTGGGGTTCGCAATTGGGCATGTAGGGAATAGTGAGATAAAGAGTTTGCGGGAATTACACAGAGTTGATGGTCAATTGTGAATTATCAAGGATGGCGAAGTCTGAGTAGCCTTCCACTAACTAACAGTTTATACACTTTTTGGCTATCTTAATTGTACAGGATCATGGCTCCAAAGAGATCACGTCATGGTGCTAGTTCATCCAGGCAACCAACTTATGATGAATCTCGGTTTGTCGATGAAGGGGCGGAAAATGCATTTAACATCAAAGCAAACAAAAAGTGGCTTCAAGAGGTTGAAGTGGACAGAATAGCCATCCGCTCAGAAAAGCCGGAAATGTATGATGAGATCCGACGGCAAGAGATGGAGTTCCTTTTTGAAACACCCACTACAGTAAACAAGATGCTAGTCACAGAATTCTATGCCAACGCCCCGTACTCCTCGTTGAGACGAGTTTTCGTCAGAGGTAAGCATGTAGATGCTCATATTCCCACCATTAGGCAGGTACTTCGCCTACCACTACACACGAGTGATATTGATTATTACCATGATAGGCCCGGTGTCACATGGGACATGTTAATTGAGGCCTTATGTGTAGATGGTGTTCCCGTATGGATTCGGAACCAAACTCTGCATTCTAACTGTTTCACTCACATTGCCAAATGCTGGTTTTCTATAATTTGCAACCGCATTCTACCCTCAAGTAACACTACAGATGTTACCTTTAATAGGGCTCTGTTGACTTGGTGTTTGGTAACACACCGGGATGTTGATATTGCCCGGGTTATTAGTGACGAGATGGTATTGAGGGGATCCCTCACTGCCAAGGGTTTCTATTACCCATCTCTTGTCACTTCCTTGTGTCTCCTCAACCACACCCCAGTTCATGAGACTGACGGTGAGTTACTACCAAAAGCTCCATTTAGAGCTGCCACTATTCGGGTAGGACGAGACAACACACCCATTGACTTAGATGATGATGATGATCCTGTACCGGAGGCCCGGGCCAGCCACTCCATGGATTCAGCTGGACCCTCCAGACCTGCTCCTCGCGGAGCAAGCATGTCTAGATCCGACTCCACACGACCTATGCTGAGGTCAATGGAGGAGGAAGTGGCTGCTCTACGCACTTCAGTTGATGGTCTACACACACGACTAGATGCCATGTCAACTAGGCAAGCCCGGTCAGAGAACAGATTTATGGCATGGTTCAGAGCACTTGGGAGAGCATGCCATGTCGACCCATCCACTGTGTCCGACTCCGAGTGAGTCCCAGGTAAGTTTTCTTAAACCCCATTGTGCTTTCATATTGTTTATACCATGAGGACATGGCATATTTTTAAGTGTGGGGTGGGAAACTTATCTTGTAGATGATGTATATATTAGTGTAGTAAGTAATATAAAATAATAAAAATACAAAAAAATCAGAAAATTTTAAAAATCCAAAAATATGAGTAGAGGACTCTTCAGGATGACGGACTATTTAGGACAAGTACTCTTGAGGGAAGTAGTCCACGTAGGAATTTTTCTTTCTTTTATTTTCTTTTTATAGGTAATGTATCATTCCCCCTTGGTTTTTCTTTTGACCACGGTTCTTTTCCAAGGGTTTTTATTTGAACCGGGTTAGGTAGATTTTTTTTAGGAGTAGAGGTAAAAAGGGCAACATGTAACTCCAAATATGCACATTAGCAAAAGCGTAAATTGAACTTGAGAATGTATCATCTAAACTTGATTATAGAATCTCAATATGCCTTAAATTGCACAATAAAGCTTGCTTGAACATTGATAGGATTTTGTAGATAAACCGGATTCCAAATGAGTTGCATGCCATGTGTGTGTGAGGTTGCTACTTACATTGTATGTTGTACATGATTCCTAGAACTTGCCCTGTGTGTTTGCAAAGCGAAATAGAAGTTGTTTGGTTATAGAGAGGATAGAGGCATTTCTTTGTGTAACCCCATATATCAATAGACATGAATTCACCCGTACATTATATCTTAGTTAACCCCTTTGAGCTTCAAGCCTATTTCTTTGATAACCCTTGAATGTTCTTCAAATTATTATATTTGTTCTACTTTACCTCCTAGAAGCACTTGTATTGTAATGAATATGCAAAAGTTTAAGTGTGGGGTGAAGGGAAATTGAAAAGGGAAAATCAAGAATAAATGATAGAAAATAGTAAGCTGGCCAAAATAATATAAATGTGTTGCAAAGCAATGAGAAAAAGAGCGATATCAATGTATATATGAAAATTACAAAGGCCAGTTATACCAACAAAAGAAAAATGGGGATTAAAAGCCAATAAAGGTGAATAAATGTTTTCGGGAGACATAAGGGAGAAAACTAAAAGGGAAAGTGGTGAAAGAGAAAAGAAAAGTGCTTAGGGAGGTTAGTCACTACACCCAAAAGTATCCTACCCGTCCCATAGCCTACATTACAACCCTTAAAGACCTCTTGATCTATGATTGGATAACTCGATTAGTGGAGTATTACACTAGGGGCAAGCTTATGGTGTGTCTGTACTCATATAAATGTTCTTTGTTGAGAGTGAGTGAATTTTCCTGATATCTATAAGTTCCATGTATTTGAATTGTTAATGTGTGGGAACTTCTCTCAATAACTTTTATGAGGGCATGTAATTCAAGAGGAAGAAGGTAAATTTGCAAGATTTTGGTAATAAGTAGAGTAAGTAATAACGTGCGGGCATGAGAATTTACAGTTAAGTAAAGATTATACATATCTTAGGTTGTTCATGTATAATAAGCTTTTGTGACATATTTTGGGGGAGACAAAAATTTTTAATTGGCCTAAGGTGTGATTAAAGGTTGCTCGAGGACGAGCAAAGGTTTAAGTGTGGGGTATTGATAATAGGTGAATTTGACTATAATTATACCCTAAATAATCACACTTTATTATAAGAACAATGTTGTTAAAAGGACAAAATGCTTTGATTAGTGTTTGATTGTGTTTTACAGGTACATGTGATGCATTGGATGCTTTAAAAAGCCATTTTGAAGCCATAAGTTGATGAAAAGGCCAAGAGAAGAGCTAAAGTGAAGAGGGCTGGACGAAGCAGTGAAGAAACAGAAGCACTGTTCATCCGCGGTCCATTCGCGGTCGCGGATGAACCGCGAAAAACGAAGCCCTCTGAATCTTGACTGTTCGCGGTCCGCTCGCGGCCGCGAACGAACCGCGGAGGTCCCAGCGGCAGTTATCCTAATTGGACTCTAATTTGTTTTCTTAGCTCTAAAACCTCTATATAAACTCCTAGTTTGCCCCGTAGAGGCATGTACTTTATTTCTTCAATACTTTTGCAAGGTTTTAGTAGGAGAGATTCCTCTCAAACTCTTTCTTTATTTTTATATCAAGCAATTCTTTATGATTTCAATTATTATTCTTTTTGTTTCTTCAAGCATGAGTAGCTAAATTCTTTTCTAAGGTTTTGATGGAACCTATTGATAGATGAACTTATCGTTTATGTGATTACAAATTGTGATTTAGATTTCTATTTGTTCAACTTCATTCTTATTGTAGTTAATTGGTAGACGTCCCAATTAGCGGTGCCTATTTAGTGTGCATAACTTGGAAAAGAGTGCATATTTAGGTTTATTGTTGAACAACACCACACCTAGGTTATTAGAGGAATCTATAATTTTAGGCGTAAAGACGGGATTAGGAATAACGAAGTCTTGGGTGCAATCTAAAGTGAACTATTCAAATTAAAGCTAGCTAGGGTAGCTCGGGAGAGTGCACTAGTAAATTATTGTAATTGCTCGGGAGAGGGTTACAATACACATAGCGTTCATGATTGATAGAATATATTAACAATTTGTATGAGCATAACGATAAGGGATTCCATCAATAGGGAAATCAATACCTTAGTTCTTCTCTATATTGTTTTATTCAACATTCAATTCTTTCTTTTAAAGCATTCTTTAATTCTTGCAAACTAGCTATTCGAAAATCATACACAAAGATATTCTAAATTTTGGGAACTTGATTCGTAAGTACTCTTGGGTTGTGAAAGTGTGATTGATAGGTTAATTCTCTGTGGGATCGATCTTGGACTTATTAAACCAAGTTATATTGACTACGACCGTTGCTTGGACGTGAATCAGTGTTTAATTTTGTTATGTTTCATAGTAGATTGGAATTGCTAGAGTTTTTGGAGTGTTGTAGTAACTTAAGGAAAGCTCAATCGAGGTATGTATGGCTAATTTTGATTCTTGTGAAATCGCCTATATGTGTGAAATTTGTTTGCTTAGTGTTAATTTGACAAATTGTGTGAAATTCTCAAAGTTGTTGTTGAAATATGAGTGATGTGGTATGGAATATGAACCGAAAGGTAAATGAGAGTTGAATTGGGTAAAGAATTGTGAATAATGGTTACGATGGCCTATATGGCACCTTTTGGAAAGAGATGAAACACTTGAATTGTGGAAAATTGTTGAACATACTTGTGTGAATATTCTTGATTATGGAAATATTGTAACTTGGTTGTGATATTGGCTTGATAAGTAATTGAGAACATGAAACAATTTGCAAGTTGCTTATTTGAACTTGTTGAAATTGTGTGTAGTGACTTATCTGCTGTTTGAAATTGTTGTGTTTTAAACTGTAAGGTGGGATCGGGTTGCGCGCCGCAACATGAGGAAATAAGGTGTGGGTTGGGGTGATAAGGGTGGCCGAGGTAATAAAGGTGGTCTGGGGTAATAAGGATGGAAAGCGATCGAAATCGCTATTGAAAATTGATACAAAATCAATGATGTGAAATTATGAAAGGAGACGGCAGGAGAGTTTGCAACCTGGGGGGCACTGATTGCCCCTATGTTTGACTACTTGCAATTTATGTGGTTGATTGGTTGTTGTTCTATTTGTTGACCTTGAACGTGTTTGTGTTGAGGCTTATCTGAAATGAGTAAAAGGTGGAAAACATGGTTGGCTGGCTTCATTAGTTTTGATGTAATTTAATGGCTTGAGTTTACTTGGGACAAAGTTTGTCCATACATACCGGTACAATTCAAGTGTACTGACGTCCCTTTTGCCGGGGACGCTACATTCGTATTATGATTGTAGGTGAATCAGTAGCAGGTACTTCAGCTCATCGGCAGTAGCATCCTTCATCTTCCACTGCCCGTTTTGGTGAGCCCCTTTCCTTTTGGGGCCCTATGTGGCTCGTGCCACTCTTGTTTAGACTTTATTTTGATTTTGTGTAAGGTATAGCCGGAGCCTTATTACCGGCAAGTATTGTATCGTCCTTTGTGTCCTAGAGGTTCCGTAGACATGTAAACTGTGGGATTCGAGGCTCATGTATATATTATGTTGGGCGTTGTAAAAACTGTAAACTTGTTCATGAGTCACTTGGTTATGTTTGTATATTGTGAAATCAGTTATAATTGGTAAGGTATTTGGTTAATGAGAAACAATCAATACAGGGGTAACACGTGGGAATGAAAGGCACCCAGGTCCACTTGACTGGGGCTACCCGGTCAGGCGCCGGTCATGTCCCTCGATTTGGGGCGTGACATTAGGGTTCCGGCGACCTATTTTGGGATATTCGAACACTTAGGGGGATATTCGAAGGAAACCATTTATGAGGGTGGTAGATAAGGATGCGAGGATTAAAGGGTGTTAATTTGGGAAGGTTTCTCATAGATTTTGTCACCGGAGAGAAATTTCGATGACCGGAATTTCAAGAATGTGAATGTTTTCTAGGTTTTCTTGGGTTTTGAGGGTGTTTCTTGGTGGAGAAGAGGGAGATGAAGGTTTGAGGGTTAGATGTTGGCCGGAGACTGCCATGGGACGCGGCCAGTCTCCACGGCTGGCGTTTAAGAAGAAATGAGGAAGAAGATGAAGTGGGCGGCTAGGGTTTAGAATATTAAGAAATGGCCAATCTCTGAAGAGACTGGACCTATATATACTCAAGGCGTCTGATGAATTCCTAGCCGTTGGATCAAGTGAGATCGATGGCGGGGATTAATTCCCCTAAAACGGTGTAGTTTCAATTAAATGAGAGATTAACTCATGCCCGTTAGATTTCAAAGTGCGGATGGTTGGGATTTGATCTTAGATTTAATTAATTAATTAATTTCGGTCAAAGTCTCAGCTGTTGGATTGAGTGTGATGAACGGCTGAGATCAGTGCATTTCAAATGTATTGGACCGGATCTCTCAACACGGTTTCGGCCAGTGTACTTGGGTTTGCATTTGGCCCAGTTCTCTATTTTTTTTGTATTTTATTTCTATTTTAATTATGTTTTGTGGTATTTTCTTTTGTATTTCATTTTTTCCTTTTGTATTATTTTCAATTATTCAATTTCCTACTTTCTCTAATTTTCTGATATTTTTTGACATTTTTCTATTATTTTTCTCTAATTTCCGTCATTATTGCCTCTTTTTTGTTAATTTTCCTTTTAACTACTTTAATTGGAATACTTGTATTAAACCTATTTTTTTAATTTTCTAATTTTAATTTCTAATTGTTTACACACACAAATGCATCTTATTTCAATCAAAGCATATAATTGCACACAAAATTATTATTTATTTTAATTTTGGAATTTGTTGCTTAGGGAAAAAATCACGTGCTCACACTTATATGCATTACCTATAAAAGAGAACAACTTAGTTAATTAAATAGATTAGAAGTTAGAGTTTGATCAAGACTCTGTCACTTATCCCTTTGTCGATTTCAGTCCTTAACTACTACAAACTCTCATCTTTAACTTGTCTTAGGATTGTGTTCTCTTATCTTAAGAATATTGTTCCTCTTAGAACTCAATGCGACCTTTTCGATGATCCTCAAAAGATATTTATTGCATACGCCTCAGTACATATCTTCTTCACGTGCCTTCCATGTGCGGTTGTTATGACTTAACTGTGTGTCTCATGATGGATACCTCGCGTGAGCTAACTATCCATTGACTTTACCTTCAATAATATCCACTATGCAAATAACATTCCAATGGATATTGCAATTCACGGTGACAACAACAACCCAGAATTCCATCACATGGCCTCATACAATCAATAATGTCATTTCATAGTTATCAAAAAATCATGTGTTTATAATAGTCGTTACCATCCATTAATGTAATCACAAAGTTTTTCATCAACAAAAATATAATTTCATTTCAACCAACAATCCATATGAAGTCAAGTCACAATAATTCTTGCTAGTAGTGCATCATATAAGATATTACCATATCATATAGTTCAATCAAATCAATTCATACCCCTCTGTTGGCCAAGTTTAGTTGAAGTCTTGAAGATTGACAAATGAACATCAAGGAAGGACCTGGTCCATCATGAGAGACACAGTTAGTCATAACCAATGTATATGTAAGGCACCTGAGGAAGATATGTATTGAGGTTTATGCAACAAATATCATCAGAATGTGATCGAAAAGGTTGAATTCAGTTCTAAGGAGAACAATTGGTATCAGTTCAGGTTATCGTTGAAGAGGTTAACACTAAGAGGTTCCCTGCGTATGAACAAAATCACTCCCGAGCCCCCGAGGTCCCTAACCAAATGCACACACTAACTCAACAACATATTACGAACTTGCTCGAGCGATCAAATCGCTAAAATAACATCAAAACAAAGAATCAACCCCCAAAACTCAAGATTTCATTTCAAAGTTCATAATTTTCTAACTTTAGCTATTTAGGTCCGAAACACGTCAAACAACGTCCGATTTCGACAAAATTTCACAGGAAGCGATTAACCAATATGTAAGACCTGTATCGGGCGTCAGTACCAAAATATGAGCTCGGTACCTATATCTTTTAACTCATTTTCATTTCAATTTTTCCTTATTAATTTCAGAAAACAATTTAACGGAAAAATTCTTTTACCGGGATTCTGGACCTTGGATTTCGACTCCGGACACATGCCCGAGTCCCATATTTTTCAATGGACCACCCGGGACCATCACATCACCAATTTGGGCCCGTTTACCAAAAATGTTGACCAAAGTCAACTGTATCAATATTAATATCAAAATTCTTCAAATTTTCCATAAAATTCATATATCTAAACACATAAACTTCCCAGCTTCGCGCCCGGACTGTGCACACACATCAAGGCAACTGAGAATGAGGTTTCCAAGACCTCGAAAGCATGGAAAAAAGGAGAAATACGATGATAACCATTTGGGTCGTCACATTCTCCACCTCTAAAACAATCGTTCGTCCTCGAACGGACAAAAGAAAAAAGTACCTATGTCAGGAAATAGATGAGGGTAACGACTCTGCATATCATACTCGGACTCCCAGGTCAAAGCCTCAGGAGGCTGACCTCTCCACTGTACACGTACTGAAGGAAAACTCTTCGACCTCAACTGTCGAACCTGCCGGTCCAGAATAGCTATCGGCTCCTCCTCGTAGGAAAGATCCGTGTCCAACTGGACAGTACTAAAATCTAACATGTGGGTAGGATCACCGTGATACCTCCGAAGCATAGACACATGAATCACTGGATGCACCGCTGACAAGCTAGGTGGCAAGGTAAGTCGATAAGCCACGTCTCCCACTCGATCATGTATCTCAAATTGACCAATATATCAAGGGCTAAGCTTTCCCTTCTTCAAAAATATCATCACGCCTTTCATAGGTGATACATGGAGCAATACTCGCTCCCTAACCATGAAATCCACATCTCGAACCTTGCGATTCGCATAACTCTTTCGCCTAGACTAAGCTGAACGCAAACTCTCCTGCATAATCTTAACCTTGTCCAAGGCCTCCTAGACTTAATCAGTACCCAAAAACCGAGCCTCTCCCGGCTCGAACCATCCGACTGGAGACCGATACCGCCTACCATACAACACCTCATAAGGTGCCATCTGAATACCGGACGTGTAGTTGTCATTGTGTGCAAACTCTGCTAAAGGCAAGATGTCTCAAGAGCCTCCAAAATCAATAACACAGGCTCGGAGCATATCCTCCAATATCTAAATAGTCCTCTTAGACTGACCTTCCATCTGTGGATGGAATGATGTACTCAACTAAACCTGGGTACCTAGCTCCTGCTGAAATGCTCTCCAAAAGCGCGAGGTGAACTGCGTACCCCGATCAGAAATAATAGATGTTGGTACCCCATAAAGACGAACAATCTCTCAGATTTAAATCCCAGCTAGTCTCTCTGAAGAATATGTAGTAGCAACAGGAATGAAATGCGCTGACTTAGTCAACCTATCAACAATGACCCAAATAGCATCAAATCTCTTCCGGGTCACCGAAAGTCCGGTAACGAAGTCCATGGTAATCGTCATCCGCTCCCACTTCCACTCAGGAAGCTCAATCCTCTGAAACACACCACCAGGTCTCTAATGCTCATACTTGACCTGTTGACAATTTAAACGCTGAGCCACATATGCAAAAATGTCTTTCTTAATCCTACGCCATCAGTAATGCTGCCACAAGTCCTGATACATCTTCGCGGTGCCCGGGTGAATAGAATACCGAGATCTATGGGCCTCCGCTAAGACCAACTCCCGAATGCCATCAATATTGGGCACACGCACTCGCCCCTGCAATCTTAAAACACCATCCACATCTAAAGTCACCTTCATGGCACCTCCACGTTGCACAGTGTCTCTCAAGACACACAAATGAGGATCATCAAACTGTTGGTCACAGATCCACTCTAATAATGAAGAGCGAGCAATCGTGCAAGCTAATACTCAGTTCGGCTCCGAAATGTCCAACCTCACTAACTGATTGGCCAAGGCCGGAATATCTAAGGCAAGTGGTCTATGGCTGACCGGAATATATGCAAGACTACCCATGATGGCTGACTTCCTGCTCAATGCGTCAGCCACTACATTGGCCTTACCAGGGTGGTACAAGATAGTAACATCATAATCCTTCAATAGCTCCAACCACCTTCGCTGCCTCAAATTCAACTCTTTCTGCTTGAACAAGTATTGCAAACTCTTGTGATCCGTGTACACCTCACACGTCACACCATACAAATAATGCCTCCAAATCTTCAAGACAATGGCTGCCAACTATAGATCATGGACTGCGTAGTTCTTCTTGTGGATCTAACTGCCTCGAAGCATAAGCACTAACCCTGCCATTCTGTATCAATACTGCACCAAGACCAACAGGGGAAGCATTACAATAAATAGTGTAAGGTCCTAGACCTGTGAGCAAAACCAATATCGGTGTTGTAGTCAAAGCTGTCTTGGGCTTCTGAAAGCTCTCCTTGCACTCATCTGACCACCTGAACTGGGCACTCTTCTGGGTCAACCTGATCATCGGGGCAGCTATAGATGAAAATCCCTCCACAAATCGACAATAATAATCAGCTAAACCCAAGAAATTACGAATCTCTGTCGCTGAAGCTGGTCGAGGCCAATTCTTAACTACCTCAATCTTCTTTGGATCTACCTGAATACCCTCAGCTAATATGACATGACCCAGAAATATCATTGAACTCAACCAAAACTCACATTTTGGAAACTTTGCATACAACAGGCTATCCCTCACAGTCTGAAGCACCACTCTAAGGTGCTGCTCATGCTCCTCGTGACTGCAGGAGTACACAAGAATATCATCAATGAAGACAATCACGAAAAAGTCCAAATAAGGCCTGAACACTCGGTTCATCAACTCCATAAATGCTGCTGGGGCAATGGTTAACACAAATGACATGACCAAGAACTCATAATGCCCATACAGAGTGAGGAATGCTGTCTTACGGACATCAGACGCCCTAATCCTCAGCTGGTGATAACCCGATCTCAAATCTATCTTGGAAAACACCTTTGCACCCTATAACTAGTCGAACAAATCATCAATCCTAGGTGGTAGATACTTTTTCTTAATTGTTACCTTGTTCAGCTGTCGGTAGACAATACACATCCGCATGGAACCATCCTTTTTCTTCACAAACAGAACTGGCACATCCCAGGGAGAAATACTAGGCCTGATGAAACCCTTCTCCAATAAATCTTGCAACTGATCCTTCAGCTCTTTCAACTCTGGAGGGGCCATATAGTACGGCAGAATGGAAATGAGCTGCGTGCCTAGGGCCAGATCAATGCAAAAATCAATATCCCTGTCGGGTGGCATACTCGGCAGGTCTGAAGGATAAACCTCGGGAAACTCCCAAACAATAGGGACTGAGTCAATAGAAGGAACCTCTAAGCTGGAGACGCGAACATAAGCAAAGTAAGCTAGACATCCCTTCTCGACCATGCGTCAAGCCTTAACATAAGAAATAACAATGCGGGTGGCATGATCTAGAGTCCCTCTCCACTCCAATCGGAGCATATCCAGTAAAGCCAAAGTCACGGTCTTGGCATGACAATCCAAGATTGCATGATACGGGGACAACCAATCCATCCCCAATATAATATCAAAATCCACCATGTCTAGAAGCAATAGGTCAACACGATTCTCAAGACCATCAAACACTATAGGATCACTCACTGGTGTAGATACATATACACGAATACCCAAGGCATCGCTAGGCATAGACAAGTAGGGTGCAAAATAAGATGACACATTTGAAAATGTAGACCCAGGGTCAAATAGTACTGAAGCACCCCTATCACAGACCAGAATAGCACCTGTAATAACATCATCAAAAGACTCAGCCTCTAGCATGGGTGGCAAAGAATAGAAATGGGGTTGGGCCCCACCCCCCTAAGCTGCATCTCTAGGGCGATCAACCGCTAGCTGACCTCTACCTCTACTAGTTCAAGCTCCACCTCTACGATCCCTACCTCCACCTCTAGGATCTCTACCCCCGCCTCTAGCTGGCTGGGCGGGCTACGAATCACCCGCTGCTGAAAGATGGGGCGAGGATCCTACTGCTGAAAACTGCCCAAAGCTTGAGGGCAAAACCTGGCAATATGTCTCGGGTCACAACAAGTATAACAAGTCCTCTCCTGGTGAGAATAACAGAGTGGGGGTACACTGATGGGCTGCTGATCTGATTGATACTGCTGGTGACCACCACTGCCCAAACTACCTGGAGAAGTCTGAAGAGCGGATTGAAAGGTCCTCGGTGCCTGACCCCTACCATAAGAATCCCTATATCCAGATGAGGTACCACTGAATCTACCAGAATGATGAGGTCTCTTATCTGACATCTGACTACCTCCCTATGCGAGGGCCACCTCAACTCTGCGGGCCGCATTGGCCGCCTCCTGGATGGAAATATCACTCCCAACTCCCATGGCCATCTGTAGGCAAATCGGCCGAATCAACCCATCAATAAATCTCCGGACCCTCTTCCCACTCTGTAGGGAGTATAACTACTGTATGGCATGCCAAGTCAATGAATCTGGTCTCGTACTGAGTAACTGTAATGGTGCCCTGTTGAAGGTGCTCAAACTGCTTGTGAAGGGCCTCCCGTTGAGTGACGGGGAGAAACTTCTCGAAGAATTACTCCGCGAACTGATCCCATGACAAAGCCAGAGACCATGCTGGTCTAGATAGACATAAATCCCTTTACCAAGTCTTGGCGGATCCTGTAAGCTTGAAAGTGCAAAAATCGACCCCATTGGTCTCTACTATGCCCATGGTCCTAAGAATCTCATGGCAACTAAATAAGAAATCCTGGGGATCCTCGGATGAAGCACCGCTGAAGGTGGTAGTGAATATCTTGGAGAACCGATGTGATGACCCAGCCCGTTGTCATGGGAATTACCACCCCATTGTGTTGTAATTACATAATTCATGCTTTTATATCAGTGTTAGAGTCTATCGGGCGTGTTAGGAGTGAATTGGATTGGAAATGAGGCATATAGCCTTTTTGAAGGAAACCTGAATAAGGAAAGTCAACACGGAGTTGACAATTTGGTTAGAGAGCTCGGAATCGAATTCTGATGATTCGGTTAGTTCCGGGAGGTGATTTGCAACTTAGGGGAGTGATCCGAATTGAATTTGGAGGCCCGGTGTAGAAATAGGCTTGAATTGGCTAAGGTTGAATTTTTGCGAAAATCGAATGGTAGGTGAGATTTTGATCCGGGGGTCGGAATGGAATTCCGACAGTTGCAGTAGCTCCGTTAGGTGATTTTGGATGTGCCTGCAAAATTTCAGGGTCATTCGGACGTCGTTTAGTCGGGTTTTTGATTGATTGTGCAATTCGGAATGTTTTAAGGAATTTAGGCTTGAATTCGATGTGAATTATGGGTTTTGATGTTATTAGACGCGTTTTGAGGATTGGAGCAAGTTCGAATAAGGTATTAAGATGTGTTGGTTTGTTTGGATGAGGTCCCGGGGGCCTCGGAGTGTTTTCGGATGGCTAAACGGGAGAAATTGTGGAAAATTGCAGACTTGTGTTCTGGTTCTCTTGTTTTCGCTCCTGTGGAAATGGGGGCGCCGGAGCGAGTCCGCAGAAGCGGATGAGAAGGCGCAGAAGCGGAGGAGACCGCTGAAGCGGATCTTGGCTTGCAGGGGCGGCTTCGCTGGTGCGAGAGGGATATCGCAGAAGCGGTCTGGAGGCTTGATGGAGAAGACCGCACAAGCGGATTGGGGATCGCATAGGCGAGTCCGCAGGAGCGGACTCTTGATCGCAGAGGCGGAAAGGACCGCAGGGGCAGAAGAATTTCCGCAAAAGTGGACCCGCAGGAGCGGTCCGTGTATCGCAAGAGTGGAAACGGCCAAATAGGCCTGGGTTCGCAGAAGCGACCAATTGGTCGCAGAAGCGGTTCCGCAGGGGCGGAAAATGGTCCGCAGAAGCGAAAATCGCAGTGAATTAATTGTATCAGAAGTTAGAAAATTTCAGAAATATTTCACACATTTGGGTCTCGGCTTAAGGAGGCGATTTGGGCAATTTTGAAGAGAAACTCAAGGGAAATCATCAGGTAATCAACTATGGACTCAAACTACGATTAGTATTGATAATATTATGCTATTATATCATGAAAATGGAGGGATTTGGGGTGATTCATGGAAGATTTAACCCTAGGCTTGAACTTTAGAAAATCAAGGTTTTGAATGGGCAAATGGAGTCCGAATTTGGTAAATTTGATATGCCTAGACTCGTATTGAGACGAGGGTTCCGAATATATAACTTTTATAATTTTTTGAGAAGCGCACCAAAAGTCGGGTTTTGACAACTTGTGGGTTTTGATATAAATTGGGTTATTTCGAATGAATTTCGTGAAATTAGCGTATATTGATGCATTCTCTATGATTTTGAGCAGATTTGGTACCCGAGGAGATTGATTTGCGAGGCAAGCGCAAGGCGGATTGAAGCTTCTACCGGTTCGAGGTGAGTGGTAGTAGTAAACAATGTACTGAGGGTTTGAAACCCCGTACTAGCACTTCACAGTGCTATATTGAGATGAGACACGCATTCTATGACGGGCGTGGTGACATTGTGATTGGGGGTTCGGACTTAGTCCTTCCCGGCTAATAGAATACTGTGTTGTATGACTGTTACTGAGATTATAACTGTACAATTGGGCTAATAGCCATGTTTGGGGCCTTGTGCCGATCTGTAGAGCATTAGGGAACCTATAGAGCTAGGTGACCCTTATATCATGTTGGAAACATACACTCGGCCGTAGCTCTAGCTGTATAGCATAATATGAGCCCGTACTAGATGTGTACATTGAGAGAGATTATCTAGGGTGGAATTCCCTGTTCTAGCTGAGTGGGCCTGAAAGGCCAAGTCTATATTGACTGAGACAGGGTCTAGGACCCACTGTGATATATTATATTGGGCCTGAGAGGCCAAGCACATATTGATTGGGATAGGGTCGAGGACCCATTATGAGGTATTATATATATATACCTATATTGGATCGGGCTGCACGCCGCAGCAGTATATATATTGGATCGGACTGCACGCCGCAGTAATATACATGTAATATACATGTAATATACATGTGGGACGGACTGCACGCCGCAGTATTATTGCGCTTGGGCTGTAGGAGCCCCTTCGGAGTCCGAGTCTGCACACATTCTCAGTGAGCACTGGTGTATATTATGGGATCGGGCTGCGCGCCGCAGCAGTATAAATATATATACATATAAATATTGGATCGGACTGCACGCCGCAGTAATACATGTGTGGATCGGGCTGCACGCCGCGGTATAATAGTGCTTGGGCCTAGGGAGCCCCTCCGAAGTCTGTATACACCCCCAGTGAGCGCCGTCGACGTTAAATGGAGCGGGCTGCGCGCCGCAGCGGTATATGCATTGGAGCGGGCTGCACGCCGCAGCATTATACTTAATCATATCCTACTATCTACTTAAATACTTATACATTATAGACATAGGTATGTGTCTTTATATGTTGAGATGGACGTACAACGTAGGGGTACGAGTGAGGGTTGGATCAGTGTAGAATCTTGTAGAGATAAACGTGGATTGGAGATCAGAGTACTACTATAGTGATGATGTACCTATGAGGGTTGCCTTAGAACTGCTAAGTGATAGCACAGGAGTCCTTACCTTCAGTTATTATTTATTATTGTTACTCACTGAGTTGAAATATACTCACCCCACTCCCCTGCACTTTCCGTGCAGATCCACAGGTGCCCGAGAGCAGTTGAGACATTGTAGCTGCTGATCCTTGTCTACTTTTGCGGAGATTACGAGGTAGCTGCCAGCGTCCGCAGAGCTTGTTTTCTCCTTCTTTATCATCTTGTTGATTTCCTATTTACCTAGACTTGGTTGTATTAGGATGCTATTCTGTAGAGGCTCAGTCTCGTGACACCACGATATGGTTGGGACCATATTTTGTATGTTTTACATTTCGTTTATCACCAAATATGATCATTTACTGTTTAAGTTTAATTTGATTTGTAACTGGCTGGTTTAAGGGACAATATGGTCGGGCTTGCCTAGCATTCTGTTGGGTGCCATCACGACCAGGGTTTGGGTCGTGACAAGTTGGTATTAGAGCCTAGGTTAACAGGTCTCGCGAGTCATGAGCCGGTTGGTAGAGTCTCGTGGATCGGTGCGGGGACGCCTGTACTTATCCTCGGGAGGCTGCAAACCTATTTAGGAAAAGTTTGAATTCTTGGAATTCTAGTCGTGCGATTACTTTGACTTGATCTGAACTTTGACATTCTATTCTCTCGCAGATGGCGAGAACTCGATCATCCGGACGTGGAGGACGACCACCACTACCACCTGCTAGAGGCCGTGGACGCGGCCGTGGTCGTGGCGGAGTTAGGACAGCTGAGGCAGTGCCAGCTGACCCACAGCCCCCAGTTGCAGAGGTGCCAGCAGCACCAGATCAGGCACCAGCCGTGCCCATTGTCATTCCGGGTCTACAGGAGACCCCGGCTTAGATACTAGCAGTCTGCACTAGCCTAGCACGGGCGGTTTCGGTTACTACTGCAGCAGCCGCATCGGGGATCGGGGGTGGTCATCGGACCCCCGCGATGACGCACTCCGCAGCCGGCGGTGCGAGGCTTACGGACACCGAGGCTCCTCCGGTTCGGCCCTGTGGTACCGGTTCGGCTAGCGGATCGGATTCGGGGGACGGGGTCCCGGCTATGACGGACGATGAGCGGCGTCGTCTCGAGAGGTTCACTAGGTTATCTCCTCCGGTGTTCACTGGTGCTCCGGGCGAGGACGCCCAAGGTTTTCTGGATAAGTGGCGTCGGATGCTTCGTACGGCAGGGATATTGGAGTCCAGTGGGGTATCTTTCACTACCTTTCAATTTCAGGGACCAGCCTTTGCTTGGTGGGAGGCTTATGAGCGCCGCAGGCCAGCCGGAGTAGCACTACTATCATGGCCGGAGTTCTCCACTATGTTCTTGGAGAAATGGGTGCCTCGATCTCAGAGAGAGGAGATGCGTAGGCGGTTTGAGGGTCTCCGTCAGGGGGACATGTCAGTGTCAGAGTATGAGATCAGGTTTACAGAGTTGTCCAGGATATGCACCGTGGTTGGTTCATTCCGACAGAGAGAGGATTGGGCGCTTCGTGGAGGGCCTCAGTTATCCCATTCGTATCCTGATGACTCGGGAGAGGGTTTTGAGTCGTACATTTGAGGATGATGTGGATATTGCTCGTGACATAGAGACAGATCGTCACAGGGATCGGGATGAGAGGGAGGCCAAGAGGCCTCGAGGAGCAGCTAGTTCCAGTGGCACTCAGACCAGAGGCCAGAGTTAGCAGAGCCGAGGTCGCTCTTTTAGGTCTTCGCAGTCGGGTCGCTCAGATTGTCGCAGATGGTCTCCTAGACAGGATTATCAGGATTCGCACCAGAGCCAGCCATCCCTCGGTGCCATGCCAGCTCAGAGTTCTTCACAGACCCCATCCGCTCAGGGTTCATCTTGGCCTAGTTCATCAGCTGGCCACTCCAGCGCCAGAGGTCCTTATCAGTCTCAGTACCCAGCACCGGGGAGTTGCTACGAGTGCGGAGAGTTTGGGCACCACCGTAGGGAGTATCCCCGTCTTGTTTCCAGATCTTATCAGCAGTGGGGGCAGCCCTCGTCATCTGGTCCTTTTACTTCAGCACCCGCCCCGCCAGCTAGGGGTGAGGGTCAGACAGCTAGGGGTCGCTCTCGAGGGGGAGGACGATCAGGCGGACAGGCTAGATGCTATGCTTTTTAGGGCCGATCTGAGGTCGTTGCTTCTGATGCTGTCATTACAGGTATTATTTCAGTCTGCCACAGAGATGTCTCAGTATTGTTTGATCCCGGTTCTACTTATTCGTATGTGTCTACATATTTTGCTCCTCATTTGGGCACAACCCGAGGGAGTCTTGAGCTGCCAGTGCATGTATCTACCCCGGTAGGGGATACTATTGTTGTAGACCACGTATACCGGTCCTGTTTGGTCACTATTGGAGGTCTGGAGACCCAAGTAGACTTGTTGCTTCTCAGCATGATTGATTTTGATGTTATATTGGGCATGGACTGGCTATCTCCATGTCATGCTATTCTGGACTGTCACGCTAAGATGGTCACGTTGGCTATGCCGGGCATTCAGAGGATCGAGTGGCGAGGCACGACTGAGTATGTACCTAGCAGGGTAAATCCTTCCTCAAGGCCCAACGAATGGTTGGGAAGGGATGTCTCTCTTATTTAGCATTTGTGCGGGAGGTCGAGATCCAGACTCTCAGTATTGATTCTGTTCCCATTGTGCGAGACTTTCCTGATGTGTTTCCGTCAGACCTGTCGGGCATGCCACCGGACAGGGATATTGATTTTGCTATCGATTTGGTGCCAGGCACTCAGCCTATTTCTATTCCTCCGTATCGGATGGCACCAGCTGAGTTGAAGGAATTGAAGGAGCAGCTCCAAGAACTCCTAGATAAGGGGTTCATTCGGCCGAGTGTGTCGCCGTGGGGTGCACCGGTCCTGTTTGTTAAGAAGAAGGATGGATCCATGAGGATGTGTATTGACTACAGGCAGCTGAACAAAGTTACAGTGAAGAATAAGTATCCTCTGCCTCGTATTGATGATTTATTTGATCAGCTCCAGGGAGCTAGGGTGTTCTCGAAGATTGATCTTCGTTCAGGCTACCATCAGCTGAAGATTAGAGAGTCCGGATATTATGAAGACTGCATTCAGGACTCGATATGGTCATTATGAGTTTCTTGTGATGTCTTTTGGGCTGACCAACGCCCCAGCAGCATTTATGCATCTGATGAACAGTGTGTTCAGGCCGTATCTTGATTCATTTGTTATTGTGTTCATTGACGACATTCTAGTCTACTCTCGTAGCCGGGAGGAGCATGCTCGGCACTTGAGTATTGTGTTGCAGAGGTTGAGAGAGGAGAAGCTGTATGCCAAGTTCTCCAAATGTGAGTTCTGGCTTGAGTCCGTGGCATTCTTAGGGCACGTGGTGTCCTGTGATGGTATTCGGGTAGATCCGAGGAAGGTCGAGGCAGTGCAGAGTTGGCCCAGACCGACCTCAGTTACTGAGATCCGTAGCTTTCTGGGATTGGCAGGGTATTATCGCCGATTCGTTCAGGGGGTTCTCTTCTATTGCTTCACCCTTGACTAGATTGACTCAGAAGGGTGTTCCTTTCTTATGGTCCGAGGAGTGCGAAGAGAGTTTTCAAAAGCTCAAGACAGCACTGACCACAGCACCAGTCTTGATTCTACCGACAGCTTCAAATTCTTATACTGTATATTGTGATGCCTCAGGGAGTGGGCATTGGTTGTGTGTTGATGCAGGAGGGTAGGGTCATTGCTTATGCTTCTCGTCGGTTGAAGCCCCACGAGAAGAACTACCCTGTTCATGATTTGGAGCTAGCAGCCATAGTTCATGCTTTGAAGATTTGGAGGCATTACCTGTATGGTGTCTCCCGTGAGGTGTTCACGGATCATCGCAGCCTTCAGCACTTATTCAGACAGAAGGACCTTAATTGGAGACAGCGGAGGTGGTTGGAGTTGCTTAAGGACTATGATATCACTATTTTGTATCATCCGAGAAAGGCCAATGTGGTGGCCGATGCCTTGAGTCGGAAGGCGGTTAGCATGGGCAGCTTAGCTTTCATCCCAGTTGGGGAGAGGCCATTTGCTTATGATGTTCGGGCCCTAGCCAATCGGCTAGTGAGATTAGATATTTCGGAGCCGAGTCGGGTGTTGGCTTGTATTGTTTCTCGATCTTCCTTATATGATCGCATCAGGGGGCGACAGTATGATGACCCACATTTGATTGTCCTTAAGGACAAAGTGCAGCATAATGATGTTAGAGATGTGACTATCGACAGTGATGGTGTTCTGAGGATGCAGGGCCGTATATGCGTGCCCAATGTTGATGGTTTGCGGGAGTTGATACTTGAGGAGGCACACAGTTCGCGGTACTCTATTCACCCAGGTGCCGCAAAGATGTACCAAGACTTCAGACAGCACTACTGGTGGAGGAGAATGAAAATGGATATTGGTAGGCATGTAGCTAAGTGCTTCAATTGCCAGTAGGTCAAATATGAGCATCAGAGACCGGGCGGTGTTCTTCGGCGTATGGTTATTCCCGAGTGGAAATGGGAGAGGATCACCATGGATTTTGTTACTGGGCTTCCTCGGACAGCGAGGAAGTTTGATTCTGTATGGGTGATTGTTGATCGGCTGACTAAGTCCGCACATTTCATCCCAGTTAGTACTACTTACTCATCGGAGCGGTTGGCAGCGATCTTTATTCGGGAGATTGTCAGGTTGCATGGGGTCCCAGTGTCTATTATATCTGACAGAGGCACTCAGTTCACTTCTCACTTTTGGAGAGCATTTCAGCGAGAGATGGGTACGCGGGTTGAGTTGAGCACCGCATTTCACCCCCAGACAGACGGACAGTCTGAGCGCACTATTCAGATCCTGGAGGATATGTTGCGGGCATGTGTGATTGACTTTGGTGGTTCATGGGATGAGTTTTTGCCACTTGCCGAGTTTGCCTACAACAACAGCTACCAGTCGAGTATTCAGGTGGCCCAGTATGAGGCATTGTATGGCAGACGGTGTAGATCTCCCGTCGGATGGTTTGAGCCTGGTGAGGATAGATTGATAGGGACCGAGTTAGTTCAGGATGCTCTGGATAGAGCAAAGTTGATCCAGGAGAGGCTTCGCACAGCACAGTCTCGCCAGAAGAGTTATGCGGACCGTAGGGTTCGAGAGTTGTCTTTCATGGTTGGTGATAGAGTATTGCTGAAGGTTTCACCCATGAAGGGTGTCATGAGGTTCGGGAGGAAAGGGAAGTTGAGTCCCGGGTACATTGGTCCCTTTGAGATACTCAGGAGAGTTGGAGAGGTGGCATATGAGTTAGCCTTCCACCCAGCTTATCCAGCGTACATCCAATATTCCATGTGTCTATGCTCCGGAAGTACATCGGAAATCCGTCCCATGTATTAGACTTCAGTACCATCCAGCTTGATGGTGATCTATCCTATGATGTGGAGCCTATTGCTATTTTGGGTCGCCAAGTAAGGAAGTTGAGGTCGAAGGAGATTGCATCGGTTAAGGTTCAGTGGAGAGGTCGACCCGTGGAGGAGGCTACTTGGGAGGTTGAGCAGGAGATGCGGAGCAGATACCCTCAGGCTATTTGAGACTTCAGGTATGTTTCTTGACCCGCTCGAGGACGAGCGTTTGCTTAAGAGGGGGAGAATGTGACGACCCGGCCCGTCGTCATGGGAATTACCACCCCGTTGTGTTGTAATTACATAATTCATGCTTTTATATTAGTATTAGAGTCTATCGGGCGTGTTAGGAGTGAATTGGATTGGAAATGAGGCATATAGCCTTTTTGAAGGAAACCTGAATAAGGAAAGTCAACACGGAGTTGACTATTTGGTTAGAGAGCTCGGAATCGAATTATGATGATTCGGTTAGTTCCGGGAGGTGATTTTCAACTTAGGGGAGCGATCGGAATTGAATTTGGAGGCCCGGTGTAGAAATAGGCTTGAATTGGCTAAGGTTGAATTTTGGCGAAAACCGAACGGTAGGTGAGATTTTGATCCGGGGTCGGAATGGAATTCCGACAGTTGCAGTAGCCCCGTTAGGTGATTTTGGATGTGCCTGCAAAATTTCAGGTCATTCGGACATCGTTTAGTCGGGTTTTTGATTGATTGTGTAATTCGGAATGTTTTAAGGAATTTAGGCTTGAATTCGATGTGAATTATGGGTTTTGATATTATTAGACGTGTTTTGAGGATTGGAGCAAGTTCAAATAAGGTATTAAGATGTGTTGGTGTGTTTGGATGAGGTCCCGGGGGCCTCGGGGTGTTTTCGGATGGCTAAACGGGAGAAAATGTGGAAAATTGCAGGGGAATGTTCTGGTTCTGTTGTTTTCGCTCCTGCGGAAATGGGGACGCAGGAGAGAGTCCGCAGAAGCGGACGAGAAGGCGCAGAAGCGGAGGAGACCGCTGAAGCGGAGCTTGGCTCGCAGGGGCGGCTTCGCTGGTGCGAGAGGGATATCGCAGAAGCGGTCTGGAGGCTTGATGGAGAAGACCGCAAAAGCGGATTGGGGATCGCATAGGCGAGTCCGCAGGAGCTGACTCTTGATCGCAGAGGCGGAAAGGACCGCAGGGGCGGAAGAATTTCCGCAGAAGCGGACCCGCAGGAGCGGTCCGTGTATTGCAGGAGCAGAAATGGCCAAATAGGCCTGGGTTCGCAGAAGCGACCAATTGGTCGCAGAAGCGGTTCCGCAGGGTCGGAAAGTGGTCCGCAGAAGCGAAAATCACAGTGAATTAATTGTATCAGAAGTGAGAAAATTTCAGAAATATTTCACACATTTGGGTCTCGGCTTAAGGAGGCGATTTGGGCAATTTTGAAGAGAAACTCAAGGGAAATCATCAGGTAATCAACTATGGACTCAAACTACGATTAGTATTGATAATATTATGCTATTATATCATGAAAATGGAGGGATTTGGGGTGATTCATGGAAGATTTAACCCTAGGCTTGAACTTTAGAAAATCAAGGTTTTGAATGGGCAAATGGAGTCCGAATTTGGTAAATTTGATATGCCTAGACTCGTATTGAGACGAGGGTTCCGAATATATAACATTTATAATTTTTCGAGAAGCGCACCAAAAGTCGGGTTTTGACAACTTGTGGGTTTTGACATAAATTGGGTTATTTCGAATGAATTTTGTGAAATTAGCGTATATTGATGCATTCTCTATGATTTTGAGCAGATTTGGCACCCGAGGAGATTGATTTGCGAGGCAAGCGCAAGGCGGATTGAAGCTTCTACCGGTTCGAGGTGAGTGGTAGTAGTAAACAATGTACCGAGGGTTTGAAACCCCGTACTAGCACTTCACAAGTGCTATATTGAGATGAGACACGCGTTCTATGACGAGCGTGGTGACATTGTGATTGGGGGTTCGGACTTAGTCCTTCCCGGCTAATAGAATACTGTGTTGTATGACTGTTACTGAGACTATAACTGTACAATCGGGCTAATAGCCATGTTTGGGGCCTTGTGCCGATCTGTAGAGCATTAGGGAACCTATAGAGCTAGGTGACCCTTATATCATGTTGGAAACATACACTCAGCCGTAGCTCTAGCTGTATAGCATAATATGAGCCCGTACTAGATGTGTACATTGAGAGAGATTATCTAGGGTGGAATTCCTTGTTCTAGCTGAGTGGGCCTGAAAGGCCAAGTCTATATTGACGGGGATAGGGTCGAGGACCCATTATGGGGTATTATATATATATATACCTATATTGGATCGGGCTGCACGCCGCAGCAGTATATATATATGATTGGACTACACGCCGCAGTAATATACATGTAATATACTTGTAATATACATGTGGGACGGACTGCACGCCGCAGTATTATTGCGTTTGGGCTGTAGGAGCCCCTTCGGAGTCTGAGTCTGCACACATTCTCAGTGAGCACTGGTGTATATTATGGGATCGGGCTGCGCGCCGCAGCAGTATAAATATATATACATATAAATATTGGATCGGACTGCACGCCGCAGTAATACATGTGTGGATCGGGCTGCACGCCGCGGTATAATAGTGCTTGGGCCTAGGGAGCCCCTCCGAAGTCTGTATACACCCCCAGTGAGCGCCGTCGACGTTAAATGGAGCGGGCTGCGCGCCGCAGCGGTATATGCATTGGAGCGGGCTGCACGCTGCATCATTATACTTAATCATATCCTACTATCTACTTAAATACTTATACATTATAGACATAGGTATGCGTCTTTATATGTTGAGATGGCCGTACACCGTAGGGGTACGAGTGAGGGTTGGATCAGTGTAGAATCTTGTAGAGATAAACGTGGATTGGAGATCAGAGTACTACTATAGTGATGACGTACTTGTGAGGGTTGCCTTAGAACTGCTAAGTGATAGCACAGGAGTCCTTACCTATAGTTATTATTTATTATTGTTACTCATTGAGTTGAAATATACTCACCCCACTCCCCTGCACTTTCTGTGCAGATCCACAGGTGCCCGAGAGTAGTTGAGACATTGTAGCTGCTGATCCTTGTCTACTTTTGCGGAGATTACGAGGTAGCTGCCAGCGTCCGCAGAGCTTGTTTTCTCCTTCTTTATCATCTTGTTGATTTCCTATTTACCTAGACTTGGTTGTATTAGGATGCTATTCTGTAGAGGCTCAGTCTCGTGACACCATGATATGGTTGGGACCGTATTTTGTATGTTTTACATTTCGTTTATCACCTAATATGATCATTTAATGTTTAAGTTTAATTTGATTAGTAACTGGCTGGTTTAAGGGATAATATGGTCGGGCTTGCCTAGCATTGTGTTGGGCGCCATCACGACCAGGGTTTGGGTCGTGACAACCGATCAAGTCTCCACGAGGCATCATAAGTCATGGCCACTCCATCACCATCCTGAGCTGGAATACCTGGCTGAACTGCCACAGCTGGCTGAATCACTAGGGCATGGGCCTGAGGAGCTGCCTGCTCCGAGGTATGTGTAACAGGAGTCTAAAACCCTCCTCCAGCCTGAGAAGTGGCTGGTGCAGCTGGTAACAACCCCGCTCTAGAAACACTCTCCATAAAGCCTGCTAGTCTGACTATAGCATCCCGAAACTCTGGGTGATCACAACTCCTTTGGGACCTCAGGTGGGCCCCTGTAATGCTGGGGCTGGAACCTCATCATCATAGTCAATATGAGGCTCCAGCTCTAGAATGGCTACCTGGGGCTGCGCTCTGCCCCAACCTCAGCCTCTGGCATGGCCTCGGCCTCAACCCCTCGCGGGTGCAGTTGTGGGCTTGGGCTACCGCACGGTGGAAGATGAAGCATGTGTTCTCACCATCTGCGAAAGAACAAAGTAGAAGGACAATCAGTGTTTGAGAAACAGAATCGCATGACAAGAAAGAACAAAAGTGAAACTTTTCCTAACTCTGCAGCCTCTGAGGGATAATGACAGACGTCTCCATACCGATCCCTCAGACTCTACCTAGTTTGTCCATAAGTAGCGAGACCTATGCAACCTAGAGTTATGATACCAACACGGCCCGGATTTCCCACCATCCGGAGTTATGATGGCGCATACTATCAAAGCTAGGCCAGCCAAACCTTCACAACAGAATATACTCAAATAATTAATTTTTCAGAAAAACATTAAATCTAGTGAACATGAAATCAATTGCGGAAAAATACTGAACATAACACTACCCCAAAATCTGGTGTCGCTATCTCACAGACTACTATAGAGTACTACAACCAAGTTTGAATGAAAGAAAATACATATGTCTTTTTTGATACAATAAAAAAAATTGAAATAAGGGATAGGGACTTCGGCTTGCGAATGCCAGCTAGGCTACATTGAGAGTCCGTGAGACTGAAGACAACTCCTAACAATATCCTAATGCTGCTGTCCAAAATCTGCTCCAACACTGTGATATGTGCAAAAAGCACGGAAAATGTAGCATCAGCACAACTGACCCCATGTACTGGTAAGTGCCTGGCCTAACCCCGGTGAAGTAGTGACGAGCCTAGACAAGACTTACTAAAACCAACCTGTGCAGATATATATATTGATACAACAATAACAGAAAGAACAACATGATTATATGTGAAGTATACAACTGAAAGGAGAACAGGTCATCTGTGACAACATTAAACCAAAATCACATTATTTACTTTCATAAGTGGTCGGAGAGCCACACGATCCCAATAAATATAATATAGGTGGACAACGTGTCACACGATCCCAATAATCATAATATAGGTGGACGGCGTGCCACACGATCCCAATAAATATAATATAAGTGGACGGCGTGCCACGCAATCCCAATAATCATAATATAGGTGGACGTCGTGCCACACGATCCCAATAAATATCACATAAGTGGACAACGTGCCACACGATCCCAATAAAAATCATATAAGTGGACGACGTGCCACACAATCCCAATAAATATCATATAAGTGGATGGAGTGCCACACGATCCCAATAAATATTATAGAAGTGGACGGCGTGCCACACGATCCCAATAAATATCATAATATATGACTCATATAGACCCTCTCTAGAGTTCCCCCTTTAGTGGAAACTCGGTAATATAACGATCTACCCAATTAGGGTACCACTAGTATACCAAACATCTCAATAGTGGAAATTACAAATAACACTCAACCAAATAAGGGAGCAACAAAAATCATAATCTACACATCCCGGAAAGGGATCCAACCACATTTCTTTACAATACTTAGAATGTTGACTTCATAAAAGTCACTACCATTTGAGCCAAACACCAAGAAATCTCATGTTTCATAAAATATTCCTCAACTAACTCATCATGTTGAATTCATCATTTACTAGGAATGATTCTCAAAATATACCCCAAGGCAAATACAAATAAGACTCACGGTCATGCTACACGCTAGTGTATAGATACTCATCACCATGCCTATACACCGCACTCGATCATTTAGCAAATTGCAAACAATAATACTCTAGTCCTATTCCTTCAAGCCAGGATTAGATCAAATACTTACCTCGGTCCGAAAATAGCAATCAATCCTCTAGCAACGCCTTTCCTCTAGAATCTGACTCCGAAACAATGGTATCTAGTCAATTGTAATTCAATACCATCAATTAGGGCTCAATAACACAATCCCATAGCCTAGAAATAAAATTCCCATCATTCTTCTAAAAATAGCAAAATCCAACATCGGGCCCACATGGTCCAAACTCGAGGCTCGGACCAAATTCCAATCACCCATAACCCCACGAGTTAGAATGTATGATTTGTTTCACAATCTGACCTCAAATTGAGGCTGACAACACCCAAAATTCCACAAGCCCTAGTTCTACCCAAAACCCCCAATTTCTACCTTGAATTCATGAATTAGGCTAGGATTAACAATGATTAGGTGAAGAAATAATGAAGAAATGATGTTAGGAAACTTACCCAAAGAGCTATGGAGGAATGGGAGCTTGTAGCTTGAAAATGGAGGGAGAAGGAGAAGAACCCGTATGTGTTTTGTCTGAAAACATCTCATGCTTCTGTTCTTTTTTATCAAAAAATCACTGGGCAAAAATGCCCTAGGCGATCGCATACAAGGCATAGCGATCGCATAGGGTTGGGAGCTAATGTACTACGATCGCAGACGGAAAGATGCGAACGCATAGAGCAGGTGAGACTGGGCCAGGATAGTGTTCTATGCGATCGCGATGGGGACAATGCGATCGCATAGGTTTGGGAAGCTGGGCAATGCGATCGCACAAGGGGGCTGCAATCACATAGAAATATTTTGGGCTCCTAAATTTGTACACTATGCGATCGCAGAAGGACCTATGAGATCGCATAGAACATTACACCAGATACCAGCAACAACTCAAAAATACCAGATTTTCAAGTGTAAAACATCACGAACCACCCACGAAATCACTCTCGAGCCCCCGGGGCTCCTAACAAACTGCACACGCTAACACAACAACAACATACGAACTTGCTCGAGCGATCAAATCGCTAAAATAACATCAAAACAAAGAATCAACCCCCAAAACTCAAGATTTCATTTTAAAGTTCATAATTTTCTAACTTTAGCTATTTTGGTCCGAAACATGTCAAACGACGTGAATTTTCGATAAAATTTCATAGGAAGCGCTTAACCAATATTTAAGACCTGTACTGGGCATCAGAACAAAAATACGAGCCCGATACCTGTATTTTCTAACTCATTTTACTTGCCATTTTTCCTTATTAATTCAAAAAACAATTTAACGGAAAAATTCTTTTACCAGGGTTCTAAACCTTGGATTTTAACTCCGGACACATGCCCGAATCCCATATTTTTCTACGGACCACCCAGGACCGTCACATCACCGATTCGGGCCCGTATACCGAAAATGTTGACCAAAATCAACTGTATCAATATTAATATCAAAATTCTTCCAATTTTCTGTAGAATTTATATATCTTAACACAAAAACTTCATGGTGTCGTGCCCGGACTATGCATGCACACCGAGGCAACTGAGAGTGAGGTTTCCAAGACCTCGGAGGCACGAAAAAGGGAGAAATACGGTGATGAAAGGGTCATCACAAATAGCCTAACGACTTTTTACCTAACACTTTGAAATTTGACCTATTCTTTCCCTTTTGTTTGAAGCAAGTTGAAAGTTCATGTTATTAATGTCAAACGATGATTTGTAAATCCATAGAACTTTATCACTTTTCTTCTAGTAAAATTGACCTTGTTTTGAAATTTTCTATGTTAAAGTAAAATATGGAATTATCCAAGTATACTACTGTCACACTCCCTTTTTACTACTTTTTAAAATAAAGTATACCCCGCTATTTACTAGTACTCCCCAAGAAGGGATATAATAATAACCACAGAGAAGCAGTTTTTCTACTTTAAGGACAATCGAAACGGGATTTATTTAAATTTCAGAGTCGCCTCTTGGGAAGATAATGGTGTCCCAAGTCACCTGTTTAATCCCGAATGTAAGGAAATTATGACTCTGTTTTAGAATTCCGCGAAACTAGAAATCCGGATAAGGAATTCTGTTAACCCGGAATAAGGTGTTAGGCACTCCCGAATTCCGTGGTTCTAGCACGATCGCTCAACTGATGTATTTGCCTTATTTTGATTTCTTTATATGCTTCAATTTTACAAGTGTTTTTAATGTCCCGCTTTGTTATTTTTAAAGACTTGCGATGATATGAAATCGCATCTCGAGTCACACCGCAACCAGTATGCCTGTGACTTTAAATGCCTTTCAGCTTCGCCGAGATTTGAGATTTGGGTCACATAAATGTGCATCCGTATTAGGAATCTAATTTTTAATCGTGCCTATAACGACTACGTCTTATTAACTTTAGGAAATACCATGAAATTTGCTAAACGGTCCTTTCGAGTCTAACATTTTATATTAAAATCCATATGGGTGCCCATTGTATCTTTTCATCTTCAAGACGAGGCTCATCCCTCATTTTTTAAAGTCCAAACTTAATCGTATACTATGTTTTTCTATTCTGTTTTTTCTTCCTAATTTGCATATTGTTTTTGTGTTATTTTTAGATTATGATATCAGGGTCCAGGCCATTTATTTACTACTAGGCCTGGACCTTGGACTACTTTAACATCCATTACTAATAGCGAACGGGCATTTGTAGCCCAATATGTGCTACAGCCTCTACTTGAGAACGCATGTGTTACATTAAATAAACCTTGGCCTATATTCATACCTAGGCCCAGAGTAGATGAATGAAATAAAGAACAGTTTAGTAACTTCAAAACAGTACTTGAGCAAATGTAGTTCAGATGGCAAGAAAAATCAGTAAAAATCATATTATTTCAAGAGGTATCAAATTACATCTCAATCATTGCTAATATCCTAATAACTAGTTGAACATTCCTAAGACAAAATTATGTAATAGTACTATTATTCTTAATACTTGAGTGATTATTATGATACTAATTTGTAGGATTATTTTATCAATTATTTAACTAAAGGACGGCAGTGTTGCAACATTAACTGAACATACTTGAATTATTAAAGAGATCTAAAATTAACATATGTGGATAAGTCATTTTTAAGTGAAACTATACGGCAATACAGTTCAAACTTAAACCGCTCATTTCCTTTTAGGTTAAATTGATCTAAATTCATAGTTTAACTATCATGATTTGCTAAATACCAATTATACGTCCAATTTTGAAATAATATTTATTTACTTAAGTGTACTGGTTTTTGTATTAGCCTGTTTTTACTTTTGAATTAGGTGATAGTCTAATTACTGAATTTTTGTTTAACTACTATATGAACTACTCTACTCTAATCTATCTTAAACACATATAGATGTTAGTTATTACAACCATTCCTAAATGAATTACAAAGGAATCAACAGTAGGAATTCCCAAATTAACACCCTAGTTAATCAGCTTAGAGCTATAATATATGGAGCCCTTTTCTAAATTTTGAACCTCTACTTTCTAACCTAGAATTAAAATCTGTGAACCCTAAAAAATGTAACCTAGAATTATAATATGTGAACCTATTTTTCTATTTGAAAATCTGGACCCTTTTTCAGGCTTATTATAAGCCTATTTATAGTCTTATTTTGGGGGAAATTGGGGGGAAATTCAAATAAGTTAATTTCATTTCCCTCCCCTTATTCTTTCAATTATTTACAGTTTAGTTTATTGAGACTATGTCTAAATGTCTTTGAACCCTTGCTAGAAGGTTCTACGCAATTCTATAGTGTTCTATTCGGTGTATTTTACTTAGTTACCCTCACTTGCTAATGTTTGTTACAGAAATGCCTTTTAATTCTGCCTAGTTTGCCTTTTATTTTATAAGTAATTTTGCAGAAATACTAGGCACTAAAGTCATTTTTAGCCTTATAGGCTCTATTACATCTTCAGGAATACCATTTTCTATTCCTTTTATATCCTTTGTTTTTATTCCAAATTACCCGGCCTACTAAGGTTTGGCAGAACTAGGGTTATTAATTATTTAATTAGTAACCACTACTTATAGATGTTTTAAGACTTAGCCAATTCAGACCCCAAACCCTTTCATTATTAGCCAAAATTTATCAAACCTAATTACTTATTACGACATAGCCTTTTAGTAGAAGTTAAGCCACTTTAATATACAGAGATAGTTTTCAGAAATGGCCACTTAATAGAAATACAGCTAAGTAATCAGTATAACCACTCAACAACATAGATAGCCACTTAATGACCAGACTTTATCTTCCATAAATAGCCACATACTTAACTTTCAGAAATAGCCACAAGACTTTTACACTTATGACCCAAGTTACAAAAGCATCCAAATATTCAGAATGAACTAACAAATGAATCAAGTTACAAATATAGCCAGTTTTATGTTATTTTGCACATATAGCCTTAATCACAAATTCATTTTAAATCAATCACAACTCAGAAGAGAAGTTTGATAATGGTTGAATTCCAACGAACCAAAACTCAATTTTAGATAGAGCATCATGAACAAACACATAAACAGGCTTATTAATACATGATTCATGCGTGATAAACACTAAAAACCCTAAGAACACTTTAGCAGACTTAGGCATGTGTAAGATTCACACAAACAAAGACAAATCTTTATTCTTTAAGCATGCAGAAGAGATAGGCTCATAAGAATATCATAGACATGCCAAGAAAACATTTTCAGAATCAGCTAACAAGAAAAATTGAAACAGAGATAGTAAACTTAGCTTTTTTAGGGCTTTTTCCTTTTCTTTTTCTTTCTTTCTTACTTCTTTCTTTCTTTCTTTTCTTCTTTCTTTCTTTTCATTTTTCAGAACTCTAAAGACATTTTTAATCTTCTAAGTATTGGACTTCTCAGATGAGGCTATGAATCCAATTTTTAGCGTATGTGGGGTGGTCTGGGGGCTTGGTATATTATTTTTGGGGTAGGGTTATTTTGGGTACTCGTCGGAGTAGGGTTCCGGCGAGTCTTTTTGTTATATGCGAGACGTTCTAGTGTCATTCGATATTAGCCACCTAGATGGGATGATATATCACCTCAAGGTGGTCCTAGTGTGTTAAACTCCGACACTGTTTCATACTTGTTGAGGTCGTCGGCTATGATTCCAGCGATCGGAGTTTCAAGAACAAAGGGGATTTTTGGTTTGGTGGGGTTTTATGGTGGTTTGTAGGGTTTGTGGGTAAGGGGTTGGGTGTTTGAGGCTCACCTGAGCCGGAAATGATGGCTGAACCAAGTTGGCCGGCAAGTCTCCTTGGGAGACTAAGGAAGAAGAAGAAGATTAAAGAGGTGGCTAGGGTTTTCTTTATAATTTTATAAGTGTGTATGTAATGAATTATGAACGGGAGATGAGAGTATTTATACCCATCACGTATCATGGAATCCTGGCCCTTGGATTAACTAAGATCAATGGCCAGGATCCTTTGCCTCAAAACGGTATCGTTTAGTTAAATGAAAGACTTCCTCGGGTCCGTTAGATATTAAGCTTGGGCGGCTGTGATTATTTCACTTATACTACGTCATTTGGCTTTTAACGAGACATTGCCTTGTCCTTTTGCTCAATTGCTTTGAACAACCATGATTAATCACCTACACGATGTCGTCTGGTTTATGATTTAACCGCTTGATCTAGTCCATTTGATTCATTTGTTCATCGTTTGAGATTTGTTGTTCTATTACGACGTTGTTTGGTCACGAGTCTGGGCTGACCAGGCTTGTCTTTTGGGCCTGGTATATTTTGGGCTTGGGTATATATACATATGTATTTCTTATTTATTCATATCAAATTGTATTGTATTTTGTATTTTTATCTTGTATTTTAATTATTTCTTGTATTTCTTTTTGTATTTATTTTCAACTGTTATATTTCCTTTACTTTCTATTTTTTCCTATTTTCCTTAATGTTTAGGTATTTTTTCCATTTTTCTTCAATTTTCAGGTTATTTTGTATTTTCTTGATTTTTCTGAAGTTTTCATATTTTTATGATATTTTCTAATTGATTTCTTTTGTAATTTTAATTTCAACTTTATTTTTTAAAGAAAAAACACAATTATTTCAATTAATCACACAATTGCACACCAAAAACTATTTTTGTATTATTTTTTTATTATATTGGGATTTAATTGCTCAGGGCAAAAATCACGTACTCACACCTGTCCCTCTTTGCTTAGGAACAAGAAGAGTTTCAGTGCAAAGATAAGTGAGCAGTAATGAGAGATTTTAGCCCACTTGCATATTCCGTAAGAAGCATTTTGAAAAACTTTTGACAGCACCCTGCTTCAGAGGGTGCCTACATATCCTGGGCTAAACAGGAATCAGGTCAGTGTAGTTCGGGAAGGTTTGGTAGTTTGAAACTACCAGGGACTTGATGTTTCTACTGTTATCGCTATAATCATTGACTAACTCCTTATTACACCAAGATAAAACAAAAATAAAGAAGCTATTCTAAACTATGATCTAATGAATTGCAAGAAAATCCTATATATGACTTGTCTTCTTGTATTGTCTTAATCTTCCATATCACATGTTGCTCTTTATTTGCATCCTTCTTTTTGTGAACTTTTTTGCTTATTTCTTTCTTTTGATATACTGCTTCCGTCCATTTGTGTAACTTCAAATGCGCTTCCTGATTCCAGGTCGATACCTATTTAAAAATAAAAACAAAGAAAACATTTTCCTCTGCCCCAGTATGGGGCTTTCCATGTATTATGGTGTTACTCTGTTAGAAAAACTTTTAAAAATGCAGAAAGTATTCCCTCGTTATACAGGTGGGCACCTGAACAGAAATAAAAATGTTGAAAAGTATTCCCTTGTTATACAGGTGGGCGCTTGAACAAAAATTAAAATGCTGAAAAGTATTCCATCGTTATACAGATGGGCGCCTGAACTGAAATTAAAATGCTGAAAAATATTCCCTTGTTGTATAGGTGGGCGCCTGAACAAAAATTAAAATGCTGAAAAATATTCCCTTGTTATACAGGTGGGCGCCTGAACAGAAAAGAAAAATGCATAAAATATTCCCTCGTTATCCAGGTGAGCGCCTGATGTAGAAATGAAAAATGCAGAAAATATTCCCTCGTTATCTAGGTGGGCGCCAGATGCATGAAAATGAAAATGCAAAGAAATATTCCCTTATTATCCAGGTGGGCGCCTGATGCATGAAAATGAAAATGCAGAAAAATATAACCTCATTATCCAGGTGGGCGCCTAATGCATGAAAATGAAAATGCGGAAAAATATTCCCTCGTTATCTAGGTGGGTGCTTGATGCATGAAAATGAAAATGCAGAAAAATATTCCCTCGTTATCTAGAGGGGCGCCTGATGGATGAAAATGAAAATGCAGAAAAATATTCCCTCATTATCCAGGTGGGCGCCTGATGCATGAAAATGAAAATGCAGAAAAATTCCCTTATTATCCAAGTGGGCGCCTGATGCAAAAAATAAAAATGCTGAAAAATATTTCCCCGTTATCCAAGTGGGCGCCTGATGCATGAAATGAAAATGCTGAAAAATATTCCCTCATTTGATAACTGGGGTGTGAATTTTGAAAAGATAATACCTCCCTTGATGTTCGGGTAGGTTCCTGATTACTGAGTGAGTCCTCCTTTATGGATTCTCCCCTTTTTGATGTTTTTTCCCACATTGGTCACATTCACTTTGAAGTGATTAATGTGAATTTGAATCTTTTGTCCCTGTCTAAATCACTGAACAATTTATTAGTTATAAAATGATGGTTAGCAACTGGCATTCTTGCTGGCCTTGATTCCATCGTCCGCCTCTTCCTGTTTCATTCTGCTTTGCAATTTATCATCAGATTTTCTCAACTTTTTCTTGCAATCCCCTTTTGCTTTTCTCTTTTTGTTTCTTTTCCTTTTATTTCCCTTCGGTCTTATGATCGCCATTTATTTTCTCTTTTCCTTTGACCCACTGTTATTACGCCATTTAACACGAGAAGCTGGTAGTTAGCTTTCAACTGGAAACTGGTTTTTGAACAAGTAAAATGAAATGCAAAGATTTGAATTTTAGGGGGTGAGGTTTTTTGAAGTAGAGACAGAACTTATCTGGGTATGAAGGCTGATTCCTTTGACCATGCCATGTATTTGAATATCCGACCCAGTTTTGTCCAAACGAATCGTTGCTGTCTTACTTTCCTTCAACCCAAACCTTTCTTATTTTTTGCTGTTTTTTCTCTTTCATCAAAATATTCCTCACTTTCACCTTATGGTGCCTGTGAAGGTTTTCACCAACAAGACTCTCTCATTTTTATTTTATCTCTTGACATTCGCCTTATGGTGCCCGTTAGGGTTTTTACCAATAAGACTCTCTCGTTTTTATTTTTTCTTTATTTTTCTATTTCCAAACCTCCGGGTATTGTCCATGATATGTTTCTCCTTATTCTTATTGTATCATCATTTTCTTGAAATTAATCAGAAGGTCTTTCTTTAGACTGTAATGTGGCTTTTGGATGGGTTTAGAAAGAAGGGTATAAAGGCTCAAAATTTAAACGAAGGTTCAAAATATCTACAACTCTCGGAATCAAAAAACATAACTTCTGCCCCAGTTTCAATATTTGGGGGATCTTGGATTTTATTTTTATCATGACTGAACCTCACTGAGGCTGCCTACGTACCCTTTCGGTATCAAGTCAAAACGCAGTTCGGAACATAAGATTGTTCATCATTTGACTTTTTCCCGATTTTTCTTTTGTATATTTTTTTCATCAATAGTTTCTTTCATTTTTATTCATTTCCTTTTTCTTTTCTTTTCACTTTCAATATCCATAATTGATTCCAAGAGAGGGATATGAAAGAATAATGCAATAAGGCTCAAAAAGGGGTAGCAATGGATAAAGTGTTCGGATAGAGAATAAAATGTCTTCGTCATTTCAATTTCAAAATTATGACAAATACAATTGTACATATGAAAAAGGAACCATACATAATGCATCGGAGTTTATAGGGGTCTCTACACATTTTCCTTCAACATCTGTTAAATATAAAGCTCCGTTGGACAATACCCGGAATACCAGGAATAGCCCTTGCCAATTAGGAGCAAACATTCCTTTTGCTTTGGCCTAGTGAGGTAAAATATATCTTAGCACCAACCGTCCAACTTTGAATTTCTGTGGACGGACTTTCTTGTTTTATGCTCTGGCCATCCTTAGATGATATAACTATCTGTGACAGACTGCTGCAAGCCTTTTCTCATCGATCAAGCTCAATTGTTCTAGCCCAGCTTTTACCCATTCATCATCATCAATTTCAGCCTCAACTATGATGAGAAGGGAAGGTATTTCAATTTCTACAGGTATGACTGCCTCCGTTCCGTACACCAATGAGTAAGGTGTTGCGCCAATTGAAGTACGTACAGCTGTACGATAACCCATGAGAGCAAATGATAATTTTTCATGCCACTATCTTGACTCTTCCACCATTTCCCTAAGAATCTTCTTAATATTCTTATTTGCAGCCTCAACTGCTCCATGTGTTTTAGGCCGATAAGGTGTAGAGTTACAGTGCAGGATTTTGAACTTTTGACATGCCTCTACCATGAGGTGACTGTTTAGATTTGCTCCATTGCCCGTGATAATCACCTTAGGAATTCCAAAGTGACAAATGATATTTGTGTATACGAAATCTACTACCTCCTTCTTTTTCACTGCTTTAAATGTCTTCGCCTCCACCCATTTAGTGAAATAATCAATTCCTACCAAGATAAACCTGTGCCCATTAGATGTTGCGGGCTCTATTTGGCCGATGACATCTATGCCCCAGGCGACGAATGGCCATGGTGCTGACATTGTATGCAACTCATAGGGTGGGGAGTGAATCAAATATCCGTGTATCTGACATTGGTGGAATCTCCGCACATATCTAATGCAATCACACTACATGGTGAGCCAATAATATCCTGCTCTTAGTATTTTCTTAGCCAAAACATATCCACTCATATGATGTCCGCCAGCTCCCGCATGTATTTCTACCATGATTGTGTTGGCTTGCTGTGCATCTATACATCTCAATAGTCCCAAATCTGGGGTTCTTTTGTATATAACTCCTCCGCTGAAGAAAAATCCATTTGCTAGTCGCCTTATAGCCCTTTTCTGGTCCCCTGTAGCTTGCACTAGGTACACTTCTGTCCTCAAATATTCTTTAATATCATGATACCACGGCTCACCATCAAGTTCTTCTTCAACAGCAAAACAATAAGCATTTTGATCACGAACTTGTATCTCTAGTGGATCTATATAAGCTTTATCTGGACGGTGCAACATGGATGATAATATGGCTAGAGCATCTGCTAATTCGTTGTGAATTCTTGGGATGTGCTTGAACTCTATGGATTGAAACCTCTAAGATAGTTCATGCAGACACTACCGATAAGGTATAAGTTTCAAATCCCTTATCTCCCATTCTCCTTGAATCTGATGTATCAATATATCCGAGTTACCCATGACCAAAATCTCTTGAACACCAATGTCTATAGCCATTCTTAATCCCAATATACATGCTTCATACTCGGCCAAATTATTAGTATAGAAAAACTGGAGGTGAGTGGTAACAGGAAAATGCCGACCCGTTTCTGAGATGAGTACTGCTCCAATTCTGACCCCTTTGTTGTTGGCGGCCCAATCAAAATACATTCTCTAGCATGGCTTATCGTCTTGTTCCACCTCTTCAATATTCACTGTCTCCTCATCGGGAAAATATGTCTTTAATGGTTAATACTCATCATCGAATGAATTTTCTGCCAAATGGTCAACGACTGCTTGTGCCTTCATTGTTGTGCGAGTTACATAAATGATATCAAACTTTTTAAGTAGAATTTGTCATTTAGCAAGCCTTCCTGTAGGCATAGGCTTCTGGAATATATACTTCAGTGGGTCCAATCGAGATATCAGATAAGTAGTATAAGCCGACAAGTAATGTTTTAACTTTTGTGCAACCCATGTTAATGTACAACATGTTCTCTCCAGTCGAGTGTATTTTACCTCGTAAGATGTAAACTTCTTACTAAGATAATATATTGCTTGATATTTCTTCCTTGTTTCGTCATGTTGCCCCAGTACACAGCCAAAGGAATTATCCAATACAGTTAGATAAATTATCAAGGGCCTTCCAGTTTCTGGAGGAACCAATATAGGAGGATTAGCCAGATACTCCTTAATTTTGTCAAATTCATCTTGACATTCATCAGTCCAGTTCACCGCAGTATCTTTCTTTAGTTATTTGAAAAAGGGTTCACAGGTCGATGTTAACTGAGCAATAAATCTGCTAATATAATTCAACTTGCCCAATAAACTCATCATTTCTTTCTTATTCTTCGGCGAAGGCAAGTTCTGGATTGCTTTTATCTTTGACTGGTCTAATTTGATTCCACGCTGGCTTACTATGAAACCCAATAACTTTCCTGATGGCACTCCAAAAAGCACACTTTGCTGGATTGAGCTTGAGATTATATCTTCAGAGCCTCTAGAAAAACTTTCTTAAATCCTTGACATGGTCACATTGCTTTTTGGACTTAATAATGACATCATCCACATATACTTCAATCTTTCGATGTATCATGTCATGAAACATAGTGGTCATTGCCCTCATATATGTAGCCCCAACATTCTTTAACTCAAACGGCATCACACTGTAGCAATATATTCCACAAGGCGTGATAAAGGCTGTCTTTTCTACATCTTCTTCGTCCATCAGGATCTGATGATAACCCGCATAACAATCCACAAAAGAACCAATCTCATGTTTGGCACAATTGTCGATCAATATATAGATATTTGGCAATGGAAAGTCATCATTTGGACTGACTTTATTGAGGTCTCGATAATCAACACACACCTATTTTTCCGTCTTTCTTTGGAACAGGCACAACATTAGCTAACCAGGTGGGATATTTAGTGACCCGTATGACCTTCGCCTTAAATTGCTTGTTGACTTCTTTTATTTTCACACCGATGTCCATTTTAAACTTTCTTAACCTTTGCTTAACCGGCCAGAACTGGGTCATTTATGTACCACCAAGTCAGTACTGAGCCTGGGCATGTCATCATAAGACCAATCGAATATGTCGTTGTACTCATGTAACAACCTGATCAAATCTTCTCTGAGTGAAGTCTCTAAATGCACACTAATCTTTGTTTCTCGGATATTCTCCTCACTTCCCAAATTAATATACTCCGTCTCATTTAAGTTCGTTTTGGGTTTTTCTTCATAATGGCTCAAATATTTACTAATTTCCTCCAATACTTGCTCATCCTCATATTCTTCTTCATGTTCATTTTCAATTTCCTGTATAACTATTCGATTATCAAGACTGGACCAGGAATCCTTCATGCATGACATATCATTGGAATTAGCAAATATTCAACTGTACAAAAGAAGAAAGGCAAAATGGAGGAAGAAAAGAAATTGCATTTAATTGAATTTTTGAAATGTAAAAAGAGTTGGATACACTTGATTTGATGGGATATGGGTTTACAATCTTAAAATAGTTTTGGGAATGAAATGTTAAAAGCTAACTACCACAACTCCCTCCTGATCGGAAGAGGAGTAGCTTCCCAGTTATTTAGCATAATGTTGGGTCCAACAAATTGAACGTCCATTTTGCTTGTTCCTTCGTGTGTCACCATCACATTCACGTCTTCAAATAACCTTTCAAATCTCGCTAGAAGCTCTTCATATGGTTTTATCTTTGCGCGGTTTGGCATGACAGTTTCCAGACGTCTCTGTGTCCCAGGCTTGACAAAGGAGTTGGATAATTTTGGGATAGGTTTGGGGAGGGACCACCCTTTCTTCTTCAATTTCTTAGCTCTCTGTATATCAGCAATGGTTGGTTTGAAACCCAAGCCAAAAGTATCAGTACTGCCTGGAAGGTGAATTGGCTATGTTATACCCTGCAAGGTAACTCCTAAACCATTTCCTGGAGAAAACCCATTCTTTATCATCTCTTTGGCGACCATAACCGCTGCAGGCGCCACCGTGGGTACTGGCATATTTTCTCCTTCAGATATTTTGTTCACGAACATGGTATCCGTTACTTGGTACACCTACACACCTTTATCTCCTTCAACTTCCTTAAATGGAGTAATAGCATTTCAAATATTGTCTTTCCCGTGCACTATTATTTCTTGTTGCTCCCAATCAAATTTTACCATTTGATGCAAAGAAGATGGTACTGCTTTCGCACCGTGGATCCACGGACGTCCTAACAAGAGGTTGTATGATACAGCAACATTCAGCACTTGAAACTCCATAGTGAAATCCACTGGTCCGATAACAAGCTCTAGAATGATATCCCCCATGGTGTTCTTTTTGCATCCATCAAAACCCCTCACACATACATTGTTTCGGTGAATTCTCTCATGATTGACTTTCAACTTCCCTAGAGTTGAAAATGGACAGATATTGGCGCTTGATCCGTTGTCCACCAAAACATGAGTTACTACATATTCTTCACATTTTACCGTGTAGTGCTTTATTATGCTCCGTCCCTTCTAGCGGTAGCTCACTGTCAGAAAATGTTATCTTATTTGTCTCAGAGATCTTGTTTGTGATTTTCTCCAGATAACATATCGAGATTTTCTCTGGTATATGGGCTTCATTTAGAATTTTCATCAACGCCTTTCTATGTTCACCAGAATGAACTAGCAGGGATAACAATATTTGCGCGGGCGTCTTCCTCACTTTCTCATCTATAGAGTAGTCTTGAGCTTTCATCTTCTTTAGAAATTCCTCAGCTTCTTCCTCAGTAACTGCTTTCTTCACATAAGCTTGGTTTTCTTTCACCACTTTTGTCTTTCTCAAATCATCTGTGGCAAAACATCGCCCAGAGTGAGTTAAACCATGAGTTTCACAAATTTCCCCCTTAACTTCTTTCCCCTTATACATTACTATCACCTTATTATAATACCAAGGTAAAGCCTTGGTACTCACAACTGGCATTTGAACAACTAGTTTGATAACCACTGGCTCTATATAAGCCCTCTTCACAGTAAGTACGGGCTTCATCCCAGGTACTATTTCTTTCACGGGCTCTGGCTCAATCATCACCGATGGTTGTTTTGCTGGTAACTCACTTGACACTTTCTCACTTTCAACTTTCTCCTTGACCTTGCCATTTGATTTAATTGTCATCACCATCTAAGAAGGTTTTCTGCAGCTTTCTCCCTGTACTAGCTCTATTATATGTGTCTTATGATGCGCTGGCAAAGGATTTTGTGTTATATTGGTAGTATCTGGAGCTTGCACCTCAATTCTCCTAGAGTCAATGAGTTCTTGTATTGCGGACTTTAAGTGCCAAAACTTCTCCGTATCATGTCCCGATGCCCTAGAATAGTATTCACAACGGATAGATTGGTCTAAATTTCTGGGTGGAGGGTTGGTAATTTTAGGTTCAATGGGGTTCAACATCCTTAATTCTCTCAAACGGTGAAAGAGACTGGTATATGATTCTCCCATATGTGTGAATGTTCTTTTCCTTTGAGCCTTGTCACCTTTTACTTCAGGGTCAGGATGGAAGTTTGGTCGGTTTGGATTTCCGTAAGTTTTTGAAGGTGGATAGACATTTTGTGTATGGTAGACATTCTGAGGAGCTGGGGTACGCCATGAAGATGGAGGCGGTGGGTAAAGTTGAGCATGTTGGACAGAAAATTGGAGACTAGTTGGAGGATAATATGGTGGAGGTGGATTATATGGTGCTGGTGGATATGGTTGGTATGGGCGAGGTTGATGATGATATGGATTGGGGCCCCGGGACCAAGATCTACCTTCAATAACCGCCACTTCTTCCTTCTTCTTCTTTCCAATCGACCCTCGTGTTCCCATCTGTATTGCTTGGTTTGTAGCCTTGATGGCCGAGTAGCTCATAATATTATTCATCTTCAGACCTTCTTCCACAAAACTCTCCATCTTTACTACCTCGTTAATGGTTTTTCCAATCGCAGACACCAAATGACCGTAGTATGTCGGGTCCAAAGCTTGTAAGAAACAATCTACCATTTCTCCTTCTTTCATTGGTGGATCCACACATGCCGCTTGTTCCCTCCACCTAAATCCATACTCCCGAAAGCTTTCTCCGGGTTTATTTTCCATCTTAGTCAATGAAAATCTATCATAGATAATTTCCACTTTATATTGGAAATGGTTTGCAAATGATTGAGCTAAATCATCCCAAATGAACCATCGGATATGATCTTGAAGAGTGTAAATTTCCAATGCCGAGCCACTGAGGCTTGACTGAAGTAGGCCATCAGTAATTTCTTTTTCCTCCTGCTCCATGCATTTTACTGCAGTATCCTCTGAGATGGGCCACTGGATCACCATGGCCATCATACATGTCAAATTATGGCAATTTAAATCCGGCAGGTAGCTGTACCTCGGGAAACAAATATAAATCCTTGTATGTCACACTAACTTGGCCTCCCAACCCTTGCATATTACGAAACGACTGCTCAAGGCTTTTCATTTTCCGAGCCATCTCCTCTTGTTCAGGGTTTCTAGCAGGTTTCTCCTCCTCCATTATGTCGATGAGTGGGGTGTAAGAATCATGTTGCCTGAAGGTGGGTTCTGGCGGATAGTAATAATTATCCTAGACATGAAATACATGCTCGCTATAAGATTTATGTAAAGTGGCTGGTAGAGGTCCCACATACATAGGAGCGGCCTGGGGTGGTGGTGGTGGAACTTGTTTAGGCAGGGGTGGTGGTGCTTTTGATGTAGTGGCGTAATAGTGGGGGTAATTAGGATATGTGGAAGATGAGTTCATGGTGGGTGGTTCTTGGTTTGGGTTCGAGAGAGGAATATTTGTGGGGTTAGTTGGGTAAGAAGGTAAGGGTTGCCCCCTTGACCAAGCCTGGTACATTTCTTACATCTGCTGTTTAAATTTATACATCTCTTCCTTCATGCTAGTTGCGTCTATAACTTCTTCCTCTTGCACATGATCCATAATTGTAGGGTCAATTTCTTGGGTTACCGTTTTTGTCATGCTTTTAGAACGAGTGTTGTAGTTGTGATGTGCCAGAATGCCAGTTGCTAACTGTTTTATATGTTACTCATCAACAACAAAAACTTGTTAATAGTTAGATCATAATAGATAAACATCACAAGTTTAAAAACACAGCCTTTGCCTAGTAATTATGCATCATGCTGGCATTATTCTTCTTTTTGACCCACTAATTTTCGCTTTTTTTTTTGCTTTTGTTTATTTCTTTTTCTTCTTTTCCCTTTTCCTTTCCTCTCCTTTTTTTCATTTTTCGTTTCTCGATCATATATGTTTGCCTATCGTTCAAGCAATTTGCATATATAAGAGAAAAATAATGGCAATTTCTTTTGAATTTTCATTGATATTCAAACATCGATTACAAATGATGTTGTACTACAACTTTTAAAATGCAGAAAGAAAATACAAATACAAAAATGCATGCCCTATGAATACATTAAAGCTCCTAGTGCACGCGAGACATCGTTCGGTCTTACCGTGGGCCTATATGCTAATCTACTTTGGAGTTTGTCTAGGTCGGTCATTACTTGTTTCACAAATATCATTGTTATTGTAGTAAACAATGACTGAGACATATCCTCGCACAGTTGGCATTTCCGTGTGATATATCGAGCAATGTTGACAATTCTTTCCCTGATGACCCCTTTTTTCTTGCAGCAACCTACCAATTTGTTCAACACGAGCATCTAAGGTTTGCTGGTTCTTCCTTTGAAGTTGTTGTAGCTCCAATTCTAACCGAGCCATGTCCAAGTAGCAATGTTCTCTCTCTACATCAAATTCTTTGGTTTGTTTACTACTTTTGACCTCGGCTGTGATGATCTTCTTTCTCAATCGGGCTACCTTAACATTATGTTCATCTTTTAACTGTCAAACCATCTAAGATCCTTCTTCACCATTCTTGGCTAATTTTTTCCGAACCCCAATTAATTCCTTCTCAGCTTTATCTAGATCAAAGCTATAATTGTTCACTTTGCACCGTAGATTTTCAATTAACTTCTCATCTCGGGCAAGTCGAACTAGGGTTTCGGTTGTGGTTCTCATTTTCACAATCAGAGCCTTCAGAATTTCATTTTCTTTTCTCAATTGTTTCTTTTCATCCTCATTGGCTACTGCTTGTAGGCTGATTTCGAATTTGAGGTCCTGGAATTGTTTTTCCAACAAGCTGATTTTGGATTGATATTCATTTTCCTTGGCCAACCAAACTTTTTGTTCCTTAGACTGCTCGGCAAACTCTTGAATATGAGGCCTCTTCATTGGTCTCTCATGCTGAACATCTCTGAGGTACCATACGGAATATCTCGATGATACATCTCCTCTAGCCTAATCTCTCACATAAGTGTATATTCTTAGTTATTGGTATTCATTACATATTTGCCGAATTTTTTCTTCCAGGAATTGCCAATCGGGACTGATTTCTATTGCTTGAAGGCTGAGGTCCCCATCTTTTGGCACAACCTGATATCTTCCGAGTTTCCTTAATACCTGGTATGGCACATAAGGTTGATTGCTCTTGAGACCCATTAACAGAAAATACAACCCTTCTGCTGGCATATATATAACTTCGTTGAGGGGCAACCATCCATCTGTCCAATCTATCTGGCTAGCAGTCAGTGATCGCAAATATGTGATCCAACCCTTTGATTCTTCTGGCAACTTGGCCTCTTTTGTCCTCACATAGAATTCTTCAATACACGTCTTTTCAAATGATCCATAGCTTGAAAACCGAGGGTGGCGACATAAATGCTGTATCATCCACATTGAGAGAAGTAAATTACAATCCTCGAAGAAATCTTGTCATGCTTTGCAGGTTGTGAGAGCATGAAAGATATCAGCCACTATCATTGGTGCCAATGTAATATTGTCTTGCACAAGGAGAGTACTGGCGATTCCGGTGACTCTAATGTCAATATTTCCATCTTTCCTCGGGAATATAATCAATCCCAAAAAGGCTACCATAAAGGCGAAACGCTTGTGTTCCTCCAACTTAGCCTAGTTCGCTTTGCTGCAGAGTTTGTTTGTTGGATCATTGAATTGTGATGACCTGACCCATCATCATGTGAGTTATCACCCCGTTGTCCCCGTTATCTGCTTGATAATGTTGTAATATGTATGTTGGGTAAGTTTGAGTCAATTCGGATCGAGTTTGGTTGAAATTGAGACAAATAGTCTCTTAGAAGAAGGAATAGTTGAGAAAGGTCAGTCAGATGTTGACCTATAAGTTAGAGAGCTTGAAATTGAATTTTGATGATTCGGTTAGCTCCGGGAGGTCATTTGTGAGCTAGGAGAGCGATCGAAAGTGAATTGGAGGTCCGGTGTAGTTTTAGGCTTGAATTGGCCAAAGTTGAATTTTGGCGATATCCGATCGATAGGTGAGATTCTGATCTAGGAGTCGGAATGGAATTCCGACAGTTGCAGTAGCTCCGTTAGGTGATTTTGGATGTGCCTGCAAAATTTCAGGTCATTCGGAGGTCGTTTGGTCGGGTTTTTGGTCGAATGTCGGTTTCGGAAGTTTGAATGAAAACTTAGGCTTGAATTTGCTTGGATTCGGTGTTTTCCGTGTTTGAGGGCATGTTTTTAGGATTGGAACAAGTTTGTTTTGTGTTATGGAGTATGTTTGTGGCTTTCGTTGGGGTCCTTGGGGGCCGGGGTAAATTCGGGAGGTTAAACGGGAGAAAAACATGGAAATTGCAGGTTGAGGATTTGCTGGTTCTATTGTTTTCGCTCCTGCAGATTAGGGACCGCAGGAGCGGGACCACAGAAGCGGAATTTGGACCGCAGATGCGAAAGGGGGCTTGGCCAGGAGGTTCTGCAGAAGCGGATGACAAGTCGCAGGAGTGGACTCGCTTCTGCGAGTCCTTGGTCGTAGAAGCGGAAAGGCGGGCGACTGGGGAGAATCGCTGGTGCGGAGGCTTGTTCACAGGAGCGGTCTCGCAGGAGCGAGACCTGGGCCGCAGAAGCGAAACTGGGCAGGCTAGGCATGTTTTCGCAGAAGCGACCATTTGGTCGCAGAGGCGGCCTCGCAGAGGTGGATTTTTGTCCGCAGAAGCGGAAATCAGGCCTGTGTTAAAAATAACATAAGGGTTAAAATTTCATAAGTTGCAAAACATTTGGGGCTCGGTTCTTGGAGGCAAATTGGGTGATTTCGGCGAGATACTGCTGGGAGATCATCAGGTTATCATCGGAGGTGAGTTTTATGGTTCCTTTACGCGTTTTTATCTTGAAAAATTCCTTTTTTTCACGGAAATTGGATCAAATTGTGAGGGAATTTAGCCTAAGCCAGGGTTTTGGTAAATTGCCGATTTGAGTGGGCAAATGGAGACCGAATTTGGTAAATTTTATATACCTAGACTCGTATTGAGACGAGGGTTCTGAATATGTAACTTTTATAATTTTTCGGGAAGCGCACCAAAACTCGGGTTTTGACAACTTTGTGGGTTTTGATACAATTAGGGTTATTTCGAATGAATTGCATGAAATTAGCATATATTGATGCATTCTCCATGATTTTGAGCAGATTTGGCATCCGAGGAGATTGATTTGCGAGGCAAGCACAAGGCTGATTGAAGATTCTACCGGTTCGAGGTGAGTGGTAGTAGTAAATAATGTACTGAGGGTTTGAAACCCCGTACTAGCACTTCACAATGCTATGTTGAAATGAGATACACGTCTTGTGATGGGCGTGGTGACACTGAGATTGGGGACATGGACTTGGTCCTTCCTGGGTAATAGTATACTATGTAGTATGACTGTTAATGAGATTATAACTGTGCAATTGGGCTAATAGCCATGTTTGGTGCCTTGTGCCGATCTGTAGAGTATTAGGGAACCTATAGAGCTAGGTGACCCTTATAACACGTTGGGAACATACACTCAGCCGTAATTACAACTGTATAGCATATTACGAGCCAGTACTAGATGTGTACTTTGAAACATACTACCTAGGGTGGAATTCCCTATTTTAGCTGAGTAAGCCTGAGAGGTCGGGTCTATATTGACTAGGATAGGGTTGAGGACCCATTATGAGGTATTATAAATTGTGACGACCCAAAGGGTCATCACTTATGTTATTAATCATTTCAAGCTTCTGAGGTCTTGAAAACCTCATTCTATGTTGCCTCGATTTACGTGCACGATCCGAGCATGTAGCCGGAAAGAATTTTTGTGATAGAAAATATGAATTCTATGAGAAATGTGGATAAAAATTATATTAATATTGATATGGTTGACTTCGTTCAACATTTTTGGTAAACGGATCCGGACCCGAGATTAGGTGGTCCCGAGAGGTCCGTAGGAAAATATGGGACTTGGACATGCGTCCGGAGTCGAATTCTGAGGCCTAGAGCCCAAGTTATGAATTTTTCTATGAAATTGTTTTTGAAGTAATTGGTAAAGGAAATGAATTAATTGAACTTGGTATCGGCCTCGCATTTTGGTTCCGACGCCCGGTACAAGTCTTAAATATTATATATGTGAATTCTGTAGAGTTTGGTGACATTCGGATGTCGTTTGAGATGTTTTGGACCTTGAGTTCCAAGTTTGAAAGTTTTGAAAACCAAAAGTATGAAAATCATGAATTTGAGGCTTGATTTGATGAAAACGATGTGATATTGGCGTTGTGATCGCACGAACAAGTTCATAATATGTTTTTGAGGTTGTGTACATGTTTGGTTTGGAGCCCGGGGGGGCTCGGGTAAAGATTTGATAGGCCGTTGGATTAAATTTTGAATTTTTGCACTGCTGGTTTTTCACCCAGCTGTTGGCTTCACAATTGCGAAGCATTTCTCGCAATTGCGAAGGGGGCAGATCAAGGCAGGGCTCGCAAATGCGAACCCTGATCGCAAATGCGAAGCCCCTCATGACCCAGCCTTGTTCGCAAATGCGAACATCCCCTTGTCCTGCCTATGTTCGCAAATGCGAACAATGCCCTTTACTGCCTGTGTTCGCAAATGCGAACATTTGTTCGCAAATGCGAACACTCCCCTTTCCAGCCTGGTTCGCAAATGCGAACATATGTTCGCAAATGCGAAGCCCCCAAATTTGCCTTGGCTTCGCAAATGCGAACAAAAGTTCGCAAATGCGAACTTCCCAGCCTTAGCTTATTTTTCAAACTCCAGAAATTGGTCGGGGTTCGCAATTGCGAACCCATGTTCGCAAATGCGAACACAGAGACCTGTAAAACACGATTTTCAGATCATTTCTTCACTTTTTACAAAACAAAAACACCCATTTGCGATTCCTCACGGATTCCTTCTTCATCAAAACAATTGTAAGTCACTTTTTACTTAATTCTTTCAATTCCTAACATCATTAAACATGTTTTTCAATAGAAATCAAAGGTTTTCATGGTATAATTTCTTGTTTTTGTTAGAATATAGGTTTTTCATATATTGGGAAATTGGACCTCGAATTGAGGTCCGATTTTGAAACAAATCATATACATGAACTCGTGGGGGAATGGGTAACCGGATTTTGGTCCGAACCCCGAGTTCCGACCATGTGGGCCCGGGGTTGAAATTCACTATTCCGGGCAGAATGTTGTAAAAGTTGTATTTGGTCTTAAGAATTAGTTTCTTGAGTAGTATTGATGATATTAAATCAATTGTGTATAGATACTATTGGATTGGATGCAAATTTGAAAGAAAAAGACATTTCCAAGGATTGAATTGTTCATAAACATTCGAGGTAAGTGTTTGTTCTATCCTAGCTTGAGGGAATAGGATTATGTGTTATGTGTTATGTGATCGAGTGCGGTGTATGGGCTGTGGTGACGAGCATCCATACACCGGCGTCTAGTATGACCGTGAGTCGTTGAAAAATGCTTATTTTGAGATATATTTACAGATGAATTGTGGAACCTTTGTCAGGTTGTAGAATTGTTATTGTTCTCCCTTGTTGGGACTTGTTGTGAAGATAATTATTGATTGCCCTTGTTGGGACGGTTTATGAATTACTGTTTCTTTCTTTGCCCTTAACTGTGATTGTTATTTGGGTGAGGAAGAGTGATAATGCACGAAGGGTGATGTCGTGCCATGTTTTATTATTTATGCACGAAGGTTAATGCCGTGCCATGTTTTATTGATTATGCACGAAGGATCATGCCGTGCCCTGTTATTGAACCATGTACGAAAGATCATGCCATACTATGGATGTGAGGATGAGAGTAAAAGCACGAAGGGTGATGCCGTGTACTTTATTTGCTTATTTGGTGAGGATGAGAGTAAAAGCACGAAGGGTGATGTCGTGCAACTTCTTGCTATCCCTTGATTTGATATTACTTGTGTTTCCATTATACTTTGTTTTTCCTTGTGAATTTATTAACTGTTTTTAATTGTTGAATTCTTTGAGATATTCCTTATTGTGTTATTACCTGGTTATTTCTTGTTATTTTGTGGTATACATATATATTGAATTGCACAGGTTTATGTGAGTGTCTGGTCCTAGGCTTGTCACTACTTCGCCGGGATAGGCCGGGCACTTACCAGCACATGTGGTCGGTTGTGCTGATGCTACACTTCTGTGCGTTTTTGCACAGGTCCAGGTTACGATCAGAAGCAGCAGTAGTAATTCGATTGTGTGGGAGTTGATCACATTTGAGACCGAGGTAGCTTGCAGACGTCCGCAGGCCCGGCGTCTCTCTCTTTATTTATGTTACTAGCTGTAGTCTCTTTGTTCCGAGACAAACAGAATTATGTTATATTTCTTTCAAACTCTTATGTGTAGTATTCAGTAGTAGTTCGTGAGTTGGTGACTCCACGTCTTGGGTAGAGGATTTCAGTATGATTTTCATCTTGTAATTAGTTTTTTCTATTTCGATAAAGTATTCCGCAATTATTTAATTAAAATTATGTTAAAAACAGGATAGTATGAATACAGTGGCTTGCCTAGCTACCACGAGTAGGCGCCATCACGATCCCGATGTTGGGGGAAAATCTGGGTCGTGACAAGTTGGTATCAGAGCCTTAGGTTACATAGATCTCACCACTCACGAACAAGCTTAGTAGAGTTTGAGAGGTAGGTATGGAGACGTCTGTACTTGTCCTCTAGAGTCTATTGAGTTAGGAAAGAGTCTCTCATTTGTTCTTTCTTGTTGTGCGACTTGTCCCTCATTTGCTGATTGAATTTCTATTATGTCCTTTCGCAGATGGTGAGGACACGCGCTTCTTCGTCCGCCGACCAGCAGCCCGAGCCCCAGGCAGCTCCCGTGAGGGGCAGGGGCCAAGGCCGTATCAGAGGCCGTGGTAGGGGTAGAACTCATCCCCAGGCAGCTACTCCAGAGGTGGAGCCTCATATTGAGATTGATGAGGAGGTTCTAGTCCCAGCAGCTCCAGTGGGCCCAGCTCAGGTCCCAGAAGAGGCTTTATTTACCCCGGATATTCGGGATGCTTTGGTCAGAATAGCGGGATTTATGGACAGCATTGCCAGAGCGGGTTTATTATCAGTTGCACCAGCCGCTTCTCAGGGCTGGAGGAGGGGCCCAGACTCCTATTGCTCGTACTCCGGAGCCAGTAGCTCCTCAGCCTCAGGAACCGGTGGTTCAGCCAGCTGTGGCCACTCAGTCAGGTACCACGGCTCATGCCGGTGATGGAGCGGCCATGACTTCTGATTCTTTATGGAGACTTGATCGGTTCTCCAAGCTATTTACCACTACCTTCAGTGGAGCCACATCAGAGGATCCTCAGGACTTCTTATTCAGCTGCCATGAGATTCTCAAGACTATGGGGATCGTGGAGTCAAATGGAGTTGACTTCGGTACATTCAGACTTGCAGGATCCGCCAGGACTTGGTGGAGAGATTATTGCTTGACTCGACCAGCAGGGTCCCCAGCTTTATCATGGGACCAGTTTGCGGAACTATTTATGGAGAAGTTTCTCCCTGCTACTCAGCGGGATGTACTTCGGAGGCAGTTTGAGCGCCTCCATCAGGGCACTATGACAGTTACACAGTATGAGACGAGATTTATCGACTTGGCTCGTCATGCAGTGGTGATACTTCCCACAGAGCGGGAGAGGGTCCGCAAGTTTATAGATGGGCTTAATCATCCGATTAGACTCCAGATGGCTATGGGCGTGGGGAGTGACATATCATTTCAGGAGGCAGCCAATGCAGCACGCAGAGTTGAGATGGCTCTTGCTAGGGGAGGCGATTATTCTTCGGATAAGAGGCCTCGTCATACAGGTAGATTTGGTGGTTCTTCCTCTGGTAGCAGAGAATCCTTTGATAGAGGCCAGTCCTCCAGGCCTTTTCATTCCGCCCTTCAGGCTTCACAGGGTGGATCAGGTGATCGTGGTTTTCGGGGGCATTATTCAGACCAGTCTCCTATTAATGCTCAGCCTCTTCAGAGTGTTCTTGGAGGCCATTCGGGTCGTCGGGGCCAGCAGCCCTATCAGTCTAAGAGTTGCTACGGTTGTGGTGACCCAGGTCATTTTATTAGGAATTGCCCTCTAGCAGCGGGCAACTCTCAGGAGCGAGGTCCTCGTCCTATGATTCAGGCCCCAGCTGACCCTCAGCCTGCCCAGCCAGCCAGAGGCGGGGATAGACATTATAGAGGTGGAGGTCGAGACCGTAGAGGTGGAGACCGTCCAGCCAGAGGTAGAGGTCAGCCAGTTAATGGTCGTCCTAGAGACACAACTCAGAGGGGAGGTGCAGATCCCCGATTCTATGCTTTACCAGCCAGGCCAGAGGAGAGGCATCAGATGCCGTGATTACAGGTACTATTCTTGTGTGTGGCAGAGGTGCTTCAGTATTATTTGACCCTGGATCTACATATTCATATGTGTCTTCCTACTTCGCACCGTATTTGGCCGAGCCCAGCTATGCTCTGGATATTCCAGTTTATGTGGCTACACCAGTGGGTGACTCCATTATAGTCGATCGGGTGCATCGTTCATGCGTAGTTATATTTGGGGGTCTTGAGACCCGTGTTGATCTGTTGCTTTTGGACATGGTAGATTTTGATGTCATATTGGGGATGGACTGGTTGTCCCCATACCATGCTATTCTTGATTGCCATGCTAAGACCGTGACCTTAGCCTTGCCAGAATCACCCCGATTAGAGTGGAAGGGTACCTCAAGCCACTCCGTTCGCACTGTTATTTCCTATGTTAAGGCTCGACGTATGGTCGAGAAGGGGTGTCTAGCTTATCTGGCTTATGTTCGTGATTCCAGCGCAGAAGTTCCTTCCATTGAGTCGGTCCCTATTGCACGGGAGTTCCCTGAGGTTTTTCCTTCAGACCTGCCGGGCATGCCACCTGACAGGGATATTGATTTCTGTATTGATCTGGCACCAGGCACTCAGTCCATCTCTATTCCACCCTATCGTATGGCCCCGCCGGAGCTAAAAGAGTTGAAAGATCAGTTGCAGGACCTTCTTGAGAAGGGCTTTATCAGGCCCAGTGTTTCCCCCTAGGGAGCACCTGTATTATTTGTAAAGAAGAAGGATGGATCGATGCGGATGTGTATTGATTACCGGCAGTTAAACAAAGTGACTATCAAAAATAAATATCCACTTCCGCGAATTGATGATTTATTTGACCACCTTCAGGGTGCCAAGGTATTTTCAAAGATAGACTTGAGGTCAGGCTACCATCAGCTGAAGATCAGGGCGGATGACATTCCTAAGACAGCCTTTCACTCTAGATATGGGCATTATGAGTTCTTGGTCATGTCCTTCGGGTTGACCAATGCCCCAGCAGCATTCATGGAGTTGATGAATCGGGTATCCAGGCCTTACTTAGATCTGTTTGTGATAGTCTTTATAGATGACATCCTGGTGTACTCCCACAGTCAGGAAGAGCACGAGCAGCACCTTAGAGTGGTTCTTCAGACTCTGAAAGATAACCAGCTATATGCCAAATTTTCTAAATGTGAGTTCTGGCTGAGTTCGGTAGCATTTCTGGGTCACATTGTATCAGTGGAAGGTATTCAGGTAGACCCAAAGAAGATTGAGGCAGTCCAAAATTGGCCTCGACCAGCTTCAGTGGCTGAGATCCGGAGTTTCTTGGGGTTAGCAGGTTACTACCGTCGATTTGTAGAGGGGTTTTCTTCTATTGCAGCCCCGATGACCAGGTAAACCCAGAAGAGTGCCCACTTCCAGTGGTAAGATGAGTGTGAGGCGAGATTTCAGAAACTCAAGACAGCTTTGACTACAACACCAGTGCTGATACTACCTACGGGTGCAAGGCCTTATACAGTTTACTGTGACGCGTCCCGTACAGGGCTTGGAGTGGTATTGATGCACGATGGTAAGGTTATTGCGTATGCTTCGAGGCAGTTGAAAATACATGAGAATAATTATCTAGTTCATGATCTTGAGTTGGCAGCGGTGGTTCATGCCTTAAAGATCCGGAGGCATTATCTATATGGTGTGACATGTGAGGTGTACATTGATCAAAAAAGCCTACAGTACTTGATAAAGCAAAAGGAGTTGAATTTACGATAGTGGAGATGGATAGAGTTGCTGAAGGACTATGATGTTACTATCCTATATCACCCAGGTAAGGCCAATGTGGTGGCCGATGTATTGAGTAGAAAGTCTACCAGCATGGAGTCTTGCCTTTATCCCGGTCGGTCAGAGACCATTTGCTCTAGATGTCCAGGCCTTAGCCAACCGGTTCGTGAGATTAGACATTTCTGAGCCTAGCAGGGTGTTAGCCTACACGGTCGCTCGTTCTTCTTTATTAGAGCGTATCCGTGAGAGGCAATTTGATGATCCTCATTTGCGTGAGTTGAGAGATACGGTACAGCGGGGAGGTGCCACACAGGTAAATCTAGATGATGATGGGGTATTGAAATTGCAGGGTTGAGTTTGTGTGCCCAATGTCGAAGGGATTCGAGAGTTGATCTTAGCGGAGGCCCACAGTTCGCGGTATTCTATTCACCTAGGCGCCGCGAAGATGTACCAGGACTTACGGCAACACTATTGGTGGCGCAGAATGAAGAAAGATATCGTTGCGTATGTCGCTCGGTGTCTAAATTGTCAGCAGGTGAAATATGAGCACCAGAGACCTGGTGGTGTATTCCGGAGGATTGAAATTCCCGAGTGGAAATGGGAGCGGATCACTATGGACTTCGTTACTGGACTTCCTTTGACTCGGAGGAAATTTGATGCTATTTGGGTCATTGTTGATAGGTTGACCAAGTCGGCACACTTTATTCCAGTATCTGTCTCCTACTCGTCGGAGAGGTTAGCGGAGGTTTACATTAGGGAGATTGTTCGTCTCCATGGAGTGCCGGTATCTATTATCTCTGATCGGGGTACGCAGTTTACCTCGCGGTTCTGGAGAGCGGTCCAGCAGGAGTTAGGATCAGGGCGGCTGACATTCCTAAGACAGCCTTTCGCTCTAGATATGGGCATTATGAGTTCTTGGTCATGTCCTTCGGGTTGACCAATGCCCCAGCAGCATTCATGGAGTTGATGAATCGGGTATTCGGGCCTTACTTAGATCTGTTCGTGATAGTCTTCATAGATGACATCCTGGTGTACTCCCGCAGCCAGGAAGAGCACGAGCAGCACCTCAGAGTGGTTCTTCAGACTCCGAAAGATAACCAGCTATATGCCAAATTTTCTAAATGTGAGTTCTGGCTGAGTTCGGTAGCATTTCTGGGTCACATTGTATCAGTGGAAGGTATTCAGGTAGACCCAAAGAAGATTGAGGCGGTCCAGAATTGGCCTCGACCAGCTTCAGTGACTGAGATCCGGAGTTTCTTGGGATTAGCAGGTTACTACCGTCGTTTTGTAGAGGGGTTTTCTTCTATTGCAGCCCGATGACCAGGTTGACCCAGAAGGGTGTCCAGTTCCAGTGGTCAGAGGAGTGTGAGGCGAGCTTTCAGAAGCTCAAGACAGCCTTGACCACCGCGCCCGTGTTGATACTACCTACAGGTGTAGGGCCTTATACAGTTTATTGTGACGCATCTCGTACAGGGCTTGGAGCGGTATTGATGCGGGATGGTAAGGTTATCGCTTATGCTTCGAGGCAGTTAAAGATACATGAGAAGAATTATCCAGTTCATGATCTTGAGTTAGCAGCAGTGGTTCATGCCTTAAAGATCTGGAGGCATTATCTATATGGTGTGACATGTGAGGTGTACACTGATCACAAAATCCTAGAGTACTTGTTCAAGCAAAAGGAGTTGAATCTACGACAGCGGAGATGGTTAGAGTTGCTAAAAGACTATGATGTTACTATCTTATGTCACCCAGGTAAGGCCAATGTGGTGGCCGATGCATTGAGTAGAAAGTATGCCGGCATGGGTAGTCTTGCATACATTCCGGTCAGTCAGAGACCATTAGCTCTAGATGTCCAGGCCTTAGCCAACCGGTTCGTGAGATTAGACATTTCTGAGCCTAGCAGGGTGTTAACCTGCACGGTCGCTCGTTCTTCCTTATTAGAGCGTATCCGTGAGAGGCAATTTGATGATCCTCATTTACGTGAGTTGAGAGATACGGTACAGCGGGGAGGTGCCACACAGGTAAACCTAGATGATGATGGGGTATTGAAATTGCAGGGTCGAGTTTGTGTGCCCAATGTCGAAGGGATTCGAGAGTTGATCTTAGCGGAGGCCCACAGTTCGCGGTATTCTATTCACCCGGGCGCCGCGAAGATGTACCAGGACTTACGGCAGCACTATTGGTGGCGCAGAGTGAAGAAAGATATCGTTGCGTATGTCGCTCGGTGTCTAAATTGTCAGCAGGTGAAATATGAGCACCAGAGACCTGGTGGTGTATTCCGGAGGATTGAAATTCCCGAGTGGAAATGGGAGCGGATCACTATGGACTTCGTTACTGGACTTCCTTTGACTCGGAGGAAATTTGATGCTATTTGGGTCATTGTTGATAGGCCGACCAAGTCAGCACACTTTATTCCAATATCTGTCTCCTACTCGTCGGAGAGGTTAGCGGAGGTTTACATTAGGGAGATTGTTCGTCTCCATGGAGTGCCGGTATCTATTATCTCCGATCGGGGTACGCAGTTTACCTCGCGGTTCTGGAGAGCTGTCCAGCAGGAGTTAGGCACCCAGGTTCAGTTGAGTACAGCATTTCATCCTCAGACAGATGGCCAGTCCGAGAGGACTATTCAGATTCTAGAGGACATGCTTCGAGCCTGTGCTATTGATTTCGGAGGCTCGTAGGACCAGTTTCTTCCATTAGCAGAGTTCGCCTACAATAACAGTTACCAATCTAGCATCCAGATGGCTCCGTATGAGGCATTGTATGGTAGGCGATGTCGATCACCAGTTGGATGGTTTGAACTGGGAGAGGCTCCGTTGTTGGGTACGGACTTAGTTCAGGAGGCCTTGGATAAGGTCAAGACTATTCAGAAGAGATTGCGTTCAGCTCAATCCAGGCAGAAGACTTATGCGGACCGTAAGGTTCGAGATGTAGATTTCATGGTTGGTGAACGAGTATTGCTCCGAGTGTCGCCTATGAAGGGCGTGATGAGGTTCGGAAAGAAGGGCAAGCTCGGCCCTAGGTATATTGGTCCATTTGAGATTCTAGACAGAGTGGGAGGGGTGGCTTACAGATTAGCTTTGCCGCCTAGCTTATCAGCAGTGCATCCAGTTTTTCATGTATCTATGCTTCGGAGATACCACGGCGATCCCACACATGTGTTAGACTTCAGTACTGTCCAATTGGACAATGATCTATCTTACGAGGAGGAGCCGGTGGCTATTCTAGACCGGCGGGTTCGACAGTTGAGGTCGAAGAGTTATCCTTCTGTGCGTGTTCAGTGGAGAGGTCAGCCTCCTGAGGCATCGACCCGGGAGTCCGAGTCCGATATGCGGAGCCGCTACCCACATTTGTTTCCTGACTCAGGTACTTCTTTCTTTTGTCCGTTCGAGGATGAACGGTTGTTTTAGAGGTGGAGATTGTGACGACCCAAAGGGTCATCACTTATTTTATTAATCATTTCGAGCTTCCGAGGTCTTGAAAACCTCATTCTATGTTGCCTCGATTTACGTGCACGATCCGAGCATGTAGCCGGAAAGAATTTTTGTGATAGAAAATATGAATTCTATGAGAAATGTGGATAAAAATGATATTAATATTGATATGGTTGACTTCGGTCAACATTTTTGGTAAACGGATCCGGACCCGAGATTGGGTGGTCCCGAGAGGTCCGTAGGAAAATATGGGACTTGGACATGCGTCCGGAGTCGAATTCGGAGGCCTAGAGCCCAAGTTATGAATTTTTCTATGAAATTGTTTTTGAAGTAATTGTTAAAGGAAATGAATTAATTGACCTTGGTATCGGGCTCGTATTTTGGTTCCGACTCCCAGTACAAGTCTTAAATATTATATATGTGATTTCTGTAAAGTTTGGTGACATTCGGATGTCGTTTGAGATGTTTTGGACCTTGAGTTCCAAGTTTGAAAGTTTTGAAAACCAAAAGTATGAAAATCATGAATTTGAGGCTTGATTTGATGAAAACGATGTGATATTGGCGATGTGATCGCACGAACAAGTTCATAATGTGTTTTTGAGGTTGTGTACATGTTTGGTTTGGAGCCCGGGGGCTCGGGTAAATATTTGATAGGCCGCTGGATTAAATTCTGAATTTTTGTACTGCTGGTTTTTCACCCAGCTGTTGGCTTCGCAATTGCGAAGCATTTCTCACAATTGCGAAGGGGGCAGATCAAGGCTGGGCTCGCAAATACGAACCCTGATCGCAAATGCGAAGCCCCTCATGACCCAGCCTTGTTCGCAAATGCGAACATCCCCTTGTCCTGCCTATGTTCGCAAATGCGAACTTCCCAGCCTTAGCTTATTTTTCAAACTCCAGAAATTGGTCGGGGTTCGCAATTGCGAACCCATGTTCGCAAATGCGAACACGGAGACCTGTAAAACACGATTTTCAGTTCATTTCTTCACTTTTTACAAAACAAAAACACCCATTTGCGATTCTTCACGGATTCCTTCTTCATCAAAACAATTGTAAGTCACTTTTTACTTAATTCTTTCAATTCCTAACATCATTAAACATGTTTTTCAATAGAAATCAAAGGTTTTCATGGTAGAATTTCTTGTTTTTGTTAGAATATAGGGTTTTTCATAAATTGGGAAATTGGACCTCGAATTGAGGTCCGATTTTGAAACAAATCATATACATGAACTCGTGAGGGGATGGGTAACCGGATTTTTTTCCGAACCCCGAGTTCCAACCATGTGGGCCTGGGGTTGAAATTCATTATTCCGGGCAGAATGTTGTAAAAGTTGTATTTGGTCTTAAGAATTAGTTTCTTGAGTAGTATTGATGATATTAAATCAATTGTGTATAGATACGATTGGATTGGAGCCAAATTTGAAAGAAAAAGACATTTCCACGGATTGAATTGTTCATAAACATTCGAGGTAAGTGTTTGTTCTATCCTAGCTTGAGGGAATAGGATTATGTGTTATGTGTTATGTGATCGAGTGCGGTGTATGGGCTGTGGTGACGAGCATCCATACATTGGCGTCTAGTATGACCGTGAGTCGTTGGAAAATGATTATTTTGAGATATATTACAGATGAATTGTTATTGTTCTCCCTTGTTGGGACTTGTTGTGAAGATAATTATTGATTGCCCTTGATGGGACGGTTTATGAATTACTGTTTCTTTCTCTGCCCTTAACCGTGATTGTTATTTGGGTGAGGAAGAGTGATAATGCACGAAGGGTGATGTCGTGCCATGTTTTATTATTTATGCACGAAGGTTAATGTCGTGCCATGTTTTATTGATTATGCACGAAGGATCATGCCGTGCCTCGTTATTGAACCATGTACGAAGGATCATGCCGTACTATGTATGTGAGGATGAGAGTAAAAGCACGAAGGGTGATGCCGTGTACTTTATTTGCTTAGTTGGTGAGGATGAGAGTAAAAGCACGAAGGGTGATGCCGTCCAACTGCTTGCTATCCCTTGATTTGATATTACTTGTGTTTCCATTATACTTTGTTTTTCCTTGTGAATTTATTAACTGTTGTTAATTGTTGAATTCTTTGAGATATTCCTTATTGTGTTATTACCGCGTTATTTCTTATTATTCTGTGGTATACATATATATTGAATTGCACAGGTTTATGTGGGTGTCCGGTCCTAGGCTTGTCACTACTTCGCCGGGATAGGCCAGGCACTTACCAGCACATGGGGTCGGTTGTGCTGATACTACACTTCTGTGCGTTTTTGCACAGGTCCAGGTTACGATCAGGAGCAGTAGCAGTAATTCGATTGTGTGGGAGTTGATCACATTTGAGACCGAGGTAGCTTGCAGACGTCCGCAGGCCCGGCGTCTCTCTCTTTATTTATGTTACTAGTTGTAGTCTCTTTGTTCCGAGACAAACAAAATTATGTTATATTTCTTTCAAACTCTTATGTGTAGTATTCAGCAGTAGTTCGTGAGTTGGTGACTCCACGTCTTGGGTAGAGGATTTCGGTATGATTTTCATCTTGTAATTAGTTATTTCTATTTCGATAAAGTATTCCGCATTTATTTAATTAAAATTGTGTTAAAAATAGGATAGTATGAATACAGTGGCTTGCCTAGCTACCACGAGTAGGCGCCATCACGATCCCGGTGTTGGGGGAAAATCCGGTTCGTGACATAAATATACCTATATTGGATCGGGCTGCACGCCGCAGCAGTATATATATTGGATCGGACTGCACGCCGCAGTAATATACATGTAATATACATGTGGGACGGGCTGCACGCCGCAGTATTATTGCGCTTGGGCTGTAGGAGCCCCTTCGGAGTCCGAGTCTGCACACATTCTCGGTGAGCGCTGGTGTATATTATGGGATCGGGCTGCGCGCCGCAGCAGTATAACTATATATACATATATATATTGGATCGGACTGCACGCCGCAGTAATACATGTATATATTATGGGATCGGGCTGCGCCGCAGCAGTATAAATATATATATACATATATATATTGGATCGGACTGCACGCCGCAGTAATACATGTGTGGATCGGGCCGCACGCCGCAGCATCATAGCGCTTGGGCCTAGGGAGCCCCTCCGAAGTCTGTATACACCCCCAGTGAGCGCCGTCAACATTAAATGGAGCGGGCTGTGCGCCGGAGCGGTATATGTATTGGAGCGGGCTGCACGCCGCAGCATTATACTTATTCATATCCTATGACCTACTTAAATACTTATACATTATAGACATATGTATGCGTCTTCATATATTAAGATGGCTGTACACCGTATGGGTACGAGTGAGGGTTTGATCAGTGTGGGATCTTGTAGAGATAGATGTGGACTGGAGATCAGAATACTTACTACAGTGAAGACGTACCTGTGAGGGTTGCCTTAGAACTGTTTAGTGATAGTACTAAGAGTTCTTATTTTCAGTTATTGTTTATTAGTATTACTCACTGAGTTGAAATATACTCAACCCACTCCCCTGCACTTTCTGTGCAGATCCACAAGTGCCCGAGAGCGGTTGAGGCATTGTAGCTGCTTGCTCATACCCACTTTGCGGAGACTACGAGGTAGCTGCCAGCGTCGGTAGAGCCTGTTTTCTCCTTCCTTATCATCTTGTTGATTTCTTTTTGCCTAGACTTGTTTGTATTAGGATGTTATTCTGTAGAGGCTCAGGTTCGTGACACCATAAATATGGATGGGACCGTATTTTGTATGCTTTTACTATCTCGCTTATCACCTGATATGATCACTTGCTGTTTAAGCATTTGATTAATTAGAATTAATAACGGGCTGGTTTAAGGGATAATATAGTCGGGCTTGCCTAACATATTGTTGGGCGCCATCACGACCAGGGTTGAGGTCGTGACAAGTTGGTATCAGAGCCTAGGTTAACAGGTCTCGCGAGTCATGAGCCGATTTAGTAGAGTCTCGTGGATCGGTACGGGGACGCCTGTACTTATCCTCAGGAGGCTGCAAACCTTTTTAGTAAAAGTTTCAATTCTTGGAATTCTTGTCGTGCGATTACCTTTGACTTGAACCGAACTTTGACATTCTATTCTCTCGCAGATGGCGAGAACTCGAGCTTCCGGACGGGGAGGACGACCACCACTACCACCTGCTAGAGGCCGTGGATGCGGCCATGGTCGTGGCGGAGGTCGGGTAGCTGATGTTGTACCAGCTGACCCACAGCCCCTAGTTGCAGAGGTCCACCAGCCCCAGCTCAGGCCCAGACGATGTCTATTTCCATTCATGGTCTTCAGGAGACTCTGGCCCAGATATTATCAGTATGTTCTGGATTGGCTCAGGTAGTATCAGCCACCGCTACAGCAGCGACATCCCAGAAAGGGAGTGGTCATCGGACCTCCGCAGCTCGCACACCTGAGCAGGTGGTACAGCGACTTCAGACGCTAGAGGCGGTCCCAGCTCAGGCAGTTGCACCGGTTGTTCCAGCTGCACCAGCCCCAGAGCATGTGGTACTGGTGATGCCTGATGACGAGAAGCATCGCCTCGAGAGATTTGGTAGACTCTAGCCACTTCATTTCAGTGGTACTGAGGGCGAGGATGCCCGGGGTTTCTTAGATAAGTGTTAACGGATGCTTCGTACGGCAGGGATCTTGGAGTCCAGTGGGGTATCTTTCACTACCTTTCAGTTTCGGGGGGCCAGCCTTCACTTGGTGGGAGGCTTATGAGCGCCGCAGTCCAGTAGGGGCAGCACCACTATCATGGCCAGAGTTCTGCACTATGTTCTTGGAGAAGTGGATGCCTCGATCTCAGAGGGAGGAGATGCACAGGCAGTTTGAGAGTCTCCGTTAGGGGGATATGTCAGTGTCAGAGTATGAGATCAGGTTTACAAAGTTGTCTAGGTATGCCCCATGGTTGGTTCCTTCTGACAGAGAGAGGATTGGACGCTTTGGACGGCCTCATTTATCCCATTTGTATTCTGATGACTCGGGAGAGGGTTTTGAGTCGTGCAATTGAGGATGCTGTGGATATTGCTCGCGACATAGAGACAGATCGTCGTAGAGAGCGGGATGAGAGGGAGGCCAAGAGGCCTCGAGGTGCAGCTAGTTCCAGTGGTACTCAGACTAGAGGCCAGAGTCAGCAGAGCCGAGGTCACTCTTTCAGATCTTCACAGTTGGGTCGCTCCGATCATCGTAGATGGTCTTCTAGACAGGGTTATCAGGGTTCGCATCAGAGCCAACCATCTCTCAGTACCATGCCAGCTCAGAGTTCTTCACAGGCCTCATCCGCTCGGGGTTCATCTCGGCCTAGTTCATCAGCTGGCCACTCCAGCGCCAGAGGTCCTTATCAGTCTCAGTACCCAGCACCCGGGAGTTGCTACGAGTGCGGAGAGTTTGGGCACCACCGTAGGGAGTGTCCTCGTCTTGTTTCCAGATCTTATCAGTAGAGGGGGCAGCCCTCATCGTCTGGTCCTTCTACTTCAGCACCCGCCCCACCAGCTAGGGGTGAGTGTTAGTCAGCTAGAGGTCGCCCTCGAGGGGGAGACCGATCGGGCGGACATGCTAGATACTATGCTCTCTAGGGCCGATCTGAGGCCATTGCTTCTGATGCAGTTATCACAGGTATTATTTCAGTCTACCACAGAGATGCCTCAGTATTATTCGATCCTGGTTCTACTTATTCTTATGTGTCTACTTATTTTGCTGCTCATTTGGGCACGACCCGAGGGTGTCTTGAGCTGCCAGTGCATGTATCTACCCCGGTAGGGGATACTATTGTTTTGGACCACGTATACCGATCCTGTTTGGTCACTATTGGGGGCCTGGAGACCCGAGTGGACCTGTTACTTCTCAGCATGATTGATTTTGATGTTATATTGGGCATGGACTGGCTATCTCCATGTCATGCTATTCTGGACTGTCATGCTAAGACAGTCACTTTGGCTATGCCGGGCATTCAGAGGATCGAGTGGCGAGGCACGACCGAGTATGTACCTAGCAGGGTAATATCTTTCCTCAAGGCCCAACGAATGGTTGGGAAGGGATGTCTCTCTTATTTAGCATTTGTGCGAGAGGTCGAGGCCCAGACTCCCAGTATTGATTTCGTTCCCATTGTGCGAGACTTTCCTGATGTGTTTCCCTCAGACCTGCCGGGCATGCCGCCGGACAGGGATATTGATTTTGGTATCGATTTGGTGCCAGGCACTCAGCCTATTTCTATTCCTCCGTATCGTATGGCACCAGCTGAGTTGAAGGAATTGAAGGAGCAGCTCCAGGAACTCCTAGATAAGGGGTTCATTCGGCCGAGTGTGTCACCGTGGGGTGCACCGGTCCTGTTTGTTAAGAAGAAGGATGGATCCATGAGGATGTGTATTGACTACAGGCAGCTGAACAAAGTTACAGTGAAAAATAAGTATCCTCTGCCTCATATCGATAATTTATTTGATCAGCTTCAGGGAGCTAGGGTGTTCTTGAATATTGATCTTCGTCAGGCTACCATCAGCTGAAGATTAGAGAGTCTGACATTATGAAGACTGCATTCAGGACCAGATATAGTCACTATGAGTTCCTTGTGATGTCTTTTGGCCTGACCAACGCCCCAGAAGCATTTATGCATCTGATGAACAGTGTGTTCAGGCCCTATCTTGATTCATTTGTGATCGTATTCATTGATGACGTACTAGTCTACTCTCATAGCTAGGAGGAGCGTGCTCGGCACTTGAGCATTGTATTGTAGAGACTGAGAGAGGAGAAACTGTATGCCAAGTTCTCCAAATGTGAGTTCTGGCTTGAGTCCGTGGCATTCTTATGGCACGTGGTGTCTCGTGATGGTATTCAGGTGGATCCGAGGAAGGTCGAGGTAGTGCAGAGTTGGCCCAAACCGACCTCAGTTACTGAGATCCGTAGCATTTTGGGATTGGCAGGGTATTATTGCCGATTCGTTCAGGGATTCTCTTCTATTGCATCACCCTTGACTAGATTGACTCAGAAAGGTATTCCTTTCATATGGTCCGAGGAGTGCGAGGAGAGCTTTCAGAAGCTCAAGACAGTAGTGACCACAACAGCAATCTTGATTCTACCGTCAGCTTCAGATCTTTATATTGTGTATTGTGATGCCTCAGGAGTTGGCATTGGTTGTGTGTTGATGCAGGAGGGTAGGGTCATTACTTATGTTTCTCGTCAGTTGAAGCCCCATGAGAAGAACTACCCTGTTCATGATTTGGAGCTAGCAACCATAGTTCATGCTTTGAAGATTTGGAGGCATTACCTGTATGGTGTCTCATGTGAGGTGTTCACGGATCATCGCAGCCTTCATCACTTATTCAGACAGACGGACATTAATTTGAGACAGCGGAGGTGGTTGGAGTTACTTAAGGATTGTGACATCACTATCTTGTATCATCCAGGGAAGGCCAATGTGGTGGCCGATGCTTTGAGTTGGAAGGCGGTTAGTATGGGCAGCCTAGCTTTCATCCCAGTTGGGGAGAGGCCATTTGCTTATGATGTTCAGGCCCTAGCCAATTGGGTAGTGAGGTTGGATATTTCGGAGCCGAGTCGAGTGTTGGCTTGTGTTGTTTCTCGCTCTTCTTTATATGATCGCATCAGGGAGCGACAGTATGATGACCCACATTTGCTTGTCCTTAAGGACAGAGTGCAGCATAATGATGCTAGAGATGTGACTATCGACAGTGATGGTGTTCTGAGGATGCAGGGCCGTATATGTGTGCCCAATGAAGATGGTTTGCGGGAGTTGATACTTGAGGAGGCACACAGTTCGTGGTACTCTATTCACCCAGGTGCCGCGAATATGTACCAAGACTTGAGACAACACTACTGGTGGAGGAGAAGATGGATATTGTTAGGCATGTATCCAAATGCCTCAATGGCCAGCAGGTCAAATATGAGCATCAGAGACCGGGCGATGTTCTTCAGCGTATGGTCATTCCCCAGTGGAAATGGGAGAGGATCACCATGGATTTTGTTACTGAACTCCTTCGGACAGCGAGGAAGTTTAATTTTGTTTGGGTGATTGTTGATCGGCTGACTAAGTCCGCACATTTCATCCCAGATAGTACTACTTACTCATCGGAGCGGTTGGCAGCGATTTTTATTTGGGAGATTGTCAGGTTGCACGGGGTCCCAGTGGCTATTATATCTGACAGAGGCACTCAGTTCACTTCTCAGTTTTGGAGAGCATTCCAGCGAGAGATGGGTACGCGGGTTGAGTTGAGAACCACATTTCACCCCAAACAGACGGGCAGTCGGAGCGCACTATTCAGATAATGGAGGATATGTTGTGGGCATACGTAATTGACTTTGGTGGTTCATGGGATGACTTCTTTCCACTTGCTGAGTTTGCCTACAACAACAGCTATCAGTCGAGTATTCAGATGGCCCCGTACGAGGCATTGTATGGCAGACGGTGTAGATCTCCCGTCGGAAGGTTTGAGCCTGGTGAGGATAGGTTGATAGGGACTGAATTAGTTCAGGATGCTCTGGATAGAGCAAAGTTGATCCAGGAGAGGCTTTGCACAGCACAGTCTCGCCATAAGAGTTATGCAGATTGTAGAGTTCAAGAGTTGTCTTTCATGGTTGGTGACAGAGTATTGTTGAAGGTTTCACCATGAAGGGTGTCATGAGGTTCGGGAAGAAAGGGAAGTTGAGTCCCAGGTACATTGGTCCTTTTGAGATACTCGGGAGGGTTGGAGAGGTGGCATATGAGTTGGCCTGGCCACCCAGCTTATCCAGCGTTCATCCAGTATTCCATGTGTCTATGCTCCGGAAGTACATCGGGGATTAGTCTCATATATTAGACTTCGGTACCATTCAGCTTGATGGTGATCTATCTTATGATGTGGAGCCAGTGGCTATTCTGGGTAGACAGGTTCGAAAGTTGAGGTCCAAGGAGATTACTTCAGTCAAGGTGCAGTGGAGAGGTCGGCCTGTGGAGGAGGGTACTTGGGAGGTTGATAAGGAGATGCGGAGTAGATATCCCCACCTATTTGAGCCTCCAGGTATGTTTCTTGACCCGCTCGAGGACGAGCGTTTTCCTAAGTTGGGGAGAATGTGATGACCCAGCCCGTCATCATGTGAGTTATCACCCCGATGTCCCCATTATCTGCTTGATAATGTTGTAATATGTATGTTGGGTAAGTTTGAGTCAATTCGGATCGAGTTTGGTTGAAATTGAGACAAATAGTCTCTTAGAAGAAGGAATAGTTGAGAAAGGTCATCTGGATGTTGACCTATGAGTTAGAGAGCTCGAAATCGAATTCTGATGATCCGGTCAGCTCCGGGAGGTCATTTGGGAGATAGGAGAGCGATCGGAAGTGAATTTGGAGGTTCTGTGTAGTTTTAGGGTTGAATTGGCCAAAGTTGAATTTTGGTGATATCCGATTGATAGGTGAGATTTTGATTCGGGAGTCAGAATTCCGACAGTTGCAGTAGCTCTGTTAGGTGATTTTGGATGTGCCTGCAAAATTTCAGGTCATTCGGAGGTCATTTGGTCGGGTTTTTGGTCGAATGTCAGTTTCAGAAGTTTGAATGAAAACTTAGGCTTGAATTTGCTTGGATTCGGTGTTTTCCGTGTTTGAGGGCATATTTTTAGGATTGGAAAGTTTTTATCATGTTATGGAGTATGTTTGTGGCTTTCGTTGGGCTCCCGGGGGGCCCGGGGTAAATTCGGGAGGTTAAACGGGAGAAAAACATGGAAATTGCAGGTTGAGGATTTGCTGGTTCTGTTGTTTTCGCTCCTGCGGATTGGGGACCGTAGGAGCGGGACCGCAGAATGGGAATTTGGACAGCAGATGCGAAAGGGGGCTTGGCCAGGAGGTTCCGCAGAAGCGGATGACAAGTCGCAGGAGCGGACTCGCTTCTGCGAGTCTTTGGTCGCAGAAGCGGAAAGGCGGGCGACTGGGGAGAATCGCTGGTGTGGAGGCTTATTCGCAGGAGCGGTCTCGCAGGACCGAGACCTGGGCCGCAGAAGCAGAACTGGGCAGGCTAGGCGTGTTTTCGCAGAAGTGACCATTTGGTCGCCGAGGCGGCCTCGCAGAGGCGGATTTTTGTCCGCAGAAGCGGAAATCGGGCCTGTGTTAAAAATAACATAAGGGTTAAAATTTCATAAGTTGCAAAACATTTGGGGCTCGGTTCTTGGAGGCGAATTGGGCTATTTGGGCGAGATATTGCCGGGAGATCATCGGGTTATCATCGGAGGTGAGTTTTATGGTTCCTTTACGCGTTTTTTCTTGAAATCCTCCTTTATTTCACGGAAATTGGATCAAATTGTGAGGGAATTTAGCCTAAGCCAGGGTTTTGATAAATTGCCGATTTGAGTGGGCAAATAGAGTCCGAATTTGGTAAATTTTATATGCATAGACTCGTATTGAGACAAAGGTTCCGAATATGTAACTTTTATAATTTTTCGAGAAGCGCACCAAAAGTCGGGTTTTGACAACTTTGTGGTTTTTGATACAATTTGGGTTATTTCGAATGAATTGCGTGAAATTAGCATATATTGATGCATTCTCAATGATTTTGAGCAGATTTGGCATCCGAGGAGATTGATTTGCGAGGCAAGCGCAAGGCGGATTGAAGATTCTACCGGTTCGAGGTGAGTGGTAGTAGTAAATAATGTACTGAGGGTTTGAAACCCCGTACTACCACTTCACAGTGCTATGTTAAGATGAGATACGCGTCTTGTGATGGGCGTGGTGACACTGAGATTGGGGACTTGGACTTGGTCCTTCCTGGGTAATAGTATACTATGTAGTATGACTGTTAATGAGATTATAACTGTGCAATTGGGCTAATAGCCATGTTTGGGGCCTTGTGCCGATCTATAGAGTATTAGGGAACCTATAGAGCTAGGTGACCCTTATAACACGTTGGGAACATACACTCAGCTGTAATTACAAATGTATATCATATTACGAGCCACTACTAGATGTGTACTTTGAAAGATACTACCTAGGGTGGAATTCCCTATTCTAGCTGAGTGAGCCTGAGAGGCTGAGTCTATATTGATTGGGATAGGGTCGAGGACCCATTATGAGGTATTATAAATATACCTATATTGGATCGGGCTGCACGTCGCAACAGTATATATATTGGATCGGACTGCACGCCGCAGTAATATACATGTAATATACATGTAGGACGGATTGCATGCCGCAGTATTATTGCGCTTGGGTTGTAAGAGCCCCTTCGGAGTTTGAGTCTGCACACATTCTCAGTGAGCGCTGGTGTATATTATGGGATCGGACTGCACGCCGCAGTAATATACGTGTGGATCGGACTGCACGCCGCAGTATCATGGCTGCACACCGCAACATTATAGTTATATATGTATATATATATATTGGATCGGGCTGCACGCCGCAACAGTAATATATGTGTGGATCGGGCTGCACGCCGCAGCAGTAATATATGTGTGGATCGGGCTGCACGCCGAAGCATCATAGCGCTTGGGCCTAGGGAGCCCCTCCCAAGTATGTATACACCCCCAGTGAGCGCCGTCGACGTTAAATGGAGCGGGCTGTGCACTGCAGCGGTATATGTATTGGAGCGGTCTGCACGCCGCAGCATTATACTTATTCATATCCTGTTACCTACTTAATTACTTATACATTATAGACATATGTATGAGTCTTCATATATTGAGATGGATGTACACCGTAGTGGTACGAGTGAGGGTTTTGATCAGTGTGGGATCTTGTAGAGATAGATGTGGACTGGAGATCAGAATACTTACTACAGTGATGACGTACCTGTGAGGGTTGCCTTAGAACTGTTTAGTGATAGTACTGGAGTTCTTATTTTTAGTTATTGTTTATTATTGTTACTCACTGAGTTGAAATATACTCACCCCACTGCCCTGCACTTTCTGTGCAGATCCACAGGTGCCCGAGAGCGGTTGAGGCATTGTAGCTGCTTGCTCATACCCTCTTTACGGAGACTACGAGGTAGCTGCTAGCATCCGCAGCGCCTGTTTTCTCCTTCCTTATCATCTTGTTGATTTCTTTTTGCCTAGACTTTTTTGTATTAGGATGTTATTCTGTAAAGGCTCAGTCTCGTGACACCACGATATGGATGGGACCATATTTTATATGCTTTTGCTATCTCGCTTATCACATGATATGATCACTTGTTGTTTAAGCTTAATTTGATTAATTGGAATTAATAACTGGCTGGTTTAAGGGATAATATGGTTGGTTTTGCCTAGCATAGTGTTGGGCACCATCACGATCAGGGTTTGGGTCGTGACATGAATCCTCCAACGTGACCATATCTGCGGTATATAAAGTTCATAGTACATAACCTATGAACCAAGTCTTCATTGTGAACATTTCTGGCAATCTTTAAGGAGTCGAGGAATATATGCACTGTAATAGGCCTTGGAGCCACCGGATATTTGTCTTTTAGGGGAACCTCGCCATTCCCGATGTAGTTTGCAATTTTTTCCAAAGTCAGAGTGAGCTCAAAATCTGAGAAGTGAAGCATATTATGTGCGGGGTCCAAGCAAGAAACCAAAGCCCGGATAATATCACCCCGAGGTATTATGTTCAGTAGCCCAGTAAGATCTTTTAGATATTTTTTAACCCAATCCTGTCCTTCTTGGCCTAGATCATTCCACCATAATCGCAACTCCAAAGGGATTTTATTCATTATGCAAAGGGTTCATTTTATATTGTGCTCATCTTGCACATTTATTAAAGGGGATTTATTCAAAAAGGAAAATCTTTTCAAAGACTATTTTTCATTATTTCAAAAGAGTTAACCTTTCCATATTTCATTTAAAATTTTCAAGGCTATTATTCAAAAAGAAAAAGAAAAGACTTCAAAGTGGCCATTTTTGCACAAACATCCTTCCGGCGTCCTTTCGGAACATTCGGCTATTTTAACAAACAGCATCACTTTGATTTTATTGAAAACTAAAAATTTGACATCTTTTGGTTATTTTTTTTAAAGGGGTCGTTGGACCCTTCACGGGTTGCCTACATATATCGACTAGTGGTGATAATCAAACCTGCGTAGTTCGGTCAAATTGTTTTGTGACCAATTATTTTAACAACATTGTTCTAACTGTTTTCAAACTTTCGACAGTGTTTCGTCAATATTTCGATATTTCTATTCTAAAATTTTCTCTTTTTTTGTTTTCAGGAATTTTAGCCGGTCAGCATGATAATCGAGGACAAATAAATGCAACATATAATATGCTCGGTCTTTGATTTCCATGTGTGTCCTAGACGGACCCAACCCCTGTGTTGATTCCCATAAGGCAGATATGATACAAATAAACATCCTAAATCTAGGCTCAATATCCTAATTTTTTCATGGTACTAGACTGTGTACCCGAGTGGACAACTCGGATCAAGGAGGGGGCTACGTACTAGGGACCTGCGGGATCGTCCGACTTTATAATTTTTCCGGCCTCTTTTTTCTTATTGGGTACCAACTTAACAGAAAAGGGAGTCTCAACCAGTAAGCACATCTCCGGAGGTAAGAAGAAAAGGGTTTTCGGCACAATTTATATATTCAATTCACATAATATGAAAGCGGTAAACATGTAGCACATTGATCAAAGCATAGAATGAAATCAAATAATATCAAAACAGAAATTTAATCGAGCTCAAATTCTTAAACCCTGAACCGAAGTTCTGGGTAGCTTATCCCCAGCAGAGTCGTCAGAGCTGTCACACCTCCATTTTTACTACTTTTTAAAATAAAGTATACCCCGCTATTTACTAGTACACACCAAGAAGGGATATAATAATAACAACACGTAAGGAGTTTTTCCACTTTGAGGACAATCGAAATGAGATTTATTTAAATTTCAGAGTCACCACTTGGGAAGATAATGGTGTCCCAAGTCACCGGTTTAGTCCCGAATCCGAGGAAATTATGACTCTATTTTAATAGTCCATGAAACTAGAAATCCGGATAAGGAATTTTGTTAACCCGGAGAAGGTGTTAGGAACTGCCGAATTCTGTGGTTCTAGCACGGTCGCTCAATTGATGTATTTGTCTTATTTTGATTTCTTTATATGCTTCAATTTTATAAGTGTTTTTAATGTCCCGCTTTGTTATTTTTAAATACTTGCGACGTTACAAAAACACATCTCAAGTCACACTGCAACCAGTACGCCTGTGATTTTAAATGTATTTCAGCTTGACCGAGATTTGAGATTTGGGTCATATAAATGTGCACCCGTATTAGGAATGTAATTTGTAATCGTGCCTATAACGTCTACGTCTTATTAACTTTAGAAAAGACCATAAAATTTGCTAAACAGTCCTTCCGAGTCAAACATTTTATATTAAAATCCATATGGGGGGCCCGTGTATCTTTTCATCTTCGAGACGAGGCTCATCCCTTATTTTTTAAAGTCCAAACATAATCGTATACTATGTTTTTCTATTCTATTTTTTCTTCCTAATTTTCATATTATTTTTGTGTTATTTTTAGATTATGATATCAGTGTCTAGGCCATTTATTTACTACTGGGCCTGGACCTTTGACTACTTTAACAGTCCATTACTAATAGCGAACGGGCATTTGTAGCCCAATATGTGCTACTGCCTCTAATTGAGAACACGAGTATTACATTAAATAAACCTGGGCCTATATTCATACCTAGGCCCAGAGTAGATGAATGAAATAAAGAACAGTTTAGTAACTTCAAAACAGTATTTGAGCAAATGTAGTGCAGATGGTAGGAAAAATCAGTAAAAATCATATTATTTCAAGAGGTATCAAATTACATCTCAATCATTCCTAATATTTTATTAACTAGTTCAACATTTCTAAGACAAAATTATGTAATAGTACTACTATTCTAACTACTCGAGTGATTATTATGATACTGATTTGTAGGATTATTTTATCACTTATTTAACTAAAGGAAGGCAGTGTTGCAACATTAACTGAACATACTTGAGTTATTACGGAGATCTAAAATTAATATATGTAGATAAGTCATTTTAAGTGAAACTATACGGTAATACAGCTCAAACTTAAACCGCTTATTTCCTTTTAGGTTAAATTGATCTAAATTCATAGTTTAACTACCATGATTTGCTAAATATCAATTATACGTCCAATTTTGAAATCATATTTATTTACTTAAGTGTATTGGTTTTTGTATTAGCTTGTTTTTAGTTATGAATTAGGTGATAGTCTAATTACTGAATTTTTGTTTAACTACTATGTGAACTACTCTACTCTAATCTATCTTAACCTCATATAGATGTCAGTTATTACAACCATTCCTAAATTAATTACAAAGGAATCTACAAATTAACTACACCTATGATAGAAGAAACAAAATGACATTATCAAAAACTTAATGAGGCTTCATTTCTTCATCAGAATCTCGATTACAATCTCTAGAAGATAGATGTGTACCTGATTCAAAACAAGTCTATAAGTCTAGGGCTTTGGAGAAGAAGAATAATCAGAAAATAATAGCAGCAAAACAACAACATCAACGAGACAGATCAATCACAATAGAGTAGCTAACAAAATCCCAAATATAGAATCGAGCAAACCAACCAAGTAAAATCAAGGAATTCAGCAGAGTCAAAGATGAGTTGAAGAATAGTCGACCCAGGAGGAATTCCCAAATCAACACCCCAGTTAATCAACTAAGAGCTATAATATATGGAGCCTTTTTCTAAATTATGAACCTTTAATTTCCAACTTAGAATTATAATCTTTGAACCCTCAAAAATGTAACCTAGAATTATAATCTGTGAACCACTTTTTCAATTTGAAAATATAGACCCATTTTCAGGCTTTTTAGAAGCCTATTTATAGACTGATTTTTGGGAAAATTGGGGGAAAATTCAAATAAGTTAATTTCATTTCCCTCCCCTTATTCTTTCAATTATTTACAGTTTAGTTTATTAAGACTATGTCGAAATGCTTTGAACCCTTGCTAGAAGGTTCTAGGCAATTCCATAGTGTTCTATTAGGTGTATTTTACTTAGTTACCCTCACTTGCTAAGGTTTGATACAGAAATGCCTTTTAATTCTGCCCAGTTTGCTTTTTATTTTGTAAGTAATTGCAGAAATACTAGACACTAAAGTCATTTTTAGCCTTATAGGCTCTACTAAATCTTCAAGAATGCCATTTTCTACTCCTTTTATATCCTTTGTTTTTATTCCAAATTACCCGACCTACTAAGGTCTGGCAGAACTAGGGCAATGAATTATTTAATTGGTAACAACTACTTATAGATGTTTTAAGACTTAGCCAATTCAGACCCCAAACCCTATCATTATTAGCCAAAATTTATCATACCTAATTACTTATTACAACATAGCCTTTTAGTAGAAGTATAGCCACTTTAATAAACAGAGATAGTTTTCAAAAATGGCCACTTAATAGAAATGCAGCTAAGTAATCAGTATAACCACTCAACAACAGAGATAGCCACTTAATGACCAGACTTTATCTTCCAGAAATAGCCACATACTTAACTTTCAGGAGTAGCCACAAGACTTTTACACTTGTGACCCAAGTTACAAAAGCATCCAAAGATTCAGAATGAACTCACAAATGAATCAAGTTACAAATATAGCCAGTTTTATGTTATTTTGTACATATAGCCTTAATCGCAAATTAATTTTCAATCAATCAGAACTCATAAGAGAAGTTTGATAATGGTTTAATTCCAACAAACCAAAACTCAATTTTAGACAGAGCATGATGAAGAAAAACATAAACAGGCTTAATAATACATGATTCATGTGTGATAAACACTAAAAACCCTAAGAACACTTTAGCAGACTTAGGCATGTGTAAGATTCATACAAACAAAGAAAAATCATTATTCTTTAAGCATGCAAAAGAGATAGGCTCATAAGAATATCATAGAGATACCAAGAAAACATTTTCAGAATCAGCAAACAAGAAAAATAGAAACAGAGATAGTAAACTTAGCTTTTTTAGGGCTTTTTCCTTTTTCTTTCTTTATTTCTTTCATCTTTCTTTCTTTCTTTCTTTTCTTCTTTCTTTCTTTTCATTTTTCAGAACTCTAAAGACATTTTTGTCTTCTGAGCGTTGGACTTCTAAGATGAGGCTGTGAGTCCAATTTTTGGCGTATGTGGGGTGGTGTGGGGGCTTGGTATAGTAGTTTTGGGATAGGGTTATTTTGGGTACTCGCCGGAGTAGGGTTCCGACGAGTCTTTTTCTTATATTCGAAATGTTCCAGGGTCATTCGAGATTAGCCAACTAGATGAGGTGATGATCACCTAAAGGTGGTTCTAGGGTGGTAAACTCAGACACTTGTTCATAGTTGTTGAGGTCGTCGGCTAAGATTCCAGCGATCGGAGTTTCAAGAACAAAGGGGCTTTTTAATTTGGTGGGGTTTTATTGTGGTTTACAGGGTTTGTGGGTGAGGGGTTGGGTGTTTGAGGCTCGCCTGAGTCGAAAATAATGGTTGAAACAGGTTGGCCGGCAAGTCACCATGGGAGACTAAGGAAAAGAAGAAGATTAATGAACGAGAGATGGGAGTATTTATACCCATGACGTCTCGTGGAATCATGGCCCTTGGATTAACCAAGATCAACGGCCTGAATCCTTTGTCTGAAACAGTATCGTTTAGTTAAATGAAAGACTTCCTCAGGTCCGTTAGATATTAAGCTTGGACGGCTGTATTGTTTCAATTATACTAAGTCGTTTGGCTTTTAACGAGACATTTCCTTGTCCATTTGATCAATTGTTTTGAACAGCCATGATTAATCACCTACACGATGTCGTTTGGTTTATGATGTAACCGCTTGATTTGGTCCGTTTGATTCATTTGTTCAACGTTGAGATTTGTTGTGCTATTACGACGTCGTTTGGTCACGAGCCTGACCAGGCTTGTCTTTTGGGCCTGGTATATTTTGGGCTTGGGTATATATACATATGTATGTCTTATTTATTCAGCCCAAACTATATTGTATTTCATATTTTTATCTTGTATTTTAATTATTTCTTGTATTTTCTTTTTGTATTTTATATTTTTCTTTTTGTATTTATTTTCAACTGTCATATTTCCTTTACTTTCTATTTTTTCTTGATTTTTCCTTAATTTTTTGGTATTTTTGCCATTTTTTTTCTATTTTCCGGTATTTTTGTATTTTCTTGATTTTTCTGAATTTTTCACATTTTTATTATATTTTCTTATTGATTTCTTTTGTAATTTTAATTTGAACTTTATTTTTTAACGCAAAAACACAAGTATTTCAATTAAATACAATTGCACACCAAAAACTATTTTTGTATTATTTTTATATTTATATTGAATTTTAATTGCTCAGGGCAAAGATCACGTGTTCTCAACAACAGCTTTTCAAAACTAGCTACCTTGAAGATTTATTATACTCAAAATAATTTATACTACAGCTTTACATGTGTTCCGTTTTATGCTATTCTTAAATTTCAAAACTTAAAGGTTCTCCTTAAAGGAAAGACGTGATTTTAGTACTTTCTTAATAATAAAAACTTTTCAGATGATTAAGTTTCTTTGTTTCACTCACTTTTAAAAAAAAAATCAAGCTACTTTCATGACAAATTTTTGTTTCTATGAAAAAACTTTTTTTTTAAGTATAAAATTTGTGTCCAAACTGTTTATGTCAAGTAATTATTAATTTTTTTTAATCATCAACTTATAGTTTTCTATGACTCACTTCTTTAATATAACGTTATTATACATGTATTTTCTTATTGACAACCATTTTTATTTACAAATATTTACCTACTTAGTTTTAAAACTAATTAACCTAAGTTTCGCCAGTTAACCCTTTTTAACGGATCATATAGGGTGTTTTAACAACCTTCCTTATAGAATTAATTAGAACTCTTACCTAGGATTTTCAAAGTTAAGCAGACCATAAAACATCGTTAATTTTAAGCATTACTTAGCTAAAATTGGTGTCCTAATTCACCGTTAAAATAATTAGGTGGCAACTCTCTTAATTAATTAAACCTGCAGAATTACCCAATATGTTATATTCTAGTTTGATTCGGTTAAAATGGGGTATAACATTGAGTCCCCTAAGTTGAATGCAACATGACGTAAATAAGCGTTCCTACTAGGGATATGGCATGAGGTTTTGTTATATTAGGTTAAAAACCTGGGTGTTTGTTCTAGATCGAGTACCTGAGTGGACAACTCGAGTCGAGGAAGGAGCTCTTTTACGGGAACCAAAAGGCCAGCCAACTTAGAAACTTTTCGAGCCTCTTTCTTATTTCAGGGTATGACACTAACAGAATAGGAAGTGTCAACCAGCAAGCACATCCCTGGAGGTAAGAAGAGAAGGTTTCGGCACATTTTATATATATAATTCAAATAATATTAAAGCTGTAAAAAGCATCATTTTGCACATTTAGCACAAATCATATGAAAACATCAGATAATAAAACAAAAGTACAATAATTTATCATAAGCTCGAATTCTTAAACCCTGAACCAGAGATTCTGGGTTTGCTTGTCCCCAGCAGAGTCTTCAGAGCTGTCGCGCCTCTTTTTGGTGCTACCGCACCCCGCGAATGGTGTGATAAAGAGAGTTTTTCCAATTAAAGGTCAATCAAAATGGGATTTGTTTATTAAGAGATTCAGAGTTGCCACTTGGGAAATTTAGGGTATCCCAAGTCACCGGTTGAATCCCGAATCGAGCAAAGGTTTAACTCTATTTAACAGCCCGCAAACCAGAAATTTGGATGAAGAATTCTGTTAACCCGGGAGAAGGTGTTGGGCATTCCCAAGTTCTGTGGTTCTAGCACGGTCGCTCAACTGTCATATTTGACTTATTTATCTAATTCATAACATGCTTTAACTTATGTGCAAAGTTTAACCTTTGACTATTTTTAATTATTGTTATTATTTTAATAGAGACTTGCAACATCGTGAAAACATGTCTCGAACCGCGTTACATAAGTGCACTCGCGATTTTTGACACATTTTGATTTCATTGAGATTTGGATTTGGATCATATAAATGTGCACCCGAGATTAAGAAGGTAAATTAATTAAATGTCGGGCCTAAAGCAACTAGCGTATTATTAACTTTGTGGGAGGCCATGAAATTCATTAAATGGCACGTCCCGAAATCTAGAATATTTTCTTAGAGAATAGTTCAGAAAAACACGCTATGTGTGCATTTTGTTCGACATGGTAACCTCATTTTTTTATTTTTTAAGGTCAACCTAAAAGGACTATGGTTTCCTAAGTGATAAAATTCAGTAGACCTTGGTGGATGTGTATCAAATGGTAGGACAGATAATGGTGCCCACATTTAAAGTCTCCGACCGGTTATCTGATTAGGCTTATTATCGAAAGAATCAGGGCCAAAACATGTGGACGCATAACTTTCAGCCATGGAATTGCCTGTTTCCATTTGGGCCTCGCGTTTGGGCCCGGTGACAAAATAAAAGGATTCAACAGTAAGTAATTTACATTCTATGATTTAACCAACTAGTGGACAAAGTGACTCAATAAGCACCTTCAATAAGAATTTGTTCTGATTTAAATGCTTATACAGGCATGTGACCAAAACATAATGGTGTTAAGCATAAGTAACGAAATGTCTTAATTTCACATTCATGCGAAACTGACCGGAAACTCGAACAGAACTGGAATTTTAATTCACCGAAGAGGCGTTCTAGCATTAGAACTATATACAAGACCATGATTAACTTCTGATTTCTAATTAACACCTAATAACATTGGTATCAAATCTAAGCTGATTTGAATCTAGAAATTCTAACTACCCTTATAAAAAGTATGAGACAAATTGGAAATCAGTTTAAAATCTTGTACAATCCGAACAGTCCATTATTTATACAAATATGAAACAAAGCTACAATTATACTAGACCACTACATCTACCAAACTGTTAGCACATATTGAACCAAATAATTATATTTAGAGAGGCAAACATCATGGTTAATTTTTCATTCCATTTCCAATTTGAGCTACACTACAACTGGTTCAAAGTATATACCTGGATTCAAGTGGACAGAAGAAAAAATAGAAGCCAGGAATGTGTAATGTCAACAGACAGCAGCAATAACAACTTCTAGCAACCAAATAATAGTCTACCACAACACTCCAAATCAAATTCAAAGAACCGAGAGGTTTGAAAACCAAACAGTATCAATAGAATAACCCCAAAAATAGTACCAAGAGTCAAATTTGAAACTAGGATCTGAAATGCAAACAACCAGAAAAGATATGAGAAGTGGTAATGAAACAATAACCTTTCTCTTTCAACTCTCAAAGCTCTCCAAAACTCACTGCTTTTTCACTCTCAAAAAAATTTTCTTAATATCTATTTCTCTCTCAGATTATCTCTCTGTACGTCCCCCTTCTGAATATTTTATGTCTCTATTTAAAGCATAGAACCCCAAATATCTTTCTTCAAATCTTTTTTTTCCAGCCTATATATTCCTTCCCATGTGCACCCCCTTAAACCTTTTATTATTAAAACCCATGTTATCTTTGGTTTTCCACTAGCATAAGCATTGAGCCAACACATCATTCCCTTTTTTTCATTAGTTAATTCTGAAATTTCAGACAGTATATTAGTCCTACTGACACACCACTCAAACTAACACATTTTTAGAAGTTTATATTCCTAAATTACCCTCTGAAACTAATGAAATTACGATCTTATTCCATCAGCTATACCAATTCACCTAGATAAGAAACCTGACTACTAATTAATCAATGGAAAACTGAATCTCAATCCAAACCAAAAATTAAACCCACAGAGAACACAACCAAACATTGAAGCCGAACTGAATCAAAAGTGACATTGATATTAAATGGAAGATTCAACAATAGTTTAAACTTCAACCTCAAATTAGATCACACAATGTTACAACAGAATGAAGGATTTAGTGGCTCAAAGGGGACAAAATTGTCACGACCCAGATTTTCCCCCAACATCGGGATTGTGATGGCGCCTACTCGTGGTAGCTAGGCAAGCCACTGTATTCATACTATCCTTTTTTTAACACAATTTTTAATTAAATAAATGCGGAATACTTTATCGAAATAGAAATAACTAATTACAAGATGAAAATCATACTGAAATCCTCTACCCAAGACGTGGAGTCACCAACTCATGAACTACTATGGAATACTACACATAAAAGTCTGAAGGAAAGATAACATAATTCTGTTTGTCTCGGAACAAAGAGACTACAGTTAATAACACAAATAAAGAGAGAGACGCCGGGCCTGCGGACGTCTGCAACCTACCTCGGTCTCAAATATGATCAACTCCCACGCAATCGATTTACTGCTGCTACTGCTCCTGATCGTAACCTGGACCTGTGCAAAAACGCACAGAAGTGTAGTATCAGCACAACCGACCCCATGTGCTGGTAAGTGCCTGGCCTATCCCGGCGAAGTAGTGACAAGCCTAGGACCAGACACCCACATAAACCTGTGCAATTCAATATATATGTATACCACAGAATAACAAGAAATAACCAGGTATTAACACAATAAGGAATATCTCAAGGAATTCAACAATTAACCACAGTTAATAAATTCACAAGGAAAAACAAAGTATAATGTAAACACAAGTAATATCAAGTCAAGGAATAGCAAACAGATTGCACGGCATCACCCTTCGTGCTTTTACTCTCATCCTCACCAAATAAGCAAATAAAGTACACGGCATCACCCTTCGTGCTTTTACTCTCATCCTCACATCCATAGTACGGCATGATCCTTCGTACATGGTTCAATAACATGGCACGGCATGATCCTTCGTGCATAATCAATAAAACATGGCACGGCATTAACCTTCGTGCATAAATAAATAAACATGGCACGGCATCACCCTTCGTGCATTATCACTCTTCCTCACCCAAATAACAATCACGGTTAAGGGCAAAGAAAGAAACAGTAATTCATAAACCGTCCCATCAAGGGCAATCAATAATTATCTTCACAACAAGTCCCGACAAGGGAGAACAATAACAATTCATCTGTAATATATCTCAAAATAATCATTTTCCAATGACTCACGGTCATACTAGACGCCAGTGTATGGATGCTCGTCACCACAGCCCATACACCGCACTCGATCACATAACACATAACACATAAGCTTATTCCCTCAAGCTAGGATAGAACAAACACTTACCTCGAATGTTTATGAACAATTCAATTCGTGGAAATGTCTTTTTCTTTCAAATTTGGCTCCAATCCAATCGTATCTATACACAATTGATTTAATATCATCAATACTACTCAACAAACTAATTCTTAAGACCAAATACAACTTTTACAACATTTTGCCCGGAATAGTGAATTTCAACCCCAGGCCCACATGGTCGGAACTCGGGGTTAGGACCAAAATCCTGTTACCCATCCCCCCACGAGTTCATGTATATGATTTGTTTCAAAATCGGACATCAATTCGAGGTCCAATTCCCCAATTTATGAAAAACCCTATTTTCTAACAAAAACAAGAAATTCTACCATGAAAACCTTTGATTTCTAATGAAAAACATGTTTAATGATATTAGGAATTGAAAGAATTAAGTAAAAAGTGACTTACAATTGTTTTGATGAAGAAGGAATCCGTGAAGAATCGCAAATGGGTGTTTTTGTTTTGTAAAAAGTGAAGAAATGGAATGAAAATCGTGTTTTACAGGTCTCTGTGTTCGCATTTGCGAACATGGGTTCGCAATTGCGAACCCCGACCAATTTCTGGAGTTTGAAAAATAAGCTAAGGCTGGGAAGTTCGCATTTGCGAACTTTTGTTCGCATTTGCGAAGCCAAGGCAAAGCTGGGGGCTTCGCATTTGCGAACATATGTTCGCATTTGCGAACAAGGTTGGGAAGGGCAGTGTTCGCATTTGCGAACTAATGTTCGCATTTGCGAACACAGGCAGTAAAGGGCATTGTTCGCATTTGCGAACTTTTGTTCGCATTTGCGAACATAGGCAGGACAAGGGGAGGTTCGCATTTGCGAACAATTGTTCGCATTTGCGAACAAGGCTGGGTCAATGGGGCTTCGCATTTGCGATCAGGGATTCGCATTTGCGAGCCCTGCCTTGTACTGCCCCCTTCGCAATTGCGAGAAATACTTCGCAATTACAAAGCCAACAGCTGGGTGAAAAACCAGCAGTGCAACATTTCAGAATTTAATCCAACAGCCTATCAAATCTTTACCCGAGCCCCCCCGGGCTCCAAACCAAACATGTACACAACCTCAAAAACACATTATGAACTTGTTCGTGCGATCACATCGCCAATATCACATCGTTTTCATCAAATCAAGCCTCAAATTCATGATTTTCATACTTTTGGTTTTCAAAACTTTCAAACTTGGAACTCGAGGTCCAAAACATCTCAAACGACATCCGAATGTCACCAAACTTTACAAAAATCACATATATAATATTTAAGACTTGTACTGGGCGTCGGAACCAAAATACGAGCCCGATACCAAGGTCAATTAATTCATTTCCTTTAACAATTACATCAAAAACAATTTCATAGAAAAATTCATAACTTGGGCTCTAGGCCTCGGAATTCGACTCCGGACGCATGTCCAAGTCCCATATTTTCCTACGGACCTCTCGGGACCATCCAATCTCGGGTCCGGATCCGTTTACCAAAAATGTTGACCGAAGTAAACCATCATATTTTCCAACGGACCTCTCGGGACCATCCAATCTCGGGTCCGGATCCGTTTACCAAAAATGTTGACCGAAGTCAACCATATCAATATTAATATCATTTTTATCCAAATTTCTCATAGAATTCATATTTTCTATCACAAAATCTTTCCGGCTACATGCTCGGATTGTGCATGTAAATCGAGGCAACATAGAATGAGGTTTTCAAGGCCTCAGAAGCTCGAAATGATTAATTAAATAAGTGATGACCCTTTGGGTCGTCACAATCTCCACCTCTAAAACAACCGTTCGTCCTCGAACGGACAAAAGAAAGAAATACCTGAGTCAATAAACAAGTGTGGGTAGCGGCTATGCATATCAGACTCGGACTCCCAGGTCGATGCCTCAGGAGGCTGACCTCTCCACTGAACACGCACAGAAGGATAACTCTTCGACCTCAGCCGTCGAACCTGCCGGTCTAGAATAGCCACCGGCTCCTCCTCGTAGGATAGATCATTGTCCAATTGGACAGTACTGAAGTCTAACACATGTGTGGGATCGCCGTTGTATCTCCGAAGCATAGATACGCGAAAAACTGGATGCACGGCTGATAAGCTAGGTGGCAAAGCTAATCTATAAGCCACCCCTCCCACTCTGTCTAGAATCTCAAATGGACCAATATACCTAGGGCTGAGCTTGCCCTTCTTCCCGAACCTCATCACGCCCTTCATAGGCGACACTCGGAGCAATACTCGTTCACCGACCATGAAATCTACATCTCGAACCTTACGATCCGCATAAGTCTTCTGCCTGGACTAAGCTGAACGCAATCTCTCCTGAATAGTCTTGACCTTATCCAAGGCCTCCCGAACTAAGTCTGTACCCAACAACCGAGCCTCTCCCGGTTCAAACCATGCAATCGGTGATCGACATCGCCTACCATACAACGCCTCATACGGAGCCATCTGGATGCTAGACCGGTAACTGTTATTGTAGGCGAACTCTACTAATGGCAGAAACTGGTCCCACGAGCCTCCGAAATCAATAACACAGGCTCGAAGCATGTCCTCTAGAATCTGAATAGTCCTCTCGGACTGGCCATCCGTCTGAGGATGAAATGCTGTACTCAACTGAACCTGGGTGCCTAACTCCTGCTTGGACCGCTCTCCAGAACCGCGAGGTAAACTGCGTACCCCGATCAGAGATAATAGATACTGGCACTCCATGGAGACGAACAATCTCCCTGATGTAAACCTCCGTTAACCTCTCCGACGAGTAGGAGACAGATACTGGAATAAAGTGTGCTGATTTGGTCAGCCTATTAACAATGACCCAAATAGCATCAAATTTCCTCCGAGTCAAAGGAAGTCCAGTAACGAAGTCCATAGTGATCCGCTCCCATTTCCACTCGGGAATTTCAATCCTATGGAATACACCACCGGGTCTCTGGTTCTCATATTTCACCTGCTGACAATTTAGACACCGAGCGACATACGCAACGATATCTTTCTTCATTCTGCGCCACCAATAGTGTTGCCGTAAGTCCTGGTACATCTTTGTGGCGCCTGGGTGAATAGAATACCGCGAACTGTGGGCCTCTGCTAAGATCAACTCTCGAATCCCTTAGACATTGGGCACACAAACTCGACCCTCCAATTTCAATACCCCATCATCATCTAAATTTACCTCTGTGGCACCTCCCCGCTGTACTGTATCTCTCAACTCACGCAAATGAGAATCATCAAATTGCCTCTCACGGATACGCTCTAATAAAGAAGAACGAGCGACGGTGCAGGCTAACACCCTACTAGGCTCAGAAATGTCTAATCTCATGAACCGGTTGGCTAAGGCCTGGACATCTAGAGCTAATGGTCTCTGACTGACCGGAATGTATGCAAGACTACCCATGCTGGCATACTTTCTACTCAAAGCATCGGCCACCACATTGGCCTTACCGGGTGATATAAGATAGTAACATCATAGTCTTTTAGCAACTCTAACCATCTCCGCTGTCGTAGATTCAACTCCTTCTGCTTGAACAAGTACTGTAGGCTTTTGTGATCAGTGTACACCTCACATGTCACACCATATAGATAATGTCTCCAGATCTTTAAGGCATGAACCATTGCTGCTAACTCAAGATCATGAACTGGATAATTCTTCTCATGTATCTTTAACTGCCTCGAAGCATAAGCGATAACCTTACCATCCTGCATCAATACCGCTCCAAGCCCTGTACGAGATGCGTCACAATAAACTGTATAAGGCCCTGCACCTGTAGGTAGTACCAACACCGGTGCGGTGGTCAAGGCTGTCTTGAGCTTCTGAAAGCTCGCCTCACACTCCTCTGACCGCTGGAACTGGACACCCTTCTGGGTCAACCTGGTCATCGGGGCTGCAATAGAAGAAAACCCCTCTACAAAACGACGGTAGTAACCTGCTAATCCCAAGAAACTCCGTATCTCAGTCACTGAAGCTGGTCGAGGCCAATTCCGGACTGCCTCAATCTTCTTTGGGTCTACCTGAATACCTTCCACTGATACAATGTGACCCAGAAATGCTACCGAACTCAGCCAGAACTCACATTTAGAAAATTTGGCATATAGCTGGTTATCTTTCAGAGTCTGAAGAACCACTTTGAGGTGCTGCTCGTGCTCTTCCTGGCTGCGGGAGTACACCGGGATGTCATCTATGAAGACTATCACGAACGGATCTAAGTAAGGCCTGAATACCCGATTCATCAACTCCATGAATGCTACTGGGGCATTGGTCAACCCGAAGGACATGACCAAGAACTCATAATGCCCATATCTAGAGCGAAAGGTTGTCTTAGGAATGTCAGCCGCCCTGATCTTCAGCTGATGGTAGCCTGACCTCAAGTCTATCTTTGAAAATACCTTGGCACCCTGAAGTTGGTCAAATAAATCATCAATTCGCGGAAGTGGATATTTATTTTTGATAGTCACCTTGTTTAACTGTCGGTAATCAATACACATCCGCATCGAGCCATCCTTCTTCTTTACAAATAATACAGGTGCTCCCTAGGGGGAAACACTGGGCCTGATAAAGCCCTTCTCAAGAAGGTCTTGCAACTGATCTTTCAATTATTTTAGCTCCGGCGGGGCCATATGATAGGGTGGAATAGAAATGGGCTGAGTGCCCGGTGCCAAATCAATATAGAAATCAATATCCCTGTCGGGTGGCATGCCCGGCAGGTCTGAAGGAAAAACCTCGGGAAACTCCCGTGCAATAGGGACCGACTCAATGGAAGGAACTTCTGCACTGGAATCACGAACATAAGCCAGATAAGCTAGACACCCCTTCTCGACCATACGTCGAGCCTTAACATAGGAAATAACAGTGCGAACGGAGTGGCTTGAGGTACCCTTCCACTCTAATCGGGGTGATTCTTGCAAGGCTAAGGTCACAGTCTTAGCATGGCAATCAAGAATAGCGTGGTATGGGGACAACCAGTCCATCCCCAATAAGACATCAAAATCTACCATATCCAAAAGCAACAGATCAACACGGGTCTCAAGACCCCCAAATATAACTACGCACGAACGATGCACCCGATCGACTATAATGGAGTCACCCACTGGTGTAGCCACATAAACTGGAATATCCAGAGCATAGCTGGGCACGGCCAAATACGGTGCGAAGTAGGAAGACACATAGGAATATGTAGATCCAAGGTTAAATTATACTGAAGCACCTCTGTCACAAACAAGAATGGTACCTATAATCACGACATCTGATGCCTCTACCTCTGGCCTGGTCGGTAAAGCATAGAATCGGGGATCAACACCTCCCCTCTGAGCTACATCTCTGGGACAGTCATCCACTGGCTGACCTCTACCTCTGGCTGGACGGTCTCCACCTCTACGGTCTCAACCTCTACCTGTACGATCTCTACCCCCGCCTCTGGCTGGCTGGGTAGGTTGAAGGTCAGCTGGGGCCTGAATCATAGGACGAGGACCTCGCTGCTGAGAGTTGCCCACTGCTAGAGGGCAATTCCTGATAAAATGACCTGGGTCACCACAACCGTAGCAACTCTTAGACTGATAGGGCTGCTGGCCCTGACGACCCGAATGGCCTCCACGAACACTCTGAAGAGGCTGAGCATTAATAGGAGGCTGGTCTGAATAATGCCCACGAAAACCGCGATCACCTGGTCCACCCTGTGAAGCCTGAAGGGCGGAATGAAAAGGCCTGGAGGACTGGCCTCTATCAAAGGATTCTCTGCTACCAGAGGAAGAAGCACCAAACCTACCCGAATGACGAGGCCTCTTATCCGAAGAATAACCGCCTCCTCTAGCGAGAGCCATCTCAACTCTGCGTGCTGCATTGGCTGCCTCCTGAAATGATATGTCACTCCCCACGCCCATAGCCATCTGGAGTCTAATCGGCTGATTAAGCCCATCTATAAACCTGCGGACCCTCTCCCGCTCCGTTGGAAGTATCACCACTGCATGACGTGCCAAATCGACAAATCTCGTCTCATACTGTGTAACTGTCATAGTGCCCTGATGAAGGCGCTCAAACTGCCTCCAAAGTACATCCCTCTGAGTAGCAGGGAGAAACTTCTCCATAAATAGTTCCGCAAACTGGTCCCATGATAAAGCTGGGGACCCCGCTGGTCGAGTCAAGCAATAATCTCTCCACCAAGTCTTGGCGGATCCTGCAAGTCTGAATGTACAGAAGTCAACTCCATTTGACTCCACGATCCCCATAGTCTTGAGAATTTCATGGCAACTGAATAAGAAGTCCCGAGGATCCTCCGATGTGGCTCCGCCGAATGTAGTGGTGAATAGCTTGGAGAACCGATCAAGTCTACATAACGAATCGAAGTCATGGCCGCTCCATCACCTGCATGAGCTGTGGTACCTGGTCGAGTGGCCACAGTGGCTGAACCACCGGTGCTCGAGGTCGAGGAGCTACGGCTCCGGAGTACGAGCAATAGGAGTACGGGCCCCTCCTCCCGACTCGAGAAGTGGCTGGGGCAACCGATAATAAACCCGCTCTAGCAATGCTGTCCATGAATCCTGCTATTCGACCAAAGCATCCCGGAGATCCGGGGTAAATAAAGCCTCTCTTGGGACCTAAGCTGGGCCCACTGGAGCTGCTGGGACCGGAACCTCCTCGTCAATCTCAATATGAGGCTCCACCTGCGGGGTAGCTGCACTGGGGCTGAGCTCTACCCCTACCACGACCTCTCGATACGACCTTGGCCCTCGCCGCCACGGGAGCCGCACGGGGCTCGGCGGCTCGGTCGACGGACGAAGAAGCGCGTGTCCTCGCCATCTGCGAAAGGACGGAATAGAAATTCAATCGATAATTGAGGAACAAGTCCGTCACGACCCAAACCACTGGTCGTGATGGCGCCCGACACAATGCTAGGCAAGCCCGACCATATTATTCCTTAAACCAGCCCAGTTATTAATCAAATTAAACTTAAACGATAAATGATCATATCGGGTGATAACCGAAACGTAAAACATACAAAATACGGTCCCAAACATATCGTGGTGTCACGAGGCTGAGCCTCTACGGGATAGCATCCTAATACAATCAAGTCTAGGCAAGTAGGAAATCAACAAGATGATAAAGAAGGAGAAAACAAGCTCTGCGGACGTTGGCAGCTACCTCGTAATCTCCGCAATAGTAGACAAGGATCGGCAGCTACAATGTCTCAACTGCTCTCGGGCACCTGTGGATCTGCACAGAAAGTGCAGGGGAGTGGGGTGAGTATATTTCAACTCGGTGAGTAACAATAATAAATAATAACTGAAGGTAAGAAATCCTGTGCTATCACTTAGCAGTTCTAAGGCAACCCTCACGGGTATGTCATCACTATAGTAGTACTCTAACCTCCAATCTACGTTTATCTCTACAAGATTCCACACTGAACCAACCCCCACTCGTACCCCTACGGTGTACGGCCATCTCAACATATAAAGACACATACTTATGTCTATAATGTATAAGTATTTAAGTAGATAGTAGGGTACGATTAAGTATAATGCTGCGGCGTGCAGCCCGCTCGAATATATATACCGCTGCGGCGCGCAGCCCGCTCCATTTTACGTCGACGGCGCTCACTAGGGGTGTATACAGACTTTGGAGGGGCTCCCTAGGCCCAAGCACTATAATACTGCGGCGTGCAGCACGATCCACACAAATATTACTGCGGCGTGTAGTCCGATCCAATATATATATATGTATATATCTCTATACTGCTGCGGCGTGCAGCCCGATCCCATCATATACACCAGTGCTCACTGAGAATGTGTGCAGGACTCAGACTCCGAAGGGGCTCCTACAGCCCAAGCGCAATAATATTGCGGCGTGCAGTCCGTCCCACATGTATGTTACATGTATATTACATGTATATTACTGCGGCGTGCGGTCCGATCCAATATATATCCTGCTGCGGCGTGCAGCCCGATCCAATATAGGTATATATATATAATACCTCATAATGGGTCCTCGACCCTATCCCAGTCAATATATGCTTGGCCTCTCAGGCCCAATATAATATATCACAGTGGGTCCTAGACCCTGTCTCAGTCAATATAGACTTGGCCTTTCAGGCCCACTCAACTAGAACAGGGAATTCCACCCTAGATAATCTCTCTCAATGTACACATCTAGTACGGGCTCATATTATGCTATACAGCTAGAGCTATGGCTGAGTGTATGTTTCCAACATGATATAAGGGTCACCTAGCTCTATAGGTTCCCTAATGCTCTACCGATCGGCACAAGGCCCCAAACATGGCTATTAGCCCAATTGTACAGTTATAATCTCAGTAACAGTCATACAACACAGTATTCTATTAGCCGGGAAGGACTAAGTCCGAACCCCCAATCACAATGTCACCACGCCCGTCATAGAACGCGTGTCTCATCTCAATATAGCACTGTGAAGTGCTAGTACGGGGTTTCAAACCCTCAGTACATTGTTTACTACTACCACTCACCGCGAACCGGTAGAAGCTTCAATCCGCCTTGCGCTTGCCTCGCAAATCAATCTCCTCGGGTGCCAAATCTGCTCAAAATCATAGAGAGTGCATCAATATACGCTAATTTCACGAAATTCATTCGAAATAACCCAATTTATATCAAAACCCACAAGTTGTCAAAACCCGACTTTTGGTACACTTGTCGAAAAATTACAAAAATCACATATTCGGAATCCTCGTCTCGATACGAGTCTAGGCATATAAAATTTACCAAAATCGGACTCCATTTGCCCACTCAAATCGGTGTTTTTCTTTAATTTAGGCCTAGGGCTCAAACCCACCTTTAATCTTCCATTTACAGGGATTTAACCAAGGATTTCATGTTAAAATGATGTAATTAAGCCACAAAACTTACCTCCAACGATAACCCGATGTTCTCCCAGCAATAACTCGCCCAAATCGCCAAATTCGCCTTCAAGAACCGAGCCCCAAATGTTTTGCAACTTATGAAATTTTAACCCTTCTGTTATTTTTAACACAGGCGCGATTTCCGCTTCTGCGGACCAAAATCCGCCTCTGCGAGGCCGCCTCTACGAGGCCGCCTCTGCGACCAAATGGTCGCTTCTGCGAAAACACTCCTAGCCGCCCAGCTCCGCTTCTGCGGCCCAGGTCTCGCTCCTGCAAGACCGCTCCTGCGAAACCCCCTTCCGCTCCTGCGAGCCTTACCGCTTCTATAATACTGCGGCGTGCAGCACGATCTACACAAATATTACTGCGGCGTGTAGTCCGATCCAATATATATATATGTATATATCTCTATAGGCGACAAGTTTAGGCGACAAGTTTTCCGCTTCTGCGGATTCTCCCCTAACGAGCCCAGACCGCTTCTGCGGTCTTTCCTTCCGCACCTGCGGTGCCTCCCATGCGGACCAGGATCCGCCTCAGCGAACCCCAGCGCTTCTGCGCTCGTTTTCCGCTCCTGCGGGCTCGCTCCTGCGCCCCATTTCCGCAGGAGCGAAAACAACAGAACCAGAACTCTTCAAACCTGCAATTTCCATGTTTTTCTCCCGATTAACCATCCGAAAACACCCCGAGGACCCCGGGACCTCATTCAAACACACCAACACATCTTATTACGTTATTCGAACTTGTTCCAATCCTCAAAACACGTCTAATAACATCAAAACCCATAATTCACATCGAATTCAAGCCTAAATTCCTTAAAACATTCCGAATTACACAATCAATCAAAAACCCGACTAAACGACATCCGAATGATCTGAAATTTTGCAGACATATCCAAAATCACATAACGAAGCTACAGAAATTGTCGGAATTCCATTCCGACCCCGGATCAAAATATCACCTACCATCCGGTTTTCGCCAAAATTCAACCTTCGCCAATTCAAGCCTAAAACTACACCGGACCTCCGAATTCAATTAAGATTGTTCTCCTAAGTCATAAATGATCCCTCGGAACTAGTCGAATCATCAGAATCCGGTTCCGAGCTCTCTAACTACATAGTCAACTCCGGGTTGACTTTCCTTATTCAAGTTTCCTTCAAAAAGGTTATATGCCTCATTTTCATTTCAATTCACTCCTAACTTCCCCGAGAGACTCTAACACTAATATAAAAGCATGAATTATGTAATTACCACATAACGGGGTGGTAATTCCCGTGACGACGGGCCGGGTCGTCACATTCTCCCCAACTTAAACAAATGCTCGTCCTCGAGCGGGTCAAGAAACATACCTGAAGTCTCAAATAGCCGAGGGTATCTGCTCCGCATCTCCTGCTCAACCTCCCAAGTAGCCTCCTCTACGGGTCGACCTCTCCACTGAACCTTAACTGATGCAATCTCCTTCGACCTCAACTTCCTTACTTGGCAACCCAAAATAGCAATAGGCTCCACATCATAGGATAGATCACCATCAAGCTGAATGGTACTGAAGTCTAATACATGGGACGGATCTCCGATGTACTTCCGGAGCATAGACACATGGAATACTGGATGAACGCTGGATAAGCTGGGTGGCAAGGCTAACTCATATGCCACCTCTCCAACTCTCCTGAGTATCTCAAAAGGACCAATGTACCTGGGACTCAACTTCCCTTTCCTCCCGAACCTCATGACACCCTTCATGGGTGAAACCTTCAACAATACTCTATCACCGACCATGAAAGACAACTCTCGAACCCTACGGTCTGCATAACTCTTATGGCGAGACTGTCTGTGCGAAGCCTCTCCTGGATCAACTTTGCTCTATCCGGAGCATCCCGAACTAACTCGGTCCCTATCAATCTATCCTCGCCGAGGCTCAAACCATCCGACGGGAGATCTACGCCGTCCGCCATACAATGCCTCGTACGGGGCCATCCGAATACTCGACTGGTGGCTGTTGTTGTAGGCAAACTCAGCAAGTGGTAAGAACTCATCCCATGAACCACCAAAGTCAATCACATATGCCCGCAACATATCCTCCAGGATTTGAATAGTGCGCTCAGACTGTCCGTCTGTCTGGGGGTGAAATGCGGTGCTCAACTCAACCCGCGTACCCATCTCTCGCTGAAATGCTCTCCAAAACTGAGAAGTGAACTGAGTGCCTCTGTCAGATATAATAGACACTGGGACCCCATGCAACCTGACAATCTCCCGAATAAAGATCGCTACCAACCGCTCCGATGAGTAGGTAGTACTAACTGGGATGAAATGTGCGGACTTAGTCAGCCGATCAACAATCACCCATACAGAATCAAACTTCCTCGCTGTCCGAGGAAGCCCAGTAACAAAATCCATGGTGATCCTCTCCCATTTCCACTCGGGAATAACCATACGTTGAAGAACACCGCCCGGTCTCTGATGCTCATATTTGACCTGCTGGCAATTGAGGCACTTAGCTACATGCCTAACAATATCCATCTTCATTCTCCTCCACCAGTAGTGCTGTCTCAAGTCTTGGTACATCTTTGCGGCACCTGGGTGAATAGAGTACCGCGAACCGTGTGCCTCCTCAAGTATCAACTCCCGCAAACCATCAACATTGGGCACGCATATACGGCCCTGCATCCTCAGAACACCATCACTGTCGATAGTCACATCTCTAACATCATTATGCTGCACTCTGTCCTTAAGGACAAGCAAATGTGGGTCATCATACTGTCGCTCCCCGATGCGATCATATAAGGAAGATCGAGAAACAACACAAGCCAACACCCGACTCGGCTCCGAAATATCTAATCTCACTAGCCGATTGGCTAGGGCATGAACATCATAAGCAAATGGCCTCTCCCCAACTGGGATGAAAGCTAAGCTGCCCATGCTAACCGCCTTCCGACTCAAGGCATCGGCCACCACATTGGCCTTCCCCGGATGATACAAAATAGTGATATCATAGTCCTTAAGCAACTCCAACCACCTCCGTTGTCTCAAATTAAGGTCCTTCTGTCTGAATAAGTGCTGAAGGCTGCGATGATCCGTGAACACCTCACAGGAGACACCATACAGGTAATGCCTCCAAATCTTCAAAGCATGAACTATGGCTGCTAGCTCCAAATCATGAACAGGGTAGTTCTTCTCGTGGGGCTTCAACTGACGAGAAGCATAAGCAATGACCCTACCCTCCTGCATTAACACACAACCAATGCCAACCCCTGAGGCATCACAATATACAGTATAAGAATTTGACGTTGTCGGTAGAATCAAGACTGGTGCTGTGGTCAGTGCTGTCTTGAGCTTCCGAAAGCTCTCCTCGCACTCCTCGGACCATAAGAAAGGAACACCCTTCCGAGTCAATCTAGTCAAGGGTGAAGCAATAGAAGAGAACCCCCGAACGAATCGGCGATAATACCCTGCCAATCCCAGAAAGCTACGGATCTCAGTAACTGAGGTCGGTCTGGGCCAACTCTGCACTGCCTCGACCTTCCTTGGATCTACCTGAATACCATCACGGGACACCACGTGCCCTAAGAATGTCACGGACTCAAGCCAGAACTCACATTTGGAGAACTTGGCATACAACTTCTCCTCTCTCAATCTCTGTAACACAATACTCAAGTGTCGAGCATGCTCCTCCTGGCTACCAGAGTAGACTAGTATGTCATCAATGAATACGATCTCAAATGAATCAAGATAGGGCCTGAACACACTGTTCATCAGATGCATGAATGCTGCTGGGGCGTTGGTCAGCCCAAAAGACATCACAATGAACTCATAGTGACCATATCTGGTCCTAAATGCGGTCTTCATAATGTCGGACTCTCTAATCTTCAGCTGATGGTAGCCTGAACGAAGATCAATCTTCGAGAACACCCTAGCTCCCTGGAGCTGATCAAATAAATCATCAATACGAGGAAGAGGATACTTATTCTTCATTGTTACTTTGTTTAGCTGCCTATAGTCAATACACATCCTCATAGATCCGTCCTTCTTCTTAACAAACAGGACCGGTGCACCCCACGGCGACACACTCGGCCGAATGAACCCCTTATCTAGGAGTTCCTGGAGCTGCTCCTTCAATTCCTTCAACTCGGCTGGTGCCATCCGATACGGAGGAATAGAAATAGGCTGAGTGCCCGGCACCAAATCGATACCAAAATCAATATCCATGTCCGGCGGCATGCCCGGCAGGTCTGAGGGAAACACATCAGGAAAGTCTCGCACAATGGGAACAGAATCAATACTGGGAGCCTGGGCCTCGACCTCCCGCACAAATGCTAAATAAGAGAGACATCCTTTCCCGACCATTCGTTGGGCCTTGAGGAAAGATATTACCCTGCTAGGTACATACTCAGTCGTGCCTCGCCACTCGATCCTCTGAATGCCCGGCATAGCCAAAGTGATTGTCTTAGCATGACAGTCCAGAATAGCATGACATGGAGATAGCCAGTCCATGCCCAATATAACATCAAAATCAATTATGCTAAGAAGAAATAGGTCTACTCGGGTCTCCAGACCTCCAATAGTGACCAAACAGGACCGGTATACGTGGTCCACAACAATAGTATCCCCTACCGGGGTAGATACATGCACTGGCAGCTCAAGACTCCCTCGGGTCGTGCCCGAATGAGGAGCAAAATATGTAGACACATAAGAATAAGTAGAACCGGGATCAAACAATACTGAGGCATCTCTGTGGCAGACTGAAATAATACCTGTAATGACAGCATCGGAAGCAACGGCCTCAGATCGGCCCTGAAAAGCATAGCATCTAGCCTGTCCGCCTGATCGGTCCCCTCGAGAGCGACCCCTGGCTGTCTGACCCTCACCCCTAGCTGGCGGGGCGGGTGCTGAAGTAGAAGGACCAGATGACGAGGGCTGCCCCCTCTGTTGATAAGACCTGGAAAAAAGGCGTGGACATTCTCTACGGTGGTGCCCAAACTCTCCGCACTCGTAGCAACTCCCGGTGCTGGGGGCTGAGACTGATAAGGACCCTTGGAACTGGAGTGCCAGCTGATGAACTAGGTCGGGATGAACCCTGAGCAGATGGGGCCTGTGAAGAACTCTGAGCTGGCATGGTGCCGAGAGATGGCTGGCTCTGGTGCGAACCCTAATAACCCTGTCTAGAAGACCATCTGCGATGATCTGAGCGACCCGACTGCGAAGATCTGAAAGAGCGACCTCGGCTCTGCTGACTCTGGCCTCTGGTCTGAGTGCCACTGGAACTAGCTGCTCCTCGAGGCCTCTTGGCCTCCCTCTCATCCCGCTCTCTGCGACGATCTGTCTCTATGTCGCGAGCAATATCCACAGCATCCTCAAATGTACGACTCAAAACCCTCTCCCGAGTCATCAGAATACGAATGGGATAAATGAGGCCGTCCACGAAGCGCCCAATCCTCTCTCTGTCGGAATGAACCAACCACGGTGCATATCTGGACAACTCTGTAAACCTGATCTCATACTCTAACACTGACATGTCCCCCTGACGGAGACCCTCAAGCTGCCTACGCATCTCCTCTCTCTGAGATCGAGGCACCCATTTCTCCAAAAACATAGTGGAGAACTCCGGCCATGATAGTGGTGCTGCTCCGGCTGGCCTGCGGCGCTCATAAGCCTCCCGCCAAGCGAAGGCTGGTCCCTGAAACTGAAAGGTAGTGAAAGATACCCCGCTGGACTCCAATATCCCTGCCGTACGAAGCATCCTACGGCACTTATCCGAAAAACCTTGGGCGTCCTCGCCGGAGCACCAATGAACACCGGAGGAGATAACTCGGTGAACCTCTCGAGACGACGGTGCTCATCGTTCGTCATAGCTGGGACCCTGTCCCCCGAATCCGATCTGTCGGCTGAACCGGTACCACGAGGCTGAGCCGGAGGAGTCTGCGGTGTCCGTAAGCCTGCGCTGCTGGCTCGGAGTGCGTCTCGCGGGGGTCCGATGACCACCCCGATCCCTGATGCAGAGCTGCTGCGGTAGTAACTTAAACCGCCTGTGCTAGGCCGGTGCAGACTGCTAGTATCCGAGCCGGGGTCTCCTGTGGACCCGGAATAACAATGGGCACGGCTGGTGCACGATGCGAGTCTGCTTGGCACCTCTGCAGCGGGGGCGTGGGTCGGTCGGCAGCCGCCTCAGCTGCCCTAACTCGCCACGACCACGACCGCGTCCACGGCCTCAGCAGGTGGTAGTGGTGGTCGTCCTCCACGTCCGGATGATCGAGTTCTCGCCATCTGCGAGAGAATAGAATGTCAAAGTTCGGTTCAAGTCAAAAGTAATCGCACGACAAGAATTCCAAGAATTGAAACTTTTCCTAAAAAGGTTTGCAGCCTCCCGAGGATAAGTACGGGCGTCCCCGCACCGATCCACGAGACTCTACCAACCGGCTCATGACTCGCGAGACCTGTTAACCTAGGCTTTGATACCAACTTGTCACGACCCAAACCACCCTGGTCGTGATGGCGCCCAACACAAAGCTAGGCAAGCCCGACCATATTATCCCTTAAACCAGCCAGTTATTAATCAAATTAAACTTAAACAGTAAATGATCATATCAAGTGATAACCGAAACGTAAAACATACAAAATACGGTCCCAAACATATCGTGGTGTCACGAGACTGAGCCTCTACAGGATAGCATCCTAATACAATCAAGTCTAGGCAAGTAGGAAATCAACAAGATGATAAAGAAGGAGAAAACAAGCTCTGCGGATGCTGGCAGCTACCTCGTAATCTCCGCAATAGTAGACAAGGATCAGCAGCTACAATGTCTCAACTGCTCTCGGGCACCTGTGGATCTGCACAGAAAGTGCAGGGGAGTGGGGTGAGTATATTTCAACTCAGTGAGTAACAATAATAAATAATAATTGAAGGTAAGAAATCCTGTGCTATCACTTAGCAGTTCTAAGGCAACCCTCACAGGTACGTCATCACTATAGTAGTACTCTAACCTCCGATCTACGTTTATCTCTACAAGATTCCACCCCGAACCAACCCTCACTCGTACCCCTACGGTGTACGGCCATCTCAACATATAAAGACACATACTTATGTCTATAATGTATAAGTATTTAAGTAGATAGTAGGGTATGATTAAGTATAATGATGCGGCGTGCAGCCCGTTCCAATACATATACCGCTGCGGCGCGCAGCCCGCTCCATTTTACGTCGACGGCGCTCACTGGGGCTGTATATAGACTTTGGAGGGGCTCCCTAGGCCCAACACTATAATACTGCGGCGTGCAGCACGATCCACAAAAATATTACTGCGGCGTGCAGTCCGATCCAATATATATATATGTATATATCTCTATACTGCTGCGGCGTGCAGCCCGATCCCATCATATACACCAGTGCTCACTGAGAATGTGTGCAGACTCAGACTCCGAAGGGGCTCCTACAGCCCAAGCGCAATAATACTGCGGCGTGCGGTCCGTCCCACATGTATGTTATATGTATATTACATGTATATTACTGCGGCGTGCAGTCCGATCCAATGTATATACTGCTGCGGCGTGCAGCCCGATCCAATATAGGTATATATATATAATACCTCATAATGGGTCCTCGACCCTATCCCAGTCAATATGTGCTTGGCCTCTCAGGCCCAATATAATATATCACGGTGGGTCCTAGACCCTGTCTCAGTCAATATAGACTTGGCCTTTCAGGCCCACTCAGCTAGAACAGGGAATTCCACCCTAGATAATCTCTCTCAATGTACATATCTAGTGCGGGCTCATATTATGCTATACGGCTAGAGCTATGGCTGAGTGTATGTTTCCAACATGATATAAGGGTCACCTAGCTATATAGGTTCCCTAATGCTCTACAGATCGGCACAAGACCCCAAACATGGCTATTAGCCCAATTGTACAGTTATAATCTCAGTAACAGTCATACAACACAGTATTCTATTAGGCGGGAAGGACTAAGTCCGAACCCCCAATCACAATGTCACCACGCCCGTCATAGAACGTGTGTCTCATCTCAATATAGCATTGTGAAGTGCTAGTACGGGGTTTCAAACCCTCGGTACATTGTTTACTACTACCACTCACCTCGAACCGGTAGAAGCTTCAATCCGCCTTGCGCTTGCCTCGCAAATCAATCTCCTCGGGTGCCAAATCTGCTCAAAATCATAGAGAATGCATCAATATACGCTAATTTCACGAAATTCATTCGAAATAACCCAATTTATATCAAAACCCACAAGTTGTCAAAACCCGACTTTTGGTACACTTGTCGAAAAATTACAAAAATCACATATTCGGAATCCTCGTCTCGATACGAGTCTAGGCATATAAAATTTACCAAAATCGGACTCCATTTGCCCACTCAAATCGGTGTTTTTCTTTAATTTAGGCCTAGGGCTCAAACCCACCTTTAATCTTCCATTTACAGGGATTTAACCAAGGATTTCATGTTAAAATGATGTAATTAAGCCACAAAACTTACCTCCAATGATAACCCGATGTTCTCCCGGCAATAACTCGCCCAAATCGCCCAATTCGCCTTCAAGAACCGAGCCCCAAATGTTTTGCAACTTATGAAATTTTAACCCTTATGTTATTTTTAACACAGGCGCGATTTCCGCTTCTGCGGACCAAAATCCGCCTCTGCGAGGCCGCCTCTGCGACCAAATGGTCGCTTCTGCGAAAATACTCCTAGCCGCCCAGCTTCGCTTCTGCGGCCCAGGTCTCGCTCCTGCGAGTCCGCTTCTGCGGAGATTCGATCGCTCCTGCGGATATTTCCGCTTCTGCGACTAGGCGTCCGCCTCTACGGACTCGCCTAAGCGGCTTCCCTTCCGCTTCTGCGATCCCTCACCCCACAGCCCTTGGCCGCTTCTGCGGCTCTCTTTACGCTCCAGCGGTTCCGCTTCAGCGGAAAATGTTCCGCTTCTGCGGTCCCCAGCGCTTCTGCGCTCCTCGTCCGCTTCAGCGCACCCGCTCCTGCGCCCATAATTCCGCAGGAGCGGAAACAACAGAGACAGGACTCCTCAAACCTGCAATTTCCATGTTTTTCTCCCGATTAACCATCCGAAAACACCCCGAGGCCCCGGGACCTCATTCAAACACACCAACACATCTTATTACCTTATTCGAACTTGTTCCAATCCTCAAAACACGTCTAATAACATCAAAACCCATAATTCACATCGAATTCAAGCCTAAATTCCTTAAAACATTCCGAATTACACAATCAATCAAAAACCCGACTAAACGACGTCCGAATGATCTGAAATTTTGCAGACATATCCAAAATCACATAACGAAGCTACAGAAATTGTCGGAATTCCATTCCGAACCCCGGATCAAAATATCACCTACCATCCGGTTTTCGCCAAAATTCAACCTTCGCCAATTCAAGCCTAAAACTACACCGGACCTCCGAATTCAATTCCGATTGTTCTCCTAAGTCATAAATGATCCCTCGGAACTAGTCGAATCATCGGAATCCGGTTCCGAGCTCTCTAACTACATAGTCAACTCCGGGTTGACTTTCCTTATTCAAGTTTCCTTCAAAAAGGTTATATGCCTCATTTTCATTTCAATTCACTCCTAACTTCCCCGATAGACTCTAACACTGATATAAAAGCATGAATTATGTAATTACAACATAACGGGGTGGTAATTCCCGTGACGACGGGCCGGGTCGTCACAAAGTCGCACGTCAAGAAAGAACAAATGAGAGACTCTTTCCTAACTCAATAGACTCTGGAGGACAAGTACAGACGTCTCCGTACCAACCTCTCAAACTCTACTAAGCTTGTTCGTGAGTGGTGAGACCTATGTAACCTAGAGCTCTGATACCAACTTGTCACGACCCGGATTTTCCCCCAACATCGGGATCGTGATGGCGCCTACTCGTGGTAGCTAGGCAAGCCACTGTATTCATACTATCCTATTTTTAACACAATTTGTAATTAAATAAATGCGAAATACTTTATCGAAAGAGAAATAACTAATTACAAGATGAAAATCATACTGAAATCCTCTACCCAAGACGTGGAGTCACCAACTCACGAACTACTATGGAATACTACACATAAAAGTATGAAGGAAATATAACATAATTCTGTTTGTCTCGGAACAAAGAGACTACAGCTAATAACATAAATAAAGAGAGAGACGCCGGGCCTGCGGACGTCTGCAAGCTACCTCGGTCTCAAATATGATCAACTCCCACGCAATCGATTTACTGCTGCTGTTGCTCCCGATCGTAACCTGGACCTGTGCAAAAACGCACAGAAGTGTAGTATCAGCACAACCGACTCCATGTGCTGGTAAGTGCCTGGCCTATCCCGGCGAAGTAGTGACAAGCCTAGGACCAGACACCCACATAAACCTGTGCAATTCAATATATATGTATACCACAGAATAACAAGAAATAACCAGGTATTAACACAATAAGGAATATCTCAAAGAATTCAATAATTAACAACAGTTAATAAATTCACAAGGAAAAACAAAGTATAATGTAAACACAAGTAATATCAAGTCAAGGAATAGCAAGCGGTTGCACGGCATCACCCTTCGTGCTTTTACTCTCATCCTCACCAAATAAGCAAATAAAGTACACGGCATCACCCTTCGTGCTTTTACTCTCATCCTCACATCCATAGTACGGCATGATCCTTCGTACATGGTTCAATAACAGGGCACGGCATGATCCTTCGTGCATAATCAATAAAACATGGCACGACATTAACCTTCGTGCATAAATAAATAAACATGGCACGGCATCACCCTTCGTGCATTATCACTCTTCCTCACCTAAATAACAATCACAGTTAAGGGCAAAGAAAGAAGCAGTAATTCATAAAATGTCCCAACAAGGGCAATCAATAATCATCTTCACAACAAGTCCCGACAAGGGAGAACAATAACAATTCATCTGTAATATATCTCAAAATAATCATTTTCCAACGACTCACGGTCATACTAGACGCCGGTGTATGGATGCTCGTCACCACAGCCCATACACCGCACTCGATCACATAACACATAACAAATAATCCTATTCCCTCAAGCTAGGATAGAACAAACACTTACCTCGAATGTTTATGAACAATTCAATTCATGGAAATGTCTTTTTCTTTCAAATTTGGCTCCAATCCAATCGTATCTATACACAATTGATTTAATATCATCAATACTACTCAACAAACTAATTCTTAAGACCAAATACAACTTTTACAACATTCGGCCCGGAATAGTGAATTTCAACCCCGGGCCCACATGGTCGGAACTCGGGGTTATGACCAAAATCCGGTTACCCATCCCCCCACGAGTTCATGTATATGATTTGTTTCAAAATCGGACCTCAATTCGAGGTCCAATTCCCCAATTTATGAAAAACCCTATTTTCTAACAAAAACAAGAAATTCTACCATGAAAACCTTTGATTTCTAATGAAAAACATGTTTAATGATGTTAGGAATTGAAAGAATTAAGTAAAAAGTGACTTACAATTGTTTTGATGAAGAAGGAATCCGTGAAGAATCGCAAATGGGTGTCTTTGTTTTGTAAAAAGTGAAGAAATGGAATGAAAATCGTGTTTTACAGGTCTCTGTGTTCGCATTTGCGAACCCTGACCAATTTCTGGAGTTTGAAAAATAAGCTAAGGCTGGGAAGTTCGCATTTGCGAACTTTTGTTTGCATTTGCGAAGCCAAGGCAAAGCTGGGGGCTTCGCATTTGAAAACATATTGTTCGCATTTGCGAACAAGGCTGGATATGGGAATGTTCGCATTTGCGAACTATGGTTCGCATTTGCGAACTATGGTTCGCATTTGCGAACATAGGCAGGCCCTGGGGATGTTCGCATTTGCGAACAATTGTTCGCATTTGCGAACAAGGCTGGGCATGAGGGGCTTCGCATTTGCGATCAGGGTTCGCATTTGCGAGCCCTGCCTTGATCTGCCCCCTTCGCAATTGCGAGAAATGCTTCGCAATTGCGAAGCCAACAGCTGGGTGAAAAACCAGCAGTGCAAACATTCAGAATTTAATCCAACGGCCTATCAAATCTTTACCCGAGCCCCCGGGCTCCAAACCAAACATGTACACAACCTCAAAAACACATTATGAACTTGTTCGTGCGATCACATCGCCAATATCACATCATTTTCATCAAATCAAGCCTCAAATTCATGATTTTCATACTTTTGGTTTTCAAAACTTTCTAACTTGGAACTCAAGGTCCAAAACATCTCAAACGACATCCGAATGTCACCAAACTTTACAGAAATCACATATATAATATTTAAGACTTGTACCGTGGCGTCGGAACCAAAATACGAGCCCGATACCAAGGTCAATTAATTCATTTCCTTTAACAATTACATCAAAAACAATTTCATAGAAAAATTCATAACTTGGGCTCTTGGCCTCAGAATTCGACTCCGGACGCATGTCCAAGTCCCATATTTTCCTACGGACCTCTCGGGACCATCCAATCTCGAGTCCGGATCCGTTTACCAAAAATGTTGACCGAAGTCAACCATATCAATATTAATATCATTTTTATCCAAATTTCTCATAGAATTCATATTTTCTATCACAAAATCTTTCCGGCTACATGCTCGGATTGTGCACGTAAATCGAGGCAACATAGAATGAGGTTTTCAAGGCCTTAGAAGCTCGAAATAATTAATTAAATAAGTGATGACCCTTTGGGTCATCACAAAAATAACATGAAATAAAAACAAATGGTCACTATGAATACATTGACGAGCACACTGAATTCTTATGCAAAAATGATATACAATAGAAAGAAAGGAACACAACATAAACGAGACCAATTGAACCAACGATTTTCTACAATAACTTATAGACGATCCTATTTAATTGACTCAACAGCCCATAAAATACACTAGCAATCCGTGATAAACATTAGACTAGAAAAAGGTCCGAAGAGGAGAAAAAAATATTTTCGACGGAAATGAAGAATTACCACGGAATAAAACAACAACAAAAAAAGAAAAGAAAAGAGAGAAAACAAAAAGAAATACCTTGAAATTATAGGCTTTGGTACTTCTAGGGTTCTTCAGTTGATTTAGGGTTCGTCATGTTCTGGCTCGATCTGAGTGCAAGTGGTCTTGTATTAGGAACGAGGGAAGTCAGAGGGTCATTCGGTGTTGATTTGGGATCAAATTGAGGCGGCTAGGTTTTTTCTTGGTTCTTCGATCAAAACTTTGAGGCGGCCCAAGGTGATTCTAGGTTAACGTAGTGTTGATTTGGAGAGGAGGAATTTGGTTGGTTCAGGGGTGTAAGTTTAGGGGGCATTGGCGTCATTGTTGCCGGATTTATGGTGAGGAGATGGGCTGGCAGCTAGGGTTTGGTGGGGGTCTTGTTTGGTTCATTGAGGGAGACTAAATGGGATGGGTTTGGGAATGGGACGGGTGAATGGGGTTAGGGGGGGGGGTCTTTGATAAATTTAAATTCCATGACCATTATGAGCCATTGAATTACATAAACTCGACGGTTTAGATTATATAAGGGTTCAAAACATGGTCGTTTGGTTTAATGAGGGGGTCCGACTGGGATGGAGTTGGGTCGGGTTGTGAGGTGGGTGTGTGCAAAGGGATCTCAACCGTTGGATTGATTTAATCCAACGGCCCAGATTGAGCATGACAAAACGATGCTGTTTGGACGTTTATGAAGCCTGATCAGCTGGAACGGGTAAAGGGTGACTTTGGGCTAGTTATTTTGGGCCTGGTCCGATTTCTTATCATTTTGTTCTCTTTTTTTTTTCATTTTCTTTTTATTTCCTAATTCAAAGACCAAAATCCTAGATTAAGCTATAAGCCCAAAATTATCTTAAAATAATAACTAATTTCTTAATTATCACACGTCATTAAACACCAATTATAAATAAAATCACACAACTAAAGACCTTAAATATTAAAAATGCAAAGAACATTATTTTTACGATTTTCATTTTCTTGTAAAGCAACTTAATTACTCCTAGTTTTAAAATTAAATCCTAAAAATGTAATACACATATTTTGTATTTTGATTAATTTAAAACATAAACATGCACACACAAACTCAAACAATTACTAAAAATATCATGAAAAATTCACAAAAATGCACACAATAATACTAACATTTTTTTTTGCTTTTGTGGGAGTAATTCATGTGAGGCAAAAAACGTGCTCACAACAATAACAAGGTTACAACTCAACTAGGACAACAATAATCAATCGTTAGGAACTGGTACGTAGTGCCATTTTACCTTGTTCTTCAAGATTAAGAGAATGATCTTTTCTGTTTTTGCTAAAAGCTTCAATGAGAAACTGAAACCTTTCAATAATGTTTCGTATAAAAATCCCCTTGGTCCATCTTGATCGCATCACTTGAAATGATGTGAGAACTTTGTTTAGATAGAAAATGAGTAGACTGACAGTTTGGCGCAGTGCGGCAGAAACAGTGATGCCAGTCTCTTCAGTTCCAGCTGTATCTAAATGACTTTGTGCTGCTATATAGCAACCACATGAGCATCAGGTCCTTGTTTGATTCCTAGGTCCAGTGTCTGTAGCAGTTCATCTTTTACTGGAGTCCGTTGATGCTTGCAGCAATCTAAAGTAGGTCAGGTTCCCTAACCAGTTCTAATCAGAACATTTGTTAGATCATCTAAACATAAGGCAATATTATTTAAGTTCTTGCAGATCTTACACAAATAGTCTGTCAAATTTATGATTTACTTTTTTCGTCAGTATACATAAATATTTGTACGCGGTTATACACATATTGTACATAATAATACATATATAATATATTGACGAGTACTCAAATTTAAACGATTGGATATGCGGCTATTTTTGGTTAATTCTTCTTTTTTCTATAGACGTGCAGTTGTAAAGGAGCTTCCGACTCTTTCTAAAATAGTGTACACATGTTCGAGGGGAGATTCAGAGCTCAATAAATCCTTGCAATACTGTGCAGAAAAAGACTTTCAAGTAAAAAGGTTTGACACGTGATGTATCCTCTAGAGAGCAAAGAGTTGAGCTCATGGAAAATATTTCCTTTGCATTCAATGGAAAACTCAACATTCTTATGAGAACTATATCCCTATTAATTAATTTTGTCCTTAAAGTATAGAAAGCAAGTTTTGGAGCAACATGAATTTTTGTAAGCGATGTCGAAATTTATAGAAGAATTGTTTTAAGGCAGTTATATATATAACATTTTATTTCATCAAAAAAAAATTGTCATTACATAACCAGATTAATGTTGACCATTAATCTCCTATTTCTATTTACATACAACTACTGGTCTACACTATGTCATAATACTATACTAAGGAAAATTGCTTAAGCTCTCCAATTCCTCTTGCCATTTAGCTTTCTTCCCCCGTGAATGTATATATGTATAACATTTCCTTACATAATTCATACATATTATATCTGCCTTTGTTGAATCTAATCGAATTTCATTCGCGCCAAATGCAATATACTACCATCGCCAAAGTTGTTGTAGTTACTTTTGCTTTACACTTTTTGATTCTTTCTTGACTTCTGAGACAAAGGAGCTCATTCTGCCATCTTCCTATTTTCCTTGTGATTCCAAGCCATCTTAATAGTCTGTCCCATTAGTTGTTTGTTTTTGGACAACCAAAATACAAATGATCAAAATCTTCCATGTTGGCTGAACAGAACATACAGTCTAGTGGGACTTGTATTCCAAAATTCATAAGTCTGTCCACTATTTCTAGCCTTTGATGAATAGCCAGCCACAGGTTGTACTTGAATATGTGATGAACATGTGTGTGTAGCATAGACTTTTCCACATAACTTTTGGGAATGCAGGCTGCATCTGAACTTAAGCTTTGTGGATTTGGAATTTTCCCTGCCTTGTTAGTTTCTCCAATATCGCTGTAACATGCTATCCCGGTTTCTTCACACCATCTCTTGCCTCAATGATTTTCCTGATCACCCATACTGCTGCTTTGGGTACTTCTATTTTTCCAATATCTATATTCTTTATATAATAAGTGTGAGCCCATATGATCCACATTTCATCTTTCTTCAAAGCCAATGCCGAGAAATGTTTCATGAATGTTACTCTATTCCATAACTCCATGTTTATAATATTCAGACCTCCTATTGCTTTAGGTTGACATAGCTTGTCCTATGCTATCAAAGATTTCCTTGAGTATTCTGTTGAGCAAGTCCATAGAAAGGTTCTACATATTACTTCTATCATCTTCATGAACTTCTTTGGCAATAAAAAAATTCGAGCCCAATATGTTTGTATTCCAAACAACACAGACTTGATAAATTGAAGTCTTCCTGAGTATGAAAGCAACCTGGATGACCAACATCTTACCCTTTCAGTGATCCTTTCTACCAGCGGTAGACATTGGTGAACGTTAAGCTTCCTTTCCGGCAATGGAAATCCCAGTTACTTAAAAGGCAAGGAACCCTCTTTATATCCAGTAAGTTCTAGCAGTTGCTCCTTTATGTGTTATGCCATGCCAGTAAAATATATGGGACTCTTTTCTGCATTTGCTTGTAGTCCGAAAATAGCTGAAAATCTATTAAAGGCCTCATGTATTTTAGTAACCGAGTTAAAATGACCCCTGTAAGACATTTGTCACGACCCTAGTTCACTAATCATGAACATGTCATGACGGCACCCAGTCCCCACGACTAGGAAAGCCTAACACGTTGTGGAATATACAAGTTTATGAACATTAAATAAGAAATAACGGAAAACTAATATAAAAAAGAAATGTAATCTATGCCGCTTGACACATACACCCGTCAAACACATTGTATAAAACACAACCAAGACCCGGAATCCCACGGGCAATACAGACTAAAAGAGAGTATACAACTGTGGCTCTATGTGTAAAGAGTATCTAACAACGAACTGAAGGAAAACATCTACTAATACTATCAGAATAGAAGGAGGGCCTCTGGATCCGCGGACGTAGCAGATCATACCTCGAGGTCTCCCCAAGCGCTGCTGAATCACCTGATATGAGCCTGTCCTGATGTACCTGGATCTGCACAACAAAAGTGTGCAGAAGAGTAGCATGAGTACACCACGGCGGTACTCGGTAAGTGCCAAGCCTAACCTCGATGGAGTAGTGACGAGGAAGGTCAGGGCCCTACTGAGAGAAACACAAAAATTATATTAACAATAATAAGCAGTTTAAATGATAATAATTCCAAAATAACAACAATAAAGTGATTACTGCAACCGTCTACAATTAAGCTAACAACAAGTAATAAATTCAATTAACAAGTCCAGGACCTGTGGGAATTGAACCCACAATCCCATTAACAGTACACCTGGGTCTCCGGGAATCGAACCCGCAGCCCATGTCTCAATACCTCGAGATGTGTCTCAATGATCACAGGATCTCCGGGAATCGAACCCGCAGTCCATATCTCAATAATATATCAATAACTCAGGATCTCCGGGAATCGAACCCGCAGTCCATATCTCAATAACTCGGGATCTCCGGGAATCGAACCCGCAGTCCATATCTCAATAACTCAGGATCTCCGGGAATCGAACCCGCAGTCCATATCTCAATAATGTATCAATAACTCCGGGTCTCCGGGAATCGAACCCGCAGCCCTTGGATCTCCGGGAATCGAACCCGCAGTTCGCAAACAATACCACTCCGGGTCTCTGGGAATCGAACCCACAGCCATGGGATCTCCGGGAATCGAACCCGCAATCCACCAACACAACAAATAAAGAAACGCACGGGGATAATATAATATGCTAAACTACAACTTCACCAAAAACTAGTATCAACAATTTTTTTCAAGAAGTTCAAATAAGACAATTAGGCAAATAGACAGATAAATCCTATCTAGTCATGTTTTTCTAGTGAATACCAGGTAAATGTAACAATTTAATCAACTAAGAACAGGAATATCACTAATTGGACAATTCGAGTAAAATGAGTTACAACAACCAGCGCATGTACACGCCCGTCACCTCGCGTACAAGGCTTTTCAACTATCACATAATATCCTAGGGGTGAAGGTTCCCCCACACGAGGTTAGACAAGCCACTTACCTCAACTCCGGTACAAAACCGCTAAGAGACAACTCTCTTGCCGCGAATGTCGGCCCCCACAGGCGTAGTATCTGATAAAAATCAATAGAATCACATCAAAATAGGCGAATTGGGCTTTACCCAACCAAAACAATTCAAAATACACCCAAACCCACAAGTTCCCAAAACCCGACTTTCGGTACTCTTCTCAAAAAATTATGAAAGTTATGTATTCGGGTTCTTTATCTCAACACGAATCCGTGCATATAAAATTTATCAAAATCGGACTCCGTTTGCCCATTCAAATCAAAGATTTCCTAAAATTTAGGCCTAGGGCTCAAACCCTCCATTAACAGTGAAATAATCATGGAGAAACATCAAAATAAAGTTCTTATATTTACCTCCTTGATGAAACGAGAACAACACCATGAATATCACCTCAATCGGAGCTCTAGAACTCAAGATATGCCCAAAATACTAAACTTCTCGGTTTTAAACACTGACGAGGCCCATTTTCCGCTTTTGCGGAAACTTTTCGCATAGGCGGAACCACTTTTGCGGTTCCGCATCCGCGGTCAAATTCCGCTTCTGCGGTTCTGACAGACACCAGCACTTTTCTCGGCACGGAAATGAGCATAACTTCCTCATACGATGTCCAAATTCGACGATTCGTTTTGCTATGGCTCCGAAATTACGATACGGATATAATGGTTCGAACAAATCGGAATTTGGAGATCATTTACCTAATATGGTACCCCTTTATGTTCAAAGAAGCAAAGGTTGAAACATCAAATAAGAGCGTGATCACAACCCGAAACACACCCGAGGCCCCGGGACCCCAATCAATCATACCAACCAACCCCAAAACACATTACGGACTTGCTCGAGGCCTCAAACCACATCAAACAACTCTAAAACCATGAATTACACCCCGATTCAAACTTTATGAACTTTGAAGTTTCCAACTTCTATTTTCAATGCCGAAGCCTATCAAATCGCATCCGATTGACTTCAAATATTGCACACACGTTAAAAATGATATATCGAAGCTACAGAAACTTTCGGAATTCCATTCTGACCCTCGGATCAAAATCTCATCTATTAACCGAAATTCGCCAAAATACTAACTTTGCCAATTCAAGTGTAATTCTACACCGGTCATCACAAAAATATTCCGGACACACTCCTAAGTCCGAAATCACCTAACGAAGCTATCCGGACCATGAAATTCGCATTTCGAGCCCGATATCAAAATTTCCACTTCCAGTCAAGCTTCTTAAAAAACATTCAAATTCCTACCTTTACCCAAACGACTCCAAAATGACCTGCAGACTTCCGAATTCATTTTCGATCATGCTCCCAAATCCATAATCACTATACGGAGCTACGTCGAGTCTCGAAATTCCAAACGGACATCGATAACGCTGAAATGCACTTCAAGTCAAACTTATAAAATTTCTTCTAAAATGCTAACTTCCACAATAGGTGCCAAAATGCTCCCGGTTTATCCAAAACCTGAACCGGGCATACGCCCAAGTCCAATATCATTATACGAACCTGCTGGACCCTTCAGATCCTGATTCCGAGGTCGTTTACTCAAAAATCCAATCCAAGTTTATTCTTTCAACTTAAAGCTTCTAAAATGGAAATTTTCATTTAAATATAACTCCATTTCCCTGAATTAAGATTTCGACCGTGCAAACAAGTCATAATACCCGAAATGAAGCTGTTCATGGCCTCCACGGAGCGCTAGTACTCAAAACGACCGGTCTGGTCGTTACATTCTCTCCCACTTAAACATACATTCGTCCTCGAACGTGCTGAGAACTGTACTGGAGTAGTCTAAAATCATTTTTTTAGCATCTTATGCACCTTCTTGTGCTTCCAGAACTCAGCTGCGCACATTAGCCTGATATAATTTGAAGATATTCCCTTTTATTCAAACAAATAAGTCTTAGAGCCTAATTCCAACATCCGAAATTCTATGTCATGCATGTTTTCATCAAGAGATTACTCGATATTCCTCAAACGCCGTCCTCAAACATGAATGCATAACTTTGCTGGATTCTTACCTTGCAACACAAAATCCACAGGACCACGATAATATTTTATGATCAAATTAGCCAAAAATTCAACGAATTAGATGCTCCCATTGCACCTCACGATCTACATAGGGATCGCTCTAACTTTTACAATACTGACACGACGGAAGAGATGTGCTGATATCCATAACCAACTACTGAATCAACAATTCATTGGGTCTATACTCCTAACAAGATCCATTACCTTGTCCTAAACCAGAGAATGTTATTTTCCTCTATAATATACTTCATATAATCAGTTTGCACTGACCCCAAATCCCATAACCTCATCTCACCCAGTACGAACTGCTCAGGCGATAAGCCACCTCAGACATAATCAAAAGTCCTGCAAGATGACACAATGTGCCAGTAGGCTACTAATTCGTACATGATACAAAAGGAAGGCGAACACTGCAGAGAACTATTCAACTCTTACACTAACATGGACTTCCTCAGAAAATAGGAAACATAACACATAAAAGCAAATATGAACACTGAAATAAACATCACACTGTTGCGGCGTGCAACCCGATCGCAACAATATACCCATGGCGGCGTGCCACCCGATCCAAACAATATAACCACGGCGGCGTGCCACCCGATCCAAAAAATATAACCACGACGGCGTGCCACCCGATCCCAACAATATAAAACTCACACAAGGAGCCATACGTCGAGCTGAATAGGTCATCACATCAAAATACTGAATATCGATCATAACCACACTAAGGTGCATGATATCAGACACAATGAAACATATCGCGCTATAAGATACAAACTCAAGCACAACTGAGGTGCGGTATATGATCTGAGTCTCAAGAGCCATCATGCTCATATAACATCACCGCTGAGCGGAACCTCAACACATAAGGAATTTACCAAGCCGTCTCACAACTCATATGGCGCAATATATATTTTCATGAATTAAGTAACCGCGAAATAAGACCGCAACTATCCCTCTATAAAGGGCGCATTGCTCGAAGAAACACAACCACCCTGACGCAAGGCTCACTTCCACATTTAAATCTATCCACCGACCTTAAGTCTATCCTGGTCGTGCCAAGATAAGTCAATAATGTTTCACAGGTCCATAACCCAATAAGCAGAGTGCCCTCCAGGCATAAATTCTCGAATGGATGATATCACCAAAATCCTCATACTTGGTTTAAATTTCTAACCAATCAAGTGACTACATGCCACACCTATACAATCTTCTTGTGGGACAAGCTCCCACCATCTTCCGAATGATTAAACGGGCATGCACATTCAACCCACCGGCTGCACTAACACTGAAAAGCGATCAGGAGTCCCTAACCGGGATACAAAGCCCTTCCCACAGAACACTGATCTCAAGTTATACTGTCGTTAATACCTATCTTACTCAAAACACTGAAACTCCTTTCCTGCTCATCAAGCTCTTTATATCACATTAATTGACCAAACTAAGACCTTGGTCCTTACTTCAAATTGCATACCACTTACTGCACCTCACGTGCCGATATACGATAGACACGATTTCCATCACAACTCTAGAACTGACGATAGGCTAATACTTCATCACATATGACTTCCCATTTAACTCATTTCAGGAGAACTATAGCAACATACATGTGAATTCTCATAACCATCGAATATGCCAATCTCTAAGTAGTGGTCCAAGCCACCATAACCCTTTCCGAGATCCGCCTACTCATAACAGGCCCTAACAGAAGAATACTTCAGAATAACATCAATCACTGCGGCCGACAAGCCTCAAATGCACCGCCACAAATCACATGCATAACTCGATCACGCTGCATGAACCGATCATTGACACCAATATGCTAACTCAACTATGTCTAATCAATCTACTTCCTTCCAGTTTATCCTTGATTGCCTTAGAAATGTTAATATCTCCCTTCAATACCTAACTTATTCCAACCGCACTCACCCCGAGTGACCTAAAATCATGAGGCCGCGTTGTCTAAAAGTGATGACCATTTCATGTCTCTCAAATGCTACACCACAAGTCAAAAAATCATGGAATATTTTGTGCCTTTCTTCATAATTTGCTTCAAAAGCTTGACTCTCAATTGTACTTATAGACTCAGAATTATCAGGCACCACACTTTACCTCTTGAATTCACTAGGACCGCTATTAAGAGCCATCCGACTCTAACTTGTCCAAGTATGCAACCAACTCTACTGAATTTTATAACATGTGAATACCCTCTCGATAAAGCACCCAGCGAGATCACTTCCCTTGAAGCCTGCACCTATACGAGGCATAAATCATGAATTTTCCCTCAAGTTTGAACATGAGCCAGTAAGGCTAACCATAACATGCATACAACAATTCATATACTCAATTACCACTCATGGTCCTTTTCTGTAGCTGTAATAGCCCATTAATGCTAATACCCAGAATTCATGCAGGTAATTAACCATGCGACCCCATCGTAAGCGGTGGGACTCTCCCACTTAGCTCAAGGTCACTATTACACAACTCTCGAACATATTAGAACCATTTTCTCAAGTCATTTACTCTTATTCAACTGCAATTCACTTGATCCAACGAATATAACCACTTGTGCTCTATTAGCGCTTTGACACCATAGGGTATGACCTCATCCCAATACAACCAACCATTTTCTCGCTCCATGCATCGAGCATTCTTTACCGCGACAGCTTAAGACATACTGTGATTCTCACACCTAAGAAACACTATGTAGCCTTCGCCGAAATCTTCCATGTTGATAATGAAAGGTAGAATTTATTAGGGACACAGGAACATCAAAAGTCCCAACATCATACCATACGAGCCTCAACTCTTTCCCATCCGCAAGTTTTCAAGAACTTTTTGAATAACACCTAAATACATCGCATGCCAAATCTGATATGACACATGACCCATAATTTGATCGTTGGTAGCGAAATCCTTTCACTTGGCACGAAGCCTTAAGATACATCTTGCTAATCCATGACAATAGCCTTTATCATTTGTACATCTTCATCATAAGACAGTCCAAGACATTCGTTTGGTACATGTCCTTCTTAAGATAGTTAAACTCATTTCCCCCAGTATTTCTACTGGTTGAATCCTTCGCCAAATAGATATCCTATTTGAACCATATAGTCTTATTACCACCAACTATCTTTAGATCTATATCCACATTGTGATTCTACCATTACCGTGACGATTAGGCAGTTAAGTAAACCTTCTCAAGACCGTACTTATCAACCAAATGTCAGAACCTAGTGCACCCCCCCCCCCATGTGCACAATTGAAGATCTCTCAATTCTCTTGCATTATTGATATGGATGACACGCGGTAACAATGGTTGAGCAAATTCTTGACTCCCTTGGAATCCCTCTGCAGCGTCACGAACCGTCGGCGCATTTCAATACACGAGAGCATGCAAAAGAACGTATGACATAGGCTCCAACTGAATAAATGGTGAACGATAAGGAATTCAAAGAATTGAAGAGTTTCCTAAACAATTACATAGCCCCTCGTAGATAAATACAGACGTCTCTGTATCGATCAGCGAGAATCTAAGTAACCGGTCTGTGTCCCGTGACTCCTATGAACCTAGAGCTCTGATACCAACTTGTCACGACCCTAGTTCACCAATCGTGAACATGTCATGATGGCACCCAGTCCCCACGACTAGGTAAGCCTAACAGGTTGTGGAATATACAAGTTTATGAACATTAAATAAGAAATAACGGAAAAATAATATAAAAAGGAAATGTAATATGTGCCGCTTGACACATACACCCGTCAAACACACTGTATAAAACACCACCAAGACCCGAAATCCCACGGGCAACACAAACTAAAAGAGAGTATACAACTGTGGCTCTATGTGTAAAGAGTATCTAACAACGAACAGAAGGATAACATCTACTAATACTATCAAAATAGAAGGAGGGCCTCCGGATCCGCGGACGTAACAGATCATACCTCGAGGTCTCCCAAAGTGCTGCTGAATCACCTAGTATGAGCCTGTCCTGATGTACCTGGATCTGCACAACAAAAGTGTGCAGAAGAGTAGCATGAGTACACCACGGCGGTACTCGGTAAGTGCCAAGCCTAACCTCGATGGAGTAGTGACGAGGAAGGTCAGGGCCCTACTGAGAGAAACAATAACATTATGATATTAACAATATTAAGCAGTTTAAATGATAATAATTCCGAAATAACAACAATAAAGTGATTACCGCAACCGTCTACAATTAAAAAACAGCAAGTAACAAACTCAATTAACAAGTCCAGGACCTGTGGGAATTGAACCCACAGTCCCATTAACAGTACACCTGGGTCTCCGGGAATCGAACCCGCAACCCATGTCTCAATACCTCGAGATGTGTCTCAATGATCACAAGATCTCCAAGAATCGAACCTGCAGACCATATATCAATAACTCGGGATCTCCGGGAATCGAACCCGCAGTCCATATCTCAATAACTCAGGATCTCCGGAAATCGAACCCGCAGTCCATATCTCAATAACTCAGGATCTCCGGGAATCGAACCCGCAGTCCATATCTCAATAACTCAGGATCTCCGGGAATCGAACCCGCAGTCCATATCTCAATAACTCAGGATCTCCGGGAATCGAACCCGCAGTCCATATCTCAATAACTTAGGATCTCCGGGAATTGAACCCGCAGCCCTTGGATCTCCGAGAATCGAACCCGCAGTCCGCAAACAATACCACTCCGGGTCTATGGGAATCGAACCCACAGCCCTGGGATCTCCGGGAATCGAACCCGCAATCCACCAACACAACAAATAAAGAAATGCACGGGGAGAATATAATATGCTAAACTACAACTTCACCAAAAACTAGTATCAACAATTTTTTTCAAGAAGTTCAAATAAGACAATTAGGCAAATAGACAGATTAATCCTATCTTGTCATGCTTTTCTAGTGAATACCAGGTAAATGTAATAATTTAATCAACTAAGAACAGGAATATCACTAATCGGACAATTCAAGTAAAGTGAGTTATAACAACCAGCGCATGTACACGCCTGTCACCTCGCGTACAAGGCTTTTCAACTATCACATAATATCCTAGGGGTGAAGGTTCCCCACACGAGGTTAGACAAGCCACTTACCTCGACTCCGGTACAAAACCGGCTAAGAGACAACTCTCTTGCCGCGAATGTCGGCCTCCACAGGCATAGTATCTGATAAAAATCAATATAATCACATCAAAATAGGCCAATTGGGTATTACCCAACCAAAACAATTCAAAATACACCAAAACCCACAAGTTGCCAAAACCGACTTTCGGTACGCTTCTCAAAAAAATTATGAAAGTTATGTATTCAGGTTCCTTATCTCAACACGAGTCCGTGCATATAAAATTTATCGAAATCGGACTCCGTTTTCCCATTCAAATCAAAGATTTCCTAAAATTTAGGCCTAGGGCTCAAACCCTCCATTAACAGTGAAATAATCATGGAGAAACATCAAAACAAAGTTCTTATATTTACCTCCTTGATGAGACGAGAACAACACCGCAAAAATCACCTCAATCGGAGCTCTAGAACTTAAGATATGCCCAAAATACTAAATTTCTCGGTTTTAAACACTGACCAGGCCCATTTACCGCTTTTGCGGAAATTTTTCGCATAGGCGGGACCGCTTTTGCGGTTCTATTTCCACTTTTGCGGTTCCGCATCCGCGGTCAAATTCCGCTTCTGCGGGTCTGACAGACACCAGCACTTTTCTCGGCACGGAAATGAGCATAACTTCCTCATACGATGTCCAAATTCGACGATTCTTTTTGCTATGGCTCCGAAATTACGATACGGATCTAATGGTTCAAACAAAACTGAATTTGGATATCATATACCTAATATGGTACCCCTATATGTTCAAAGAAGCAATGGTTGAAACATCAAATAAGAGCGTGATCACAACCCGAAACACACCCGAGGCCCCCGGGACCCCAATCAATCATACCAACCAACCCCAAAACACATTACGGACTTGCTCGAGGCCTCAAACCACATCAAACAACTTTAAATCCATGTATTACACCCCGATTCAAACTTTATGAACTTTGAAGTTTCCAACTTCTATTTTCAATGTCGAAGCCTACCAAATCGCATCCGATTGACTTCAAATTTTGCACAAACGTTCAAAATGATATATCGAAGCTACAGAAACTTTCGGAATTCCATTCTGACCCTCGGATCAAAATCTCACCTATCAACCGAAATTTGCCAAAATACTAACTTTTCCAATTCAAGTGTAATTCTACACCGGTCATCACAAAAATATTCCGGACACACTCCTAAGTCCGAAATCACCTAACGAAGCTATCCGGACCATGAAATTCGCATTTCGCGCCCAATATCAAAATTTCCACTTCCGGTCAAGCTTCTTAAAAAACCTTCAAATTCCTACCTTTACCCAAACGACTCCAAAATGACCTACGGACTTCCGAATTCATTTTTGATCGCGCTCCCAAATCCATAATCACTATACGGAGCTACGTCCAGTCTCAAAATTCCAAACGGACATCGATAACGCTGAAATGCACTTCAAGTCAAACTTATAAAATTTCTTCCAAAATGCTAACTTCCACAATAGGTGCCAAAATGCTCCCGGTTTATCCAAAACCTGAACCGGGCATACGCCCAAGTCCAATATCATTATACAAACCTGCTGGACCCTTTAGATTCCTGATTCCGAGGTCGTTTACTCAAAAATCCAATCCAAGTTCATTCTTTCAACTTAAAGCTTCTAAAATGGAAATTTTCGTTTAAATATAACTCCATCTCCCTGAATTAAAATTTCGACCGTGCAAACAAGTCATAATACCCGAAATGAAGCTGTTCATGGCCTCCACGGAGCGCTAGTACTCAAAACGACCGGTCTGGTCGTTACAACATTAGTAGATCATTAGCAAAACGTATGTGAGTTGCTCTTAGCTTCTTGCACTTTGGGTGGAATTTGAATTCCTTTTGTATTTCCAGTTGTTTCATCTCCCTTTGAAAATATTCCACTGCAACCACAAAAAGGTAATGGGACATTGAATCTCCTTGTCTTATTCCTCTTTTGGCTGGGAAATATTTGGTTAAACCTCCATTTAGAACCAAGGAATGGGACATTGTTGTCATACATTCCATTATCCATAGAATGAATTTCTAGGGGAAGCCAAAGTCAACAAGCATGTATTTGAGGAACCGCTAGTCTAGGGGGTCGCAGGATTTTCTTAGGTCCACTTTGATAACACATCTAGGAGATAAACCTTTCCTATTATACCATTCAATAGTTCATGACTAAATATGATACTATCAACAATTGTTCTCCCTTCTATAAAAGTAGATTGTGATTTCCCTATTATGAATTCAATCACCCTTTTAATTCTTTTAGTCAGAATCTTTGCTATGATTTTGTACACAGTAGTGCAACAAGCAATATGTCTATAGTCTTTCGCTATTGTAGGAGCTGGAACTTTTGGGATCAAGGTTATAGTTGTATAGTTCCATGCTGGCTGTATGTTGCATGTTTGAAAGAAGTATTTCACAGCATCATATATATCTTTTCTGACTACCTGCCAATGAGTTGTGAAGAATTCTATTGGAAATCCATCAACTCTAGGGGGCTTATCATTTGGCATGTCCTTAATTGCTTTATTTATTTCTGCACATGTGATTTTTTGTTGTTGCTGCATTGAGAGGCACTCTCCTTCTTTGATGACTTTGGTATTTGGGCATGGCTTTAGACCAGTCTCTTTTCCTATAAGTTATTTGAAGAAACAAATGAATTCCTCCTTTACAACTTTAGGGTCAGTGATTTTAGCTCTCATTTGATTGTATACAAGAGTAATAGTGTTCTGGCCTTCTTTGATCTTCAGTTGTGCATAAAAGTATTTGGAATTTGAGTTTCCATAGTCAATCAAATTCACTCTAGCCTTATGCCATAATACTATGTCCTCTATGATACTCCACTTCTCTAGATCATGAAGAGTTTGCTTTTCCAGATCTATCCAGATGTGGTTAAAAGGATCTATTATCATATTGGCCTGTGTACACTCCATCTTCTATCTGATTTGGATCAATCTCCGTGAGTAGCTTGCCATCTCCTTGTTCAAACTTCTAGTCTCACCTTTTAATTTTTGTAACTTCAGCCAAATACCAGACATAGGATCATTTCCCATCTTCTGTTTCCAAACCCTATCTACATCAGGCTTAAACTCTTTATGCTCCATTGTTACCATGCACAACTTGAATGGTTTGGGGTGTATACTCCTTCTTTTCCATATTTGGATCACTATATTTGAGTGATCAGATACACCAGTCTCTAAACAATCAGCTTTCACATCCCCATACACTTTGGTCCATTCAAAATTGCCAAATGCCCAATCTATCTTGCTATATACTCTATCATCTACACTTGTCTTGTTACACCAAGTGAAAAAACTACCCTTTGTTCTCAGTGGGGTCATTTGCATATTGTCTATACACTCCTTGAACTCATGCATTTCATTCATAGTGACTGGTTGTCCTAACCTATCATCAGTTTTAGGACATTGTTGAAGTCACCACATATGAGCCATGGCATTTGGGTCTGTCCCCTAGCTACTGTAAAATATTCCATAGTCTACCCTTTTCATGTAGTTTGCTCCGGGCATACACTACAATCAACAAAATCCTATAACTAGTCACATGCTCCATTACTAGGTAGTGAATCAATTGTTAATGGACTTGAATTAAGTTAACTATCAATTTTGTTCTCCAAACTAGCCAAATTCTTCCATTCTCAGCTTCAATATAGTTATAGCAGTATCCCCAGTCCTTTTCTACCTTATACAAAATATTTTTTGCCTTTTTTTCTTTCACTCTAGTTTCTAGACATCCAGGGATATCTATCTTATTCTTTTGCAGAAAGATTCTCAGTTCCTTCTGTTTATGGGGCTTATTCAGCCCCATTATGTTCCAAGTACAGATTATCATGGTGGTTTATGTATAGGATCAAAGCTATTCACCCCTCCCGGAACACCATATTCTTCCAAAATTGAAAATTTGTTGGAGGTGCTAGCTTTATCATTTCTCACATGCTCACCTGCAATAGTCTGTCTTTCAGTTTTCTCCTTTCTTTGTATCATCATACTTCCTTGTTTAGGCTCATCTTTTGAAATCTTCTTATCTTTGGTAGTGGAGGTTGTGTTTCATTTTCCTCTCCATTCCCCTCCTTTTGTACCTGTTGTGGTTTTAGCTTCCATTGCTGAATGACTTTCCTTCCCCTGCCCCTATTTCTTCTTTTTGGAATCTTGAATTCTACATCTTCATTCTGTTTAGTTGAATTCCACCATTCAATACTATCATGACTAAATTGTAGCAATCATTGTAGAACTTTGGCCTCCATTCATACACCATTTCCTGTTGTCTGACTCTAGTGGGGGTAGCAATCTCAATATCCTCCACTAATGGCTTTGTAATATCAACTTTCACCAGGACTCGAACATAGGAAATTTTGTTCAATTGTGCTGTGAATTTATCAGTATACAATGGCAATCCCACTGCACTTTCCATCTTGCTTACTGCATCAGCAGTCCAATAGCAAGCTGATAGACTAGGTAAGTGAATCCACAAAGGGATAATAGTAATTCATTTGGGATCGAAATGGAAATCCCTCTCCCACTTCTGTAGGATAAACAACTTATTGTGATATGAATAAGGACCAGCTTGCATAAATGCATCTCTATCCTCCATTATTGTGAATCGAAATACATAATATCCATTTTGGTGATACAAGATCTAAGGTTTAGTGAAAAAATTCCAAACTAATTCAACATAACTCTCCATAAATTTCACATATGGAGTATCCCCCAGTAGATATCCAATTAAAGAGTCCCCCAATGTTCCTTTAGCTCATTTAAATCTTCTTCCTCAATTTGAATGACAATCTTACCTTCTCAATGGCTTGGCGGAATGTACTCCGACTTCATTCCCATTTGCGAGTTTCGATTTTACGTTCTTATCTCTTTTGCATACGTTGCTATCTTCATCTCTGTCTTGTCTGTTAGATCTGGATCTAGAGATGGTTGTCAAGATCCCACCTCAGAGAATTGAAGTTGTTTTGGACTGGTTGGCAATTTTTCTTTGGATTTTCGAGCTTCCTTTGCAGTAACAGCGATTTTACTATTCCATTGAATACCGTTTCTTTCTTCATCCTCACTTAGCTCCTTTTCCTCTTGAATTTGTTGGAATTTAGGTGGTAAGAAACATCCAAACATTCACAGAGTGAAATTTTGCACTGTTGAGATCACCGGGGTTGTATCCTTAGTCGCCGGCATTACAGGTTTGCGTCTCCTTGCCATAGTTGGTGCATGTTAGCCTTCCTTGGCTTATCATGCTCCGAGAGCATAAGGAAACATTATTTTGTTAATTATCATATTTTTGGACAAGCAATAACTTTAGTCTATTAGTTTTGTTCACTCTTAAGTTAGAAAAGGTCATGAGTTCAATTTAATTATTCACAATTTTTAACCTCAGAGGCTCTTTCAAATATTTAAAAGAAATGTTAGTTGTGTATCAAACATTTCACTTCTTAAAGAAAAATAAGGCACATAACCAATACACCAAGAGACAATTTATGACAAATGGTGTCATTTTTTCCTGTTATCCGTTTTCTCACAATATTAATACATATATTTAGTAAAACTTTCTAACGAGATGGTATCGCGTGACACCACTTCGTCCACATGCATCCGCCCGTGCCTATGCATCACACCTTTTTGAGAAGCCCTTAAACAAAAGGCCTATGAGCGATGTGGCCCTTCTACGGACCCTTCATGAACGCAGAATATTTTATATATTAGGCTATTTTTGTTGATTAAAAGTATAACAGCAACAACAACAACTACCCAGTGTATTCCCACAGAGTGGGATTTGGGAAGGGTAATACGTACACAAGCCATACCCCTACCTGGAAGGGTTGAGAGGCTGTTTCCAAACGACCCTCAGCTCAAGTGAAAGGGAAGAGAAAGAAGAGAAAAAGAAAAGTAAAAGACAAAAGACAAAAGAGTATCAGTGACTCCAGCAGAATATGCATAAACAGATAACTACACATAAAATTGTAGATTAAAGGCATGCATAAACACCTAACAGTGACTACCATAGGGAGCACGATACAAAACGCAGGACATCTATGGAGGGCCCTACCAAACCACACCTAGCCTCAAAAAGGATGTACGAAAAGCTCTAGAAGCCCCTATTCTACAACCATAATTCTAGACCACCAGACTTTCCTATCAATGTCCATGTCCTCGAAAGTCTGTATTATTGTCAAATCCTGCCTAATCACCTCTCCCCAATACTTCTTAGGCCTCTCTCTGCCTCGCCCCATGCCAACCACCGCCAGCCGCTCACAACTCCTCACCGGGGCATCAGGGCTTCTCGTCCGTACATGCCCGAACCACCTGAGCCACGCTTCCCGCATCTTCTCATCCACCGGGGCCACCCCAACCTTCTCCCGAATAACTTCATTCTTAATCTTATCTAATATAGTGTGCCCGCACATCCACATGAGCATCCTCATCTCCACAACCTTCACTCTTTGAACATGAGAGTTCTTAACCGGCCAGCACTCCGCCCCATACAACATGGCAGGTCTAACAACAACTCTATAAAACTTCCTCTTGAGTTTTGGTGGTACTTTTTTGTCACACAAGACTCCTGATGTAAGCCTCCATTTCGACCACCCCGCCCTATACGGTGGGGGACATCCACGTCGATCTCTCTGTCTGCCTAGATCACCAACCAAAGATATTTGAAATTGTCCCTCTTGGGGATGACCTGGGCTCCAAGCTTCACATCCCTGCCTACTTCACTCGACTGGGCGCTAATTTTGCACTCCAGGTATTCTGTCTTAGACCTGCTCAGTGTGAAACCCTTAGACTCGAGGGTCTGTCTCCAGACCTCCAACCTCTCGTTAATGCCGACCCTCGTCTCATCTATCAGGACTATGTCATTAGAAAATAGCATATACCAAGGCACATTCCCTTGAATATGGCGTGTTAGTGCATCCATTACCAAGGTAAATAAGAAATGGCTAAGGGATGATCCTTGATGAAGCCCCATACCACCAGGAAGTGGTCTGAGTCTCCACCCACCTTCCTAACCCTAGACTTCACTCCATCGTACATGTCCTTGATTGTTCTGATATAGGCTTCTGGCACGCTCTTCGCCTCCAGGCACCTCCATAATACCTCCCTTGGGACCTTGTCATACGCCTTCTCCAAGTCAATAAATACCATATGCAGGTCCTTCTTCTTATCCCTGAATTGTTCCACCAATCTCCTAACTTGATTAAAAGTACAATAATTTGTAATTATTTACAAGTTTATCTTCTTGCTGTAGATTAATAATGTTGGAACAAACATTCAAAAGTCCTCTCTAGAATACACTGCTGAAGATTATCCCACATATTTGATACAAATTATGAATCTTCATTCCATCTCTGTCAAATTTCTCATCCTCTTTTGAAAGCAACTGGAGCTGAAATTATTGTTTTCAATTCCTCCGTTTCTAGTCTTGTGCAAATATTCGGTACTTCTATTTACAAACTAACAAAAAGTGATATACACTCATTTCTATCCTTTTAATTATTTATTATTTCTTTTAATCGCCGACGGACATGTCTATGTCTCCACCTTCCTTTCACATGTGTTGAGACTAGCTATTGTTTTGTCTAGTTTCCTATTCATTCACTTGCTTCCCTACTTTCATACCTACTTTACTCCGAACATGACATTTGTATTAAAACTTAAATGTCACGACCTGAATCCTAACCCGTCATAATGACACATATTATGGTACTAAGCAAGCCGACATTTCTAAAATACTTCAAATATTTAACAGAAAATGAATTAAGAAATTTTGAATAACCAAAATTTTCATAAAATCGGGGTAAAACCTAAACACAAGTGCGGAAAATAACTGCCAAAATCAGGATGTCACTGAATTCACGAGCATATATACAACTAGTCTATAAAGAAATATCTACGAGAGACTATATCAAAGTACAAATAAGAAGGATACAAAAGGAGAAACAAGCATTGCGAATGCCGAGCAGCTATCTCATAAATCTCCAAAGATCAACCGCACATAATATCAACGCCCACCGTGTAAGGAAACACCTAGATCTGTACACAGAGTGTAGGGTCTATCGTGAGTATATCCAACTCAGTAAGTAACAATAATAAATAAGGTACTGAAAGATAGTGACGAGCTACACAATTATAGTTCTTTTTTAGTAATCTAAAAAATAAAGTAGGTATGCTTTTAAATCCGGCAATTTAAGTCAAATCAATTTATACAGGCTAAGTTAAAGTTAAAAGCAGATATAAGATATTCTAGAAATTTCAAAGCAATGACATATAGCAGCTATGTGCAAATATATCCATGATGTATAAATCATCGTAAGGCTCGTTATCGTATGCAACCCAAACCATACATATATATACAACCCTAAGGCTCGTTACGGCGTGCAACCCGATCCATATACATATAGCCTACAAGTTGTTTGCGACATGCAATTGGATCTATATACATATACATATAGCTCACAATTCGGCACTAACACCCTAACTCAGTCACCAACGTCTCCAGCCTCTCGGGCTCTCAGAAATCATAAAAATCAGCTCAAACAGAGATAATATAATGTATCAATGTGAATCAAGAAGAGACTGAGATATGATACACAAGTAAAACCGTGACTGAGTACAAGACAACAATTAGCAATTAATTCAATAAGTAGATGACCCCTACGGGTCCCAACAATGTCATTACATAGCCTAAACATGATTTCTAACATGATTTGCTCTAAAATTTCTATAACACATGGAGAGCATATAGCTAAAAATAAGTTATTCAACTTTACAGTACCACACAATCGACCAATTCACAATTCGTATGATGCATGCCTGCACACCCTTCACCTAACATGTGGTCACCTTCAAACCAATCACATAACACATAATCCAGGGTCTCATACCCTAAGAACTATATTTAAAACTATTACTTAACTCAAGTCGAGCAAAACTTACTCCAAAATGCCTTTGCCAAGCCAGTCGGCCTCTAAATGTCCCGAATATAGCCACAAACAGTACAATACAATCAACAAGGGCTAAATGAATATTTTCTATAAATACAAAATTATAAGTCAAAACCCGAAATTGTCTTAAACCCGGCCTCGGTTCCATGTCTTGAAATCTGACAAAAGTAACAGAACTCATGAGCCCGTTTACTCACGAGTCTAACCATACCATATTTTCTCAAATCCGATAACAAAATCCCATTCAAAACCTCAAAAATCTAATCCAAGAACTCTTCCTCATTTTTTCCAATTTTCCACCCCAAATCACCAATTAGATGATGGAATTAAAGGCATAATCATGAAAATTGACCAAAATTAGATAGGAATCACTTACCCCAAACACCCACGTAAGAATCTCTCCAAAAATCACCTTCTACTAAGCTCCCAATTCAATTTTATGATGTGAACTCTAAACCCTCATTTTGAATCTTTAAAATTTCCCAGGTACAACTTCTTCACAAACGCGACCGGTCCCTCACGTCCATGTATAACACTCTGACTGACCCCTCAAGGTAACCCTTCACGAACTCGTCCTCTAAATTTCGAATGTGAAGTTTTGCTGAACATATTCTTCGTGAATGGGGTCCCTCTCTCGCATACATGTAGACTGATGGTACGGGGACCCCAACTGCCTAATTTGTTTTTCACGAGAGCGTCCCTTATCCCGCGTTCGTGATTCACTCACAGTCCAAACCTTTGCATTTGTGTCCCCTACTTCGCGAATGGGAAGAACAAAACTTCCTCAGCACGCATATGCCTTTCGCGAATGCGAGAGCCTTCTTGTGAACACGTAAGAGGAAACCAGAAATTTATACTAGCAGTCTTTAGCCAACATGCTAAGTCCAAAAATGATATGTTAACCACCCAAAACTTACCCGAGGCCCTCAACTAAACATGCCAACAAGTCTGAAAAACATCATATGAACTGAGTCGAATACTCAAATCTCTCAAACAATAACAAAAATACGAATTCACCCGGATTCAAGCCTAATGAACTTAGAAATTTTTCAAATTCTGTAAATGATGTCAAAACCTATCAAATCACATCCGATTGACCTATAATTTTGCACATAAGTCCTAAATTACACCAAAAACCAACTCAAACTTCTGAAAATCCAATCTGATCTATAAATCAAAAAGTCCGCTCTCAATCAAACTTTCTAAAATTCAAATATTCACCATTTCAAGCTGAATTATACTATAGGCCTCCAAATCACAATTCAGATACGCTCCTAAGTCGAAAATTTCCCAACGGAGCTAATTTAACCATCAAAATTGAAATTCGAGATGAGTGAGTACAACCAACTCAGTAAGTAACAATAATAAATAAGAAATTGAATGATAGTGACGAGCTACACAATTACAGTTCATTTTCAGTAATCTCAACAAGAAAGTAAGCATGCTTTCTAATATGGCAATTTACATCAAATCAGTTTATACATGCTAAGTTTAAGTGAAAATAGGTTAAAGATCTTCTAGAAATTTCAAAACAGTGACATATATCAACTATATTCAATAGCAACGACATCAAATATAGCCTCTTAGGGAAACAATCACCCAGTCTTTCTCAATAGCTGATCACTTGGCTCTCAACCCTCAACACTCACCCTCAATAGGTATATGTGCTTACTGGGGGTGTATAGACTCCGAAGGAGCTCCTTCAGCCCTAAGGCTCATTGCGGTGTGCAACCCAATCCATATACATACAAATCACAAGCTCGTAGCAGCGTCCAATCCGATCCATATATATACATATAGCTCACAGCTCGACACTCTGGCCCTAACTGAGTCACCAATCGCTCCAGTCTCTTGGGCTCTCAGAAATCATAAAATCAGTACAAACAGAGATAATATAATGTATCAACAAGAATCAATAATAGACTAAGATATGATACGCAAGTAAAATCGTGGCTGAGTACAAGACAACAATTATCGATTAATTGAACATGTACATGAACCCTACGGGTCCCAATTGTGTGATTACATAGCCTAGGCATGATTTCCAACATGATTTGAACTCAAATTTCTATAACATAGGGAGAGAATATAGCTAATAACATGTTATTCACCTTTACATTTCCACGAAATGGACCAAGTCACAATTCCTATGATGCACGCCCGTCACCTAGAATGTGTGTCACCTACAAACCAATCACATATCACATAATTTGGAGTTTCATACCCTCAAAACCAGATTTAAAATTGTTACTTAACTCAATTCAAGCAAAACTCTACCCCAAAATGCCTTTGCCACTTGAATCGGCCTCTAAATGTGCCAAATATAGCCACAAGTAGTACAATACAATCAACGCATGCAAAATAAATCTATTCTACAAGACAAATACGAATTATAAGTCAAAACAAAAAATTGGCTTAATCCCGACCCCGGATCCATGTCTTGAATCTGACAAAAGTAACAAAACTTGTAAGCCTATTCACTCGCGAGTCCAACCATACCATATTAACTCAAATCCGATAACAAAAACCCGTTCAAAACATCAAAAATCTAATCCATGAACTCTTCCTCATTTCCCCGATTTTCCACCCCAAATCACAGATGATGGAATTAAAGGCATAATCATGAATTGCCTAAAATTAGATAGGAATCACTTACCCTCCCACGCAAGAATATCTCCAAAAATCACCTTTTACAGAGCTCCCAATTCAATTTTATGATGTGAAATAGAAACCCTCATTTTGAATCTTTTAAATTTCCCTCATTTTGAATCTTTTAAATTTCCCAGGTACACCTCCTTCGTGAACGCGACCTGACCCTCGCGTTCGCGTAGAACACTCAGACTGACCCCTCAATTAACCCTTCACAAACTCGTCCTCTAAATTGCGAAGGCGAAACTTTGCTAAACTTACTCATCACGAACGTGGTCCCTCTCTCGTGAACATGTAGACCAATGGTATGGGGACCCCAACTACCTCATTTGTTCTTCACGAACGCGTCCCTTGTCTCGTGTTCGCAATTCACTCACAGTCCAAACCTTCGCATCTACGTCCCCTACTTCGCGACTACTATGTACAAAACTTACTCAGCCCGCAGATGCTTTTCGTGAATACGAGAGCCTTCTCGTGAACACGTAAGAGGAAACTAGAAAATTATACTAGCAGTCTTCAGCCAACATGCTAAGTCCAAAAATGATCAGTTAACCACCCAAAACTTACCCGAGGCCCCCGGGACCTCAACCAAACATACCAAAAAGTCCCAATAACATCATATGAAATTAGTCGAATCCTCAAATGACCACAAATAACATAAAAACACGAATTGGACTCGGATTCAAGCCTAATAAACTTAGAAATTTCCAAATTCTATAAGAGACATCAAAACCTATCAAATCACATTCGATTGACCTCAAACATTGCATACAAGTCATAAATGACACCACGAATCTACTTCAACTTCTGAAAATCCAATCTGATCTAGATATCAAAAAGTCCACTCTCGAACAAAGTTTCTGAAATTCCAACACTCGCCATTTCAAGCCTAATTATACTACATACCTCTAAATCATAATTCAGACACACTCCTAAGTCCAAAATCACCCAATGGAGCTAAAGGAACCATCCGAATTCAAATTCGAGAAGTGTGTGTACATCCAACTCAGTAAGTAACAATAATAAATAAAGAATTGATGGATAACGACAAGCTACACAGTTACAGTTCATTTTCTGTAATCTCAACAAGAAAGTACGCATGCTTTCAAATCTGGTAATTTACGTCAAATCAGTTTATACAGGCTAAGTTTAAGTAAAAATTGGATATAAGATCTTCTAGAAATTTCAAAACAGTGACATGTAGAAACTATATTCAATAGCAATGAAAGAAAATATAGCCTCTCAAGGAAACAATCACCCAGTCTTTCTCAATAGCTGGTCACTTGGATCTCAACACTCAACACACTTTCTTAATAGGTACATGTGCTTGCTGGGGGTGTACAGATTCTGGAGGGGCTCCTTCAGCCCAAGCGCTATATCGGTGCGACATCCAGCTCGATATATAGTGTATAAATAGCCATAAGGCTCGTTGCATCATGCAACTCAATCAATACATATATATATATATATATATATATATATATATATATATATATATATATATATATATGCAAACAACCCTAAGGCTCATTGCGGTGTGCAACCTGATCCATATACATACAGCTCTTGAGCTTGTTGCGGCGTACAATCTAATCCATATATATACATATAGCTCACAGCTCGCACTCAAGCCCTAACTGAGTAACCAACCTCTCCAGTCTCTTGGGCTCTCAGAAATCATAATAATCAGCACAAATAGAGATAATATAATGTATCAACAATAAGCAAGAAGAGACTGATATATGATAGGCAAGTAAAACCGTGACTGAGTACAAGACAACAATTAACAGTTAATTCAACAAGTACACGACCCCTATAGGTTCGAAACGTATCATTACATAGCCTATGTATGATTTCTAACATGATTTGCTCTCAAATTTATATAACACAGGGAGAGCATATAGCTAATAATAAATTATTCACCTTTACAGTTCTATAGAATAGACTAAGTCGATATTCCTATGATGAACGCCCACAAGCAAGTCATATCACATGTGTGTCACCTCCAAATCAATCAATAACACATAATTCAGGGTTTCATACCGTCAAAATCAGATTTAAAAGTGTTACTTCACTAAATCCAAGCAAAACTCTACTCTAAATGCCTTTGCTTTGCGAGTCGGTCTCCAAATTTCCCGAATATAGCCAGAAGTAGTACAATACAATCAACATAGACTAAATGAATCTATTATACAAGAAAAATACAACATTATAAGTCAAAACTCGAAATTGTCTTAAACTCGACCCAAGTCCATGTCTTAAAATCTGAATAAAGTAACAAAACCTGTAAGCCCATTCACTCACGAGTCTAACCATACCATATTACTCATATTCGATAACAATTACCGGTTCAAAACCTCAAAAATCTAATCTAAGAACTCTTCCTCATTTTTTGGAGTTTTCCATCCCAAATCACCAATTAGATGATAGAAGTAAAGGCATAATCATGAAAATTGACCAAAACTAGATAGGAATCACTAGCCGCGAACACCCACGCATGAATATCTCCAAGAATCACCTTCTACCAAGCTCCCAATTCAATTTATGATGTTATCTAAAAACCCTCATTTTGAATCTTTTAAATATGCCCAGGTACACCTCCTTCACGAACGCGACCTAAACATCATGTCCACATAGAACATTATTATTGACCCGTCAAGTTAACGCTTCGTGAATTCATCCTCTAAATTTCAAACACGTAGCTTTGCTGAACTTACTCATCACGAACGCGGTCCCTCTCTCTCGAACGTGTAGAACAATGGTACGAGGTCCCTAGCTACCTCATTTATTCTTCACGAATGCATCCCTCATCTCATGTTCACGATTCACTTAAAGTACAATACAATTGATACGAGCTAAAGGAATTTCTAGAAGAAAAATATGAAATTATAAGTCAAAACTCGAAATTGGCTCAAACTCGGCCCCATGCCCACGTCTCAAAATCTGAAAAAAGTCACAAAACACGAAAGTTCATTCACTCATGAATCTAACTATACCATATTTACTCAAAGCCAATAACAAAATCCCATTCAAAACCTCAAAATCTAATCCAAGAACTCTTCCATATCTGTCCCAATATTCCCACCCGAAATAACAAATTAGATGATGGAATTGAAGTCATCATAATGAAACTTGGCCAAAACTAGATAGGAATTGTCATGACCCATTTCCACAATGGGTCGTGATGGAGCGCAATACCATAATTAAATTCTTCTTTTTTCCTTTTTTCCAATTAGTTTCAGAAATCTCTTAAGTTAAGGTTTAAAAAAAGTAATGACTGTTAAGGTACCCAAAATAATTTTACATTTTCCAAAAAGAAATAATCTACTAAAGTATGAGCCAAGACCTGGTGTCATAAGTTATGGGTAACTAGTAAAATATACAAAAGTATAATTCTATCCTACTATCTGAAATGGAATAGATAACAAAAATAAATAAGAGAAACTCCATCAAGCCGCTGAATCACACAGGAGGGGAGCATCTCACCATGGAAGTCTCGGAATAGGATCAGTGCTATGCACTAGACTGATAGTAGATGAACATGCCTCAGACCCTGTACAATTAAGTACGGAAGCGTAGTATGAGTACATAAATAATATATACCCAGTAAGTATCATGTCTAATCTCGAAGAAGTAGAGACAAGAAGTCGGCTTGACACTTACTAGTGTAAGGCCTAAAAATTTTTTGCTAAGTAATTTAGGATTTCGTTGAAAGACCCCGTGAAATCCCTACTCAAAAATCCGGATTCCGTGGTGCCAAGTTAGGAGCATGTGTTTGAAATTCATAAATTTTCTTTGCGGAGAGCAAACAGACCTTTTGGAGTGAATAATGCATTAAAAAGTCAAGAATAAGTTTCCAAAAAAATGTAAGAAATGCGGTCCAGAATGCGGCTGCAAATTTGGTATGCGGAACGCATATCCACCGCAGAGAGGGTTAGAATGTTGGTTAAAATTGAAGCCAGTTATGCAGTTTAAATGCGGTCGCATAATCGAAATACGGACCGCATAGTTGTCGCATTTTCTCCTTTTAATTTTGTGGTTCAATGGTGCACTTTGCAACCGCATTACTTCAATGTGGGCCCTATTATTACCGCATAATCAGTCAAAACGTATGGTTTTGGTATACATTTTGCGGTCTATTATGTGGACCACATGTTCATTCGGTGATCGCAAATGCGATCTCATATTTGACTCGGGGCTCTAATTTTCTTATTATTAACCCGACCTCTCTATCGATATATTCGACATTGTAGCTCATTTTAAGCATATCTTCTAATGTCTTTATAGAGAGAGGGGGTCCTAGAGGTGGAAAGTGTTCCCCCATCAAATTCTCTTTAGAATATTTCTATATCCTTGAAACTAATCAAGTGGAGGCTCCTAAATTATCATCCCAAGAGGTAAGGCTACATCACCCCAGCTTATATTTGGATACCTAGCTATATGGGGTCATCAGGGAAGTAATTCATAGGTATAAAAATGGATCTCTTGCTTGCATACCACCATAGAGTATTGGAAAGTAGTAAATTAAAAAGGGAGGCAATTGGGGGTATAAAATGATAGAAAATCCTCACAAAAAGGGGACTAAGGTCATAATGCACCTTTAGTGTTTGACGATATGCTCGAACCAAGCTAGAACTTCAGTTTCGTCTCTAATTCATTATTTAATTTGTAATTCTTGCTCAATAGATCGAAGTGCTAAGAGTTCCAAAAATTGTAAAAGAGTAAGGAAAAGCTTTGCTGAGGTATGTATGGCTAAAACCCCTTTTTATTAGAAGTTGAGCTCTGTTGTCATTGCGAAAGTATGGTAAGAGTTAAATTGGCTAGTGTATTGATTGTCATTAGGTATTAATTGAATTGCATATAACTACACATATTCGTGAAGGATGTGCCTCAATGTGAATAATGTACAAATCTTGATAATTAGAGAATGATGAAAAGTGTAATTATGTGTTGAATTTCTTGGGCTATAAGCCAACATTGAAGCAAAGAACTATTCATGCTAGCTATGTGCTCACTTACCTGTGATTTGCAACTTGAATTATCTTTGATATTTGTGTGGGATTAATATTGGAAGGTGTTGATCGTTGACAATTGAGTAATGCCTCCAATAAGGTGACCTATCCGGTTGGGTCGTTATCGGACACCATGCCGCACACATTATGGTAATGTGCTGATATTGAATTCTAGATAAGGGAAACGGAATATTGATTGCGAGTAATGCCCCGAATAAGGTGATCTAGCCGGTCGGTTCGTGACCGAACTCCACTCGAGATGGTGGTCGTAATGACAATAGTGGTGGACACATGATATATATGCCCAAATCTATATGATGGAAATTGTATGGAAAAAACATTATATGAATTGTTTTATTTGATTTGCACATATTAATTGCTTGTATCTATTTGATAGTTCTTTCTAGTAAAATGGTGTTTAGTTAAACATACTAGTACAATTCAAATGTATTGACGCCTCTTTTGCCGAGGGCGCTACATTCATGTTATGATTGTAGGTGGCTCCATCGAGGACAGTGCCAAATGTATGTAGCGGAGCGTTCTTCTACTCAAAGTCTCGGTGAGCCCCTTATCTTCCATGGGGCCATAAGGTGTATTTGTTTGTTATTTCAGCTTTTCACTTCTGAGGTATAGCCGGGGCCTTGTCGTCGGCATAGTCATGCTTATTTGTTGTATCCTTAGAGGCTCCAAAGACACTAGTGTGTGTTAGGGAATCCACTATATGTGTAGATGTCGAAATCCTAAACTTATGATCTCCATAAACTGTATCTCTAATAGAATCCTTGAAGTTAACTGATGTACGGTAAGTCTTTATGATAGGAAATAAAGCAATGACATAGCACGCACCATGTATCTTCGTCTAAATTAATGAAAGGCATGGGTTCCGTATACATATTGTCTTGGGGTAGAAAGTGTTCGATAAGGCTTGCTCCGTTGGGTTCACTCGATTGAGCACCGGTCGCACCTCCCGAGGTTGCGGCGTGACATTCGTGGTGTCATGTAGGCTTATTATAACATTTTTATGTGCTATTAACATGGTGTACGTCTATTGAATTTGGTAAATATGTGTATAAGTCTTATGGTAAGCAATTTGGGGTCCAAGGAAAGGCCAAAGTCTAAAACATTTGAAAAAGTCCATAATAGGCTAAAATTCCCAATGATCTTGCAGTAGTCCCTACTTTGAATGAGAATATCTAAATTTATATTAAATTTCAGGTGATGGATACCTATTAAATGAATGTTCTTCGAGTCTATTTTCCAGCTCTTCAAACCGTTCATCATTTGGACATTGCTACACAAAGTTATGATCAAATAACCAAAGGTTGGAATAAAATGCAATCCCGTGTCAGATCTGCGATCTCAATGTCCATTATGCGGTCCACATTTTTTATATGCGGTCGCAAATCAGGTCGCAAATTGGACCAGTGTAGCACTGTTTGGACGCCAATTTTGTGGTGCATTATGTAGCAAACATTCGCGTTCTGCAGTCAATTCTTCTATAGAAGACATGCCATCAGAGGGTTAAATTTTTAGTTTTTATAACCCGACCCCATTTTAATATATAGCCTTTGGGGCTTCATTTGGGTTCATTTTCTACTGATTTTTGAGAGAGGTGAGAGCATTTATAGAGAGATAAGGAGGAACCAAACATGTAAATCATCCAATCTTGCATCAATCTTCAAGAATCAAAGAACTCAATCACAAGTTCTTCATCTAAGAGGTAAGATTCTATACCCTAGGTTTTAGTTTTGAGTTTGGAGTATAAGATGGGGTATTGAGGTATACGATTATTGGGTATAATGCTATTCTATATATTTGTATGTACAAATTAGGTTTATGGGAAGATCGTTTAACATAATTAAGTAAAGATTGAGTTAAGGAATGAAGAAAATCTTGAAAAGGGGATTTTAAATCAAGATGCTCAACTAGTATTTGATAAAATGCTCAAATGAGCTAGAATTATGAATCTTCCTAATTTGTTTTCAATTTTTCTATATCCCAAAATAGATTGAAGTGACTAGAATTTCCGGAATGTCATAGTAATTAAAAGAAAGCTCAAGAAATGTATGTATGGCTAACTTTAACTCTCGTAGAATCCCCCTTGTTGTGACAAGCATACGGTATGTGTACCTTGGATGAAAATATGTGAATTGATTGCCTTAGTTGATGTCTATACCACCAAGTAATATGTGATTATGAAAAGTGATTTGATGTGCCTATCTTGTTTTGTGAAAAGTTTGTATAAGCTTGAGGATGTCGACATGGAAGTATGTATTTACTTATGTGAACTATTTGTGAATTCTTGTGATTTATGTGCCTTGAACGTTGTTGGTTAAGTCTTACAATATGATGGTGCAAGTAAATGGAAACAAATCAAATGAGGGTGTGTGATTGTGAAAGTGTTATATGGTAAGAATTGAGAAACAAAAGATGGAAGGAAATCGTAAATGATGCACTTGGAACAACTATGGTAATAACATATTTGGCATGTTGTGGGTAATTATTGTGGTGACTTAAATTGCATATGAGTTGTTGAATATGATGAAGTAGTATTGATTGCTACAGAAATTCTTGTGAATTGTTGTGGTTGTTGTTTTAGAATTGTTGTTGTTGTTCTTATGAATTGTTGTTGTTGTGTGTTGTTTATGAATTATGATTGTTCGGTGGGATCGGGTTGCACGCTGCAACATGAAGTAATAATGTGTGGGTTGTGGTGATAAGGGTGACCAAGGTAATAAGGGTGGAAAGTGATCAAAATCACAACTGAAATGATAATTTGATAAATTTGTGAAAATCATTGATGTGATAATGTTGAAAGGGAAAATGAGAGATTGTAAAACTTGTTTGGCTTGATTTTTTCTTTCACATGTGTTTGATCGTTGATTCTATTAATGTATGTTACATGTGTTTGTTACTTGATTTTACTTGGGGTGAAGTTTGTTTATACATATCAGTGCAATTCAAATGTACTGACGTCCCTTTTGTCGGGGGCACTACATTCGTGTTATGATTGTAGGTGGTTCTATAGCATGTACTCTAGTCTACCGACAGTGGCACCTCCTCCACTTTCCATCAGCTTTATTGGTGAGCCCCTTTCCTCTTGGGGCCCTACGTAGCTCATGCCGCCTTTCCTTCAGAGTTTATATTGGTATTTGTGTAAGGTACATCTGGCGCCTTGTTGTCGGCATTTCTATATTATTCTTGAATTGTATTTAGAGGCTCCGTAGATAGGTTATGGGTAGTGTGGGGTGTGGGGATTTAAAAATTGAAATATTGATGTTTGGAAATGATGTATAAAACTTCTAATACCTTTAATATTGAGAATGAAGTTTTTAATGAAAAATGAAATGGAAATTGTTAATTATATGTTTATAGAATTTGATTAATGGAGTCTATCTCCTATTTATTCATGAGTTAGTTTGGGTAGAATGAGATCTAACACGCTTGCTCGGTCGGTTTTACTCGATTGAGCGCTCCTCGGATTTTGGGGCATGACAAACATGGTATCAGAGCCCAAGGTTTTATAGTGTCCTAGGATGTCTCAGAGTCGTGTCTAGCAGAGTCCTTCTTATCAGTGTGTTGTTGACCACATCTATAAGTTGCAGGCTATTCAGACATTTAGGAATTTTACCCTTTTTTGATACTCAAATCGTGCAATTGAGCTCATGTTAGGGAGCTGATTTCCTCTCTAAGTCTTATTCTCAAGATTGGTACTTTTGAGACCATACTCTGCGAAATTGAAGCATGTAAGGAGGGATTCATCCCACCATTGAGCCCGAGTGGATTGCTCAAAGAGTTGTTAGATAAATGTGTTGAGCCATGGAGGGATTGGTAGAACTTATTGTAAAGGAGAGTACCCTTGTTCCTAGTAATGTAACTATACCACCAGATCATGTAGTATATCATCAGTATGTAAGGCTAAAACCCCGTCTTTTAGAAATTGAGCTTCTATGGTGCCCGCGTAAATGTTATAAGTTCAAAATATAAGTGATGCAATACTCGTTTTATTATGCTAAGTGAATTATTGTTGTAAAAATGTATGTGGTAGGTACTTCTTCATGTGATTAATATGTCATTCTTGGTAAATGAGGATATATGAAGAATGTGAACTATGTGCTAAATGCCTAGACTTCAGGTCAAGTTTAAATTGAGATTTGATGCCAAATTGTGTGAGAAAAAAACTCATTATGGTTAATTCCTCAAAAATGTCCTTACGGTTAACAAAGGTATTTGATTGATTGTGTCTGGTTCTTGGTAATGTATAAAGATATTTGGAAGTGAAGTAAGTGACTGTGTAAATGTGGTAAAACTGATTGTTGGATTCTTGTTGGTGTTGATACTTTACATCAATTGGTGTTGTCACCCGATGTTGTGAAAGATGCCTTCCAATATGATCAATGTGCTATTATTAACAACTTAAAAAAACGGTGCAAACAATATGAATCATGTATTGAAATGCTAAGACCTTAAATTGTGATTGGAGATGCATATATTTTGTCAAACTATGTGAAATCCTCTGTACAGAGATGTTGAAATAAGTCAAATGACTTTGAGAAATAGAGTATGGCTAATGTGGCGAGAACTCGAATTGTAATTGTACCTGGTGATGCTTATGACATGAAGGAATATAAAACAGATTATGATATTCATGTGAAATATGCAGAAGTAATGTAAAATGCAAGAAATAAAAGAATGTGTTATGAAATACGTCCTAGTGCCAAGTATGATGTGATAATTATGGCCACATGTGTCGATGGACTAATATACGTGAAAATGGCATCATTCTTTTATTTGATAATGTAGTGATCATTTAAAGTGTTTGATTCATACTTGTGATTTCCTTGTTATTGTATGAAACACAAGGGTGTATAATTTGATATGTGAGCCCTATGGAAGGGCTATGAAATGTATCCTAGAGGTATGGAAATTATGTGAACGCTATGTGATCCCTTTTTATTTGGTAATGTGGTGATTGTTTAAAACTTTTATTAAACCATTATGATTTTCTTTTCTTTGCATAGATATGTTCTTAGAAGAATCTAAATTATAAAACATTTCATGCACATGCTCTTTGAGTTAGATGTGTTATTCACAAGGTCTCTCTATCACAGTTCTCTTACTTACACCTTTCTGTGGAATTGAGCTCTATAATTATGTCCCTAAATTGAGTTATAGCACTATTGATACTTTCCACTTGCTTTTCCTAAATTCTCAACAATGGACTATTCCCGATGAATTTCTTACAGAAACGTTTTATCTAAATGGACAACATCTGCTCACTTGTTCTCGTTGTAAAGTTTACCTATATGGTGTCAAGTTCCATGTAAATCATCCGGTGTTGCGATCCTTCTCGAGTCACTCCTTTTTTTTTCGCACCGATGTATATGGTTCTATGGTTTGAACAATCACTCTACTCTCTTGTGAGTATCATTATGAAACCTTCTTACTATCTAGTAACATACATGCATATCAAAGTTCCTATCATATGAGTGCATATCAATCGAAATGGTCACCGTGTACATAAAGTGTCTCTAAAAAATTGAGGTCCTCACTTCCCCATCACAGATATCTTATGCCGCCATGGTTTTCATGTCCACTTGGGACATCTCGCAGTAACTAGCTCACTCTGTCCTACGATTGTGGTTCCTCGTGGCATGGTCATATAAGGCAGTGGGGAGTTAATATTGTAGAAGTCTGTCTATCTTATAACAAATGATTATTTTCTCTTTATGTCTCCACAATGTATTAATTGTATTCCTTATTTAGTGAATTCATTATGCTAGTTCCCAACACTTTTACGACAACCATGGAAGAATACGACCTTCTATGTATCATTGTGACACTTCCTTTTTTTCAAGTCAATATCTATGGAGAGCTCATCATGAACATCTGCAAACCTTCTATGATTATTTTGCGCTGTCTCGTTGAGTTTGGTTATCTTTACACCCTCAACTTCTAGAATTATTGTCATATTCGGGGAGTTTTGCTACCCTTGGTATCTCACCTCCTCGGCTAGACAGAAGTGTTATTTGCCTTCTCCCTGGAGCATCATGTTAACTATTAGAACCATCTAACCATGTCATTATTTGTTCCCAATGTAAAGATGTTCTAGCTATGGGGTTTCACTCGTGAAAGGTTGCGATTAGATGACTTCAATTTTTTGAACATATCATGACCATATCGATTTGCAACACAAGTTTGGTCATATCTTTAGTTCCCTCGTATATGATCAATTATCAAGAAGGGTTAAGCTTTTTTAAATATGATAATCTCATAAGCGTTCAACTTCTTTTCGTCCTCATGGGTTTGTGGCATAGATTTCATGTGTCATGTAATGCTAAGATTGTAATTCAACTACATGTATTTTGAAACACGTATCACATTCAAGGTGCCAAAGTATTCTTATTCTTGATAAACAGGTTTTCCTTACACCACAGAAAACGAGTGGTTCACGTACTTTAGTATTCCTCCTTAATGGTTCCTATTTCCAATGTACGAGTTACCCGTTTGACTTGTTTGTCTAATAATTGATGTCCTCACAATAATTAACCACATCAGTATTGTTAGTAGTAACCTTCTGTGTCTCTTAGCATATAACCTCATGAAATGCTCTGCTCAATACGTTAATGAATTTCTGAATAACTCCAGCATGATCATGAACTTTGTTCTTCCTCACTGTATTAGATCCATTAGGTATTGTAAGTTCAGACAAGTCAAAGATGAAGCTTCATAGTGTGATCACATATATATTAGGTAGGTAATTTTATGGTTAATTTATGACAGCACACCTTATAATAATTATTGAAGGTGGTTTAGTGTGAGTGTTCGCCTAAAGATTTAGAATTTTAAGGATGAGCAGGCTATTCTCCATATTTACCCGTGAAGATGTTATGTGAGTCTATAATAAAAGTAACATAAGTGTATTACACTGAATATGTTATGTGAGTCTATAATAAAGGTAACATAAGTGTATTACACATCAGGTTGCATTAAGAGTTGGATGTTCCCCATAACAGTTCCTCATTTACATTGTCTTTCCATATGTTTATGTCTAAGAAGGTAGTGATAAACGAGGGTGATGTTTTAAATGACAATACCACACAAGATGGGGGTGATTTGTGTGGTACCTAATTTTCGCATTAGAA